>VXBT01003596.1:0-149398 GCA_013400235.1 Oriolus oriolus | reverse complement strand
CCGCCCCAGTCCCACTCAAACAAATAACCTCAAGAAATAGAAAAGAAAAAATAGTTACTAGGGAGCATAAAGCAGTAACTACTATTTCTAGAAGGAATGTAATATTCCTTCTAGAACATAATATAAATATGTTCTTAGATCATAACGTACTGGCCATTAACAGAAGCAAAGTCCTAAATTAGACAGATAAATATTTAGTCCAACTGAACAATTGCTACTCTTTCTTTAGGTTATACATTTTTTTAAGCTTTATTTTTTTAATATTGGGTCAAATTAATCAACAGTTAGTTTTCCCTTTGAACATGTAACAGGGAAACAAATCAAATACTTTTAAGTAAACAAATGTTTTCCTTAAACTAAGATATACTATGTTAAAAGCATTTCTTTTATTACTTAATTAATTTTGCTTTGTCAAGGAAGAGAATTAAGTTATTTTAGGATTAATCTATCCCATTCAAATTTTTCAGAAAAAATAGTAATTTTGGCTTATAAAAAACTTTAAATTGTTTAATCCAGAATTCAAAGAACCTGCCTTTGGAAAAAAGATCTATAGAAAGAACATAAAAGTTGGGAAGTTCCCAAAAATATTCCTTAAAATCTTGACTTAGCCTTTCTAAAATCCCCTGTGAATTAAAGGGTAATAACTTCGAAGTGTTGTATGTTTTGTCTTAACAAAGACACGATTATTCATACATTTCCCTGTAGTATACATAAAAGGTATTTTATTTCAGTATCATATAAATTTGAGAGGGGTTTTTTAGTAAATATACTTAAGAATCCATTATTTTGCATTTTTAGACTTTTCAGACTGTAAGATCTCAACAATTTACTGATACAATTTTTAAATTATGAGTTATATATAAGGAACATATATGATACTCCCAAATAACAGCTCTTGATTCCTAACAATAATTGAATTCTGAGCAACAACCAAAACTATGGAGGTTGGAAAGTGAACTTAGTAACATTTTATTAATTAAAGATTGTCAAACCATTGAAGTTGAGAGCTCCTGAAAAAATGGTACAAGAGCTTGATTTAATAATTTATTGAAATGACAGCACTTCTAAGGTCACAGCATTTTTATAATAATCTGTAATACAACTGCAGCTTAACTCAAAGGGAATACACCTACTAAATCACTGAAACAGTTCCTAGGCATCTTCATTTAATATTTCAGAAGGCAAAACCAAGAGAGACTATACAACAGGAAAACACTTTATAACAAATACATGCTCAGCAAAGGCAAATTTATAATATTTTCAGATTAAGGATACCATGAGGCTAATAATTTATTTTTGATACTTGAAAAGCAACAGTCTTTGGCAAACAGAACTAATGTAATAAACATGTTTCTATATTGCATATGAAATGTACAAAGTGACAGTAATGTCTGGTTTTATATATCATAAGTGATACAACTGAATGTATCATCACTGTTTAATTTCTTAAATCCATGATGACAAAATTTATATTGACACATAT
The DNA here is from genome assembly GCA_013400235.1 of Oriolus oriolus. Lineage (NCBI taxonomy): Eukaryota > Metazoa > Chordata > Aves > Passeriformes > Corvidae > Oriolus > Oriolus oriolus. Next base: position 147,915 of record VXBT01003596.1, on the reverse strand, counting down.
GCAGAAGCATATGTAAAAAGACTTAAGACCTGGGCTTTTTTTTTTCTGTAGTTCTTGGACTACTGAAGGAGAATGAATAAATAAGTATGGTGTAGTAGATGGGTATTGTATGAAAATATACCTATATTACCAGATATCGTAAACTCTCTCTCTCTCTCCATTTCTGTTCCCCCATATTTATGACTCTGCCAACTGATTGTTCTTTCCTGCTCCATTCCTAGTCTCTCCTTACTGAAAGTATAATGCAATGACACTTCTGTCTTCCAAAGAAAAAACCTGTTCCCAAGATCCACACAAGCAAGGTCTACATGTTGAAAGAGTTCACTTTAATTTATTTTTGGATGGAGTTACAATATAGGTTACAGTCTTAACAGCAGTTATAGACGAATATTTAACTCAATTATTCAAGATATGCACACATTCTATTCTGGATATATGAATATAATGATAATTTTGCCATTGACATCAGTTCAGAGTTATCTCGCCTAAATTCAGGATCTTAGCAGTTAGGACTCGCATCTAATCTAAACTGTGTGGCTTCATCCCTAATCAATGGAAAGGAGCAAGAAAACCAAGGATGCAATCAGTTCTTTTCTAAGATGGCAGGCACAAAGACAGAATTATATTCTTTCTCCATTGATACAATTAACTTAGACTATGATGATAAACTTTATCTAATCTAATTTTAGAAATGTAAATCAAATGAATAAGCACAAACATATTGAGTCACTATTATCTTTTGCTTGTGGTGAACTAATGTAAATAAATTTTTATTCTACAGCCTTTACAAAATATGTCAGAAAAACAGAGATTTCAAGTATTTTTAAATGTTTTTCTTTAATTTTTATTTATTTTTCACTGAAAGTGAAAATTCAGCATATACGAAAACATAATCAAAAAGTAAATCCAGCAATTTATATACATAAATTATTTTATGAAATACCTAATTTCCATTTTGACAACATTTCAAGAAACTTCACTACTTAAAAAGTTCTAGGAATTTTAATAATTTTGCCAAAGTTATATAATACAGTTTATCTTTTCTGTAATGTGCTTTTTGTGGGTTTATAATTTTATTTATTTGAAAAAGACATGGTACACAGATAAAGAAATATATTATGTCATATTATCAGAAATATATTAACATTTCTTCAGTTATATTACACAAAATAAGATGAAACTTAAAATTCTATAATTTTATGACATTCAAGAACTATTTTTTCATTTTTTCTATATATAGAAAATATATATAGATATATATACCTTCTATGCTATTAGAGTGGTAAAAATATAAGCCTTTAAAAGGATCCTCTGCTACTGAGCTATAGTGAGTTCAGTGGGATCATATATTACCGCATAACTGGTAATCAACATGACAGAAATCTGTGCCTTGATTTGTTATATGTGTTCTGGTGTTCAGGTAACAAAACATGCATTTTTCAAAGCTCTTTTGGAAAAAAATAAGAAGAAAATTTAAAAAAAATATTTTTTTTCACACTTTAGGGAAAAGAAAATCTCAGGACTCAGACATGAGAAGACCTACAATACATCACAGGCAACTTCCCATTAAAATCACAAGAGGAAAGTCTATTGATATTAAAGTTTTGTTTAAAAACTGTAGTAAATGTATGATAAAAAAGAAACAGAAAGATAAGCAGCATGTGTTATTAAGGATTCCAAACATGCTCAGTTCTAGCTAGCATTTTAAAATGATCTTTAATACTGATATTGAAAAGAACCATAACTTACTTGAGGATATTGCTGAGTGTCTGTGTGGCGGCTTATTTTTTTCTCTGTTCTCAGTCAAAGCACTTCCACTGGCCATGGAAACAAGGTCTAAATCCATGTCTTCTCTACTTACACGGCTTGCCTGGAAGCAGTGGGAGAGAATGTACACAATCATGAAACAAAATATAACATTTTCTGAATGTAGCTCACATTACTCCAAATAAACAAACAGGGTCTGTCAAACAACCTTCTTCAAAATGATACCACAATCCTTTTTTGTTGCCTAGGCTGAACAAATGCACTATGTCAAAGCATTTCTGTAAATAAGAGCCGATCTTAAAATTGTGGTTTGTGATCTGAGTCAATGCAACAACAAAAGAAAACATTTTAGTACAGTAATTTTGAAGAAAATCAATCTTGCAGAGGGCTGATGAAACCTTAAACAGCTTAAGATCATTTACTGACCAGTCTATAATTTAAGTTATAGCTGAATGTCAGAGATGTCATATTGGATTATTTCCTGCAATATTTATGCTTTATCCAGGACACGTATCACTTCAATCAGTCATGGGCCCAGTGAGTAATTTAATCTTTTAGGTTTTTGCTAATTAACCATAACCATCAGACAGCATTTTAATTATACTTTAGGCAAGAGTATTATATTAATTATAAACTTCTAACATGCAGTGGTGGTATGTTTTGGCATGAGGCATGTTACCTGCACACATATATGACAAAATAAAAATTAAAATCACATTTCATTTTAGCTATGCTGCTTTGGGAACATGTAGGGCAAAGTTTAAAAACAGACCTGGAAGATACCACCCGTTGTAAATTGCAGATTGTTATTTTTGCAGAAACAACTTCACATTTACTGAAGAACGTAATGAAAAGCCATTCAGCAACAAAAGCAGCCTCTAACAATAACAAGATACGGAGGGCCAGTAACAATGATGGGGAAAAATCAGACACTGCTGGTGAACAGTCAACAAAATCCCCAGCGCAGAGAGAGTCAGTCGGCTGCAAGTACTGAACACAAGGATATACTTTTCTAGTCTCTGTACCTTCAGAAGTGACGTCCAGAAAAGCACATTACATCTTTCCTCTCTCTGGGCTGAAGACCTAGGTGTCTTTCAGAAGCTAAGTCTAACCGAGTATTTTTTTTTTTTTTAATATAAAACCAAACAAACTAGAGAAAAGGAAAGATTTTGCTAGTGGAAATGTCACTAAACTTTTGCCTAACATTGTAGTAGCAAGACTGCTCACCCAGGTATTGAGAGACTGGGTCTCAACTCCTTCCTCTGGGGCCTAAAGCCCACAGCTCCCTTTTTCTCAGGAAAGTGCCATTACTATGAAGTTGTAGGCCATTCTGGAGGAGACGATTTCCAGACTTCCTGTTCAAACTAGCTCACTGTACCAAAAGCAGCACTGCACCAATGCAGACAGGCTTTGTAGTCCAGTCTAACTTAGAGAACTCAGATGAAATGGAGACCTGTTTCATTTCCTTGTCTTTACTCAGTCACTGTTTAATGTAAAATTCATTAAAAAGTCCATGCATTTTAAAACCAAAAACTCCAAAGATACAGAGATTTTACACTCTTCCTTAGTGATTGCATACCTTCTGTCTGCACAGAAAGTTTATCCCTTACTTTCTGATGCTTATATTATATGTTTAATGACAAGGATTTTTGAGTTTTGCTTTGCACTACTAGTCTCTATTATTCCTGTTAACATCAGTATTTTATTTTCTCTTCTATAGCAGTGTGAAGAAACTTTGAAAAAAAGAATGTTTTACCCTGCCATTTATTTCTGGTTTTTTTGCCTTAATACTTACAGTTGCTTTAAGCTTGTGAGAGCTTCCTGTGTTCAAAATCTTTAAATTGAAAACTTTTATCCTTTCTTTAGTAGAAATAATGCAATGATTGTGATACTCAGAGATTCAAACCAATAGAACTGATCATTCTTATTTCTACCTAACCTGTTTCAACACACAGGAAAAGTTATTTAATGTCCCAATTTCCAAAGACCCAGGAGGCCACAAAATTTTATGCAGCTAGCCTTTCTATGGTATTATTATCCAATCCCTACCATCATAGAAACTAAGGCTTTATCATCTTGTAGACAACAATATTCAGGGTTATATGTTAGATTTTATTAGGGCTGTCTTGATCTCTGATGTAAAACATTTGTTATTTTATTTTAAATAAAGATAAGTGTTTTTACCCAGTTACAGTCAGAATAATATTTAAGGTTATATTAATCACTGGAGAAACTTAATTTTTAAAGAAGCTGACTGAAAGTCCTCTGAAGCTAATTAAAACCTTCCCTTTTTCATTTATGATTTAGAACCAAAATTTGGAAGAAATTTAAGATACTGGCGGAGTTTTTCACAGACTGTAGCATTGGACTTCCATCTGTAGTGATTACCATAGTTAACTCTTCATACTTTATGCCGTTGGTTTTATTACCACCAACCTTTTTTACTAATTGATTGGAAATTAATTTCAATCAGGAAGAATCTTTGCCTTGAACAGAGTTTTGCATCTGTATATTTGTCTATTTCTAGGTAAGATTATCAAGATGTTCTGTAACCTTCAGAGATAAAAGGTGCTTTTGAATTCAAGTTACATCTAAATGATTTGGAGATACTGATCAATAGTGAAGTGGTTAACCCTGTAGGTAACTTAAACTTCATACAAAAAGAATTAGGAAGTCTATCTTACTTGCTATTCCACAAAATCATATTCATTTAAAATAGTTTAAACTCTAAGTCAGCATGCCTTCCTAAGCACTTCTATGGTATTCACTAGTGAGAAAAACCATCAAAGATTTTTATAGATTAACATAATAAGGTCTTAGATTTACTGCAGGTTACCACGAAGCAATAATTCCCAGTGAGAAGACTTATTGTTTATATGCAACCATTGAAATGCCATTTTGTATCCATGAAAAATAAAGTCTTAAATTACTGGAATGTGCACAAATATCATTTAGAAAACTATATGAATCTAGTACTTTCAGAATGCAGCTTATGGAACACACAAAAAGCAGGGATTGTCTAGCATATCAGAAAGCTTCATGGTCGAACATACGACATAGGAATAAACTATTGGAAATGCCCAGGAGTGCTTTCCTCTTCTAACGCTTGCTCTCTCTCTTTTCTTTTAATATATATATTCCACTTTCTTTCAATTTACAAGAATTTTTCTACAGTGACTGCAGCTGTTAACTTGATTTTTATCATGATTCTATAGCTTTTAAGTAACCGACTGTGCAAAAGCAGTAGGAGTATGTTCACATTTCAACCTTTAAGAGAGAACCCATATAAATTTTAAAACCAAAATTCTCCAGCCATCTGTGTGTACAAGCCACATCATTATTTCACTGCCTATATAGTACTGCTTTCTGCATTAGAGATACATTGAATTCCATTTTCTATTTTTTGAACCATCTATTGCATTTTTCTCTGTATTTCATTCATGTGGAACAGCTATGTTATTATGCGGCACAGGCTGTGACAATTCCATAACTTTGCCAGTTATGTGGGCACACCACATAATACTATTGTGGGATTGCAGCAGTATTTTGTGGACAGAACTGCTTAGTGTAAATAACATACCATCTACCTACGTGCACATATGCTTACCAATAATTACATAATATGTAATTTAGATAACATTATTAAATTATGATTTGCTTGAATTAGATAAATTACTGTTTTAGACTCGACCTAACAAATAACTATTGGTGGTGCTGCAATCAAACCCCACAACAGTAATTTGCTTCATGATTTCAGCCCTTTAAATTTTAGAAGAACCTAAGAATTGGACACATTTGCCAGAGAAAAATATTTGACAAAATCTGTCTTAAAGAAAACAGTAATAGTAACATCTAAGGCTTAAAAGCATTTTTTTCAAAGGTGAATTTTACAAGAGTTTATGGATCATTTCCAAAACATGCAAATTGCATAGGTTGTGAAGCTAAAGAAGAAAGAGGCCAGAAAGGGGCAAGATTGTTCAGAGAACAAAACGAGGCATATGAGACATCATCTAACGGGGAAATACTTTTTATGCAATATGTTACATCACGTATATGAGTATAAAACACTAATTCTGCATAGCTTCTAAACTTTTGCCCCATTTTTTTAAACCATAAAACATTATATCAATAAGAATATTGCTAATTTGGCATTAAAATGTGAAGTCTATACATACAGAAATGGCACCAGTACACATTGGCCTGTAGGCATCACAACTGTTCGTTATTAAAGGAACTTTTGAGTATCTCTGACACAGTCTTTTAATTTTGTAAATCTTCAAATTGTTAAACTGCTCATATTTCCCCTCCTGCCAACTTACATGACTGCCAGTTTCAGAAAATCCAATTTTTTAAAAAAATGCTACACAAAGAGTGAATAATGAAAAGAGGAGAGGGCATTTTAAGATGTAAAAAAATATAAAACAGAAATTGTAGGAAAAAGTCTGATTTCATGCAATGTTTTCAATAATGTCACCAAAATAATATACAATTCCAACTTACTGTATTTCAATAAATGACATTGAAGGCATATCAGAATGATTTAGGTATGTGATATACAGAATTTGAGAATATTTAAAGTTGTTCAATTGACAAGAATACATGTTTTCAGTAAATAATGTAGTTGGTACTGAACCACATTTAATTTTTTTTCAATTTTTTTTGAAAATGCAGATTTAGAAGCTTAAAAAAACCACACAGTGGCATTTGATCTCTTAAAAACAAACTCAGTGTCAATCATGAAGCTAGAACCCTATGTACATACATGGGGTTTTGTGCTAAAATATTTTCTCCTGATCTCCATCAGGGGATGATTTGATTGCCTAACAGAGATAAAACTATAGAATTATATTAATCAAAAAATTCTCCTGTTTTTACACCAGATATGGATTGGAAATAACTCAGTTCTGCAAAATCCCACAAAGAAACAAGTTCTTACCACAAGTTGTACTTGTCTATTGTCACATATCGCAGGATCTAACTCAGGCAAAAAACGACAGCTGGGAAAAATGTAGAAAAGAAATTTCAGTAACTTCCACTGTACTGGGCTCACTAAAATACCTGCACAGAATCTTTGCAGGAAACAATCATGGTCAATTATTTAAAATAATTCCATGATTAAGATGCATCAGAGAAATTAATATTAACTGATAAAGTATAGGAGCAATTAGTATTAAATTATTTGTCCTTAAGATTAAAAAAATAATTAGCAATTGTTTATTCAAATGATAGAATATTAAGTTAAAATACAAATGTCAATATGTACAACCAGCATGACTTTTTATATGTGTTGACATAAATTGTAGAAAAGACAGTTTTCATATAACTTTTTGTAAGAATAAAATTGTTTTCAGTTGAATAAATGTATCAGCTGTTCTAAACTGTCTACCAATGAAGTTTGAGTGGAGATCAGTTGGTCTTTTGGGACATTAAAAACTGGTTTCATGATCTTCAAAAAAGTCAGTACAAATACCAGGGCATAGCATACACCTGCAGAGGTAGCACAATAATATTTAAGAAAATTCTTTTATTAATTTCTGTGTCTTCTTATTTTCAAACATCAGTACATGTTGTATTCCAGTGTTTTCCTTCAAATGAAAAGTAATGGAAGTCATCTCAAGCAAACACTATGAGTATTTCTCTATTATGGATCGTGACTGAAAGACAAGTATTTTTTCAAAGCCAGATAAATATTTCCTAAGGAACATGTTTTTCATATAGATTCTACAGTCATTGATACAAGCTGGATATGTGGCATATTCTTCTGCACAAGACAGAACAACTTGCAGCCCATTTAATTATTAATTAAATAGATTTTAAATGAAAATAATGCTGGAATTCATATACTAAACCCATTGCTTGCCTACTGATACTTTGCTTGGTTTTATTAGAGGTGCTTGGCATTGTGTCTGCAAACGACTTCATTAAGATACCAATGCCTTATATTGAATTTATGACCAAAATACACTTTCTATGTATTCATGTTAGTTTAGGCAACATGAACCTTTCTCTTAATTGTATTGACATTTTACCTGTTAAATAACCAAAACTGAATATAGAAGGAACATGTTTACAACATTTTAGTACAGTGTAGTATAAAGATGTAGATGCTGGGTTCATGTTGTGAAGACAAAATATAAATACACACTATTTAGTTACAAAAAATGTATTTTTTTTACTTCCTTAATCAAATCTAACAATATAGCTAATGTTACAGTTGATTTAATTACATAAAACCATAATATTATAAAATATATGATGAATAAGTACTTTTTTCTACACTCTTTACAGTCTAAAAATCACTGCACTGCTAAAGTAAAACTATGTAGTTATTTATGATAAGATTCTGAACATTTGATAACTTCATTTTCAATGTGGAAGAAGTATCTATACAATGACCACTAAGACAACTCCAAAGGGTGCCATATTTGGGACTTGGAAATATGGTGTACCGTTTGCTAGCTGCAAAGTCATGTTTGTTTTAGAACTATTAACTTAGGTTTCACTTTACAAGACAAATTTAAAATAAAAAAAATCTAATTTAAAGGCGATGACCTCACCACTTCGTATTTCCGGAATTGGCTGCTTCATAATCCAAAAGCTGTGCATGGAGCCATTGGTATGTGAAGTCTTTTCTCTGTAATTTCTCATCTAAAGTAGTATCCAGCTGAGAAAATTTTTTATCTGGGGAGGAAGAGAGATACTCCTGTCTTTCATCATTATTTTAAAACACATTTTCTTTAAGATTTCCTAGATAAACTTGGAACCCATGGCTTTTTGGAAAAGAAAAAGGCAATTACTTCATTTTCATGCAAAGAATTCAACTATTTTAAATTTCTTCAAATAAATTTAAGAAATACGTTTATAATAATTTTTATTTTATGGTTTGTTTTCTCTTCTGGGATGTAAAATTGGCCTTCTGAATAAATTTACTTTATTGGGAAATAAATCTATCCTTTATTATGAAATTCATATAGAAGCATATATTACACACAAATTGCTTGTCAAAGCTGCCATGAATGTTGCTTATTGTTCTATTTCCTTAATTAAAAATATACAATCATTTATATTTCCAATTCTACTTAGCAATCTATGAGGTTAAAAAAACAAATCACCTTATTATATGCAATAGTGGACACACGGTAATCTTATTACTCTGATCTGTCTTTTAATATGATCTATTAAGACATTTAAGACATTTTAATGGCAATTTCTGATTTGGATTCCAAAGCAATTGCATCTATGATACTATTTTTCTGAAATTACTACCTACTTTTAGATCACAAAAGACATCTAAAGATAGAGAATAAAATAGTGACATTATGAAAAGAAAAAAGTACAGTTCCGGAAAACCTTCAGTTTTTGGACCATTCTGCTGAATAACAGACATGGTTAGAAGCATAAGGCAGAGGATATGCCAGAACTGGAAGAGCCTGCAGAGGAAGCATCATTGTTGCATGCCGACATTCACGGATTAGAATAATTTTTTATTTTCTACTCTCATACATTAACTTTATAGGTTATATCTTTTTAGCAACTTCAACTCAGGGCTTTTATGAGACATTTGAATTTTTTCGCTACAAATGTTTTTTGTTTTTCACTTCAATGTCATTTCAGATAACACTGAGTTATCATCCTTGTTGCTAATCATTCCTTTTTTTTTCTTTCAAAGATCCTTCTTTCCCCACTGATAGGTGAATTCAGCAGCTACTAAAAGTTTTTTAGTAAACTGCAGGAGCACCTGAGCCAGCAAAGACCACAGGTCACCTCACTTGACATCCAGTCCATTTGGTCACTATGGATGATTTAACTTTCAGTAACTGCAAAGGGGTGCTGGGGGGTGGGGACAGAGATATCAGAAGTTCCAAAGTTTTCATTCACATTTTGACAACATAAACTGAAGTTATAGGATACTCACCTATTCACTTTTTAAGAGGTTTGGTACATTACCTGTAGTAATTTTTAAACTTATAATTTACTTTGCATAAGCTGCAAAATATAGCTCCTCACTGGCATTTTACCTGACTTTGCAGTGAGCTCATTGCTTTCAAACTTTAGCTCTGTGTTAAAGTAACAAAGCTGCTTATTTCATAGTCTGAAATACAAATGTCTTTTGTTTATTTGTCTTAGTGTAGGGAATCTCTAGTCAAACAAAATCCATTTCTTAGGCTGAATGAGTTCAAGGCAAGGTCCTGGTCCAGAATATAAAGTCATATATGTCTTGCTAGTCACTGACAGACTAGAACTCAGGCAGAAGAATTTACCCTTAGTTGATGTAAAGAACTCTCATTTACCTCCTTAGGATGGCAGAAGATGAAAATCTTGGATGGACAGTCACTGTATCTATTCAAATGAGGGTGTGAGGGCTGACTAAAAAAGTCAAGCACTGAGTTACTCAATCAGTGCCAAATATTAAAAGACTCAAAATTACACCTTTCATCAGCTTTCTTTAAGTGGAAATGATTTATTTTTTTTCCAAATTTATGATATTGCCTTCTCGTTCAGGAGTAAAGTTTTCTAATCTTTACATTTGGAAAATTTATAGATTCCAAGTCCACAATGACAGTGGTATCTTTACAGCTCCTCATTCAAAGACAGATGCTGATTTATAACAAGAGTAAGACACATTGTGCGTGACTTCATAAGAGCATTTAATCTGGAGAAAAAGCCTTCTGCCTATGTTCTCCAATGAGGAATAATCTCCCAAGAAATCATATTCAGTTTTTTTTCTTACCTGTATTTACACAAATGTTGGCCCAGTGTTACCACCTTTCTAAGGACAAATACTTCTTGTTATTAAAATAATTTGTATTATTTATGCATTCACTAAAGCATTTTTATCTTTTTCTCTGTTAAAAGGGAAATCAATACAGGGGATAAACCAGTATTAGAAGTTCACATTTGAGTCTGTGTGTCAGCAGTGGTTGAAAGATGAACATACAATAAGCTATAATAAAGCTTACAAAAAATCTGATTATTTTTAACTTGGCAATTTATTTTCCTAAGTGATTTTTAATAATTTTTCTTAGTTGCAGTTTCAACTTTTGATTGAATTACATTTGAAACACAATTGGTTTTATTTAATAAACTTTTATTTTAATTTATTTTTATTTTTGCATGTTGATTATTGAAACATGATTGAAACAAAAATGTGACCAAGATAAAAGTGCACACAATAGGGTTTCCTTCCTTAAAATTATATGTGTTATTAGACAGAGTATTCTTGTTCCATATTAGTGTTAATAGTGGCTTATTTTCTCAAATGGGCAGATGCTCTTCAATAATTTGTTAATAATGCGGCAGAAAACCGTATTCTATTTTCCTATTTTGTAATATACTCATATTCTTACTTTTTAGAAGTAATAACTCGCTTTTTAATTCTTACCAAAAAAAAATCTGTTATGAATTACAACACTGCATTATCACTTTTCTATTCCACCTATGCACACCATGCAGTCGAGAGTCTGGTGTATCAGTATCATTAACATGCATTTGCTTGGTAACTGTCTTAAATTAGGGCTATGTGTTTTTTAAAAACCTGGACCTGATTTTGTAGAAGTATTAACACTCTTAGAAGGTCCAGAGAGCGGCAAGCTTTCTGCATCTTTGAAATGGATCAGACCCATAATCTTTAGTTGTTAAATGCGGACAACTCTAAGACTATCAAACAAAATAGAAATACATCAAAAAAGTCATCAAAACCCAAATTAATTTCAGAGGTATTTAAAGTATCATACCCTCATTAGATTACTGCTTCTAAGACTTCAATCTTTTTGACTTTTTTTTTTACGTGACACACATGTTAATAATTTAAGATTGGAATTGTCTTACACTTGGCATTAATACAGTAATGATTTTTAGGTGTTGCCAAATAATCTTCCACACAGATACTGGGTACTTCGGCCAGATACAATGCAACAGTCAGGGCCACCTACTGGCAATTTCCTACAAAATTTGAGCATCTAAATAGAGAGAACTTAGAAAAACTTGGGCATCTGAAATATCTTTGGAACTGAGTATTACAGGAAAGCAACAAATTCTTTCCTGGGTCACCAAATCCACATACAAACCTGTAAGAACCTGAACTTTGGGATCCAGAAAAATGCCATTCTTCATCTGTCAAATCTGTTTGCTGAGCATGCTGTGAGACAGTGCAACTCACGCTCAGTTTAAAATATGCATTCTATCATGTACTTTACATTAGATTATGTCTGGATAATCTGTTAAGTGAGCCAAAGGAGAAGGGCAAAGAATCTATGAGCTATTTCAGGTGAAGGGCCCTAAGATCTACATGGAGTCAGTTTTCTTACAGGTTTTCGTTCAAGATACATGGATCTTGTGCCCTCAGCTGCAGCTGTCACTGTTAAAAGAGGACTGAAACACAGCCACGGGAATAGCTTGGCATGTGGAAGCTGGAGATTCAAACCTCGTCAGGATAAGGGGTACCTGAAACCCATGCTCCTCAGTGCTAGAACAAGTGTCATTAACAACAAGCCAGCATAGAAAAGGAAGGAAGATGGTGACACAATGTCTGCATTCAGGGTGAACTCAAGTTCTGTGCCCAGAAAACACCAATCCTGGCTGGTGTAAATGACAGTTACTCCACTCTTCATAAATTTATATGCAAGAGGATGTTGAACAACGTGACTCAACACAATAATTTTTTTCCAAATCTATTTGTTGATGATGGGAAGATAAAACGTCTAAATTTAATATGCCATCCTTCTTGATAAAGAAATATATGGAGAAGTCTGCACAGTACTGAACCTGTCAAATCTTGTGTTTAAAGATGATTTAAAGGTGATTTAAATCACTTCAAACCTTGCTTCATATGGAGTACAATACAAACAAAAGACTAAGAAACCTAAGACCTACAATGTGAAAGAAGGGCTTGGGAATTCTTCAGCATTCTAAGTTTTCCTCCCTTAATAAAAAAAATCTGTGACCAGAGTTAATTTTCTTAATACATATTCTGGAAATGGTGCTCTTAATATAGGAATTAAGTAGCTGAACTAGTGTATAGAATTATTGTCTATGCTATTAATATATTAAATTTGTCTTCTCTGTCAGTATTGTGGCGTAAATTACTGGTCAGAAATATATATTACGAAGGCATATGTGTGTAAGAATGGGTATGGATGCACAAAACCTAAAAAAAAATTCTTATTGCAAATTAAAATTATCTATCCTGTGAGCATTTTTAATTTCTACTGTCTTCTATACAGTTATATCATGTGTGTAATACACATTTATGAATTACCTTGAAATCCCAAATCCATATTCCAACTGTTTATCTCATTTTTTCCATGTTACAACAACAACAAAGTCTTATTTCTGTCACAGTCTGTATAATACCCACAGAACAGAAAGTAAGAATGACATGAGCTGTTCTTGCTATTAAGGCAAAAAAGTGAAGTATTTGGAAACAGACAGGAAGAGAACAATAATTAAAAAATTACAACCCCCACTGCTCTTCTCCCTCAAAACCCACTAGAATGTAAAAGAAATGAGAGGAATTTTTTTTTTCAACAGAGAGCTTAACATATTTGTTAGAATTGTACTTTGTCAGGAGTCACTAAAAACTCCCATCCATTACACAGTAATCGCAACAGCCCCAAGTTGTTCTGGAAAAAGAACAGTATTTAGAGTGATCTTTAGCATGCTTACAGGTATTCTGTGAATACATTTATAGTAGCAATATATACATGAGTTGCAGACAGTGGGCAGCATCGTGTGGCAGTACAGGAGTTCTTACTGAAACTTATAGCATCCCCTGATAAAGTTTATCTACAACTCAGGTCTGGAATTTTCAGGTAATGGGGTACATACATTTCTACCTTAAAAACATTTTCTTTTGACATATTAGTTAATTTTAGAAGATACTTTTTCATCTGAGTGACTTTTGACTAAATTGACTTCCATCTCTAGGACCAGAATGAATGAAATACAAATATTTATGGTAGTGTCTGACTGAGTTCATAGATGAATAGAAGATAAAATAGACTTTCATCACAAGAATACTACATCAGGTTATGACCTACAACATTTTTGATGGTTAAAAATGCTTTATCAAATACTTTATCAACTGTCAACCAATAAGGAGTTTTGAACATCGGAGCGCTGATCAATGTACAAGAGAATGTCTTTCAAATATTATAAAAGTAGCTACTGAAAGAAAAAAGTAATTAAAAAGAGGGTTTTTTTCCCTAAAACCTGTGCCCTTTTTCTCTTTTTACTAGGTATTTTGTATTTTTTTCAAACTACAGATAAGGCCTACTATATTACTATTTGATCTGCAAACCCCCTTCTCTAATGTCTTCACCAACTAGTTAATTCTGTTTCAGCAGTTATCATATTTCAGACTGTGCTTTCTGTGTTCTCTCTTTGATGTCTTATTATTAGATTATGCAAAAGCTGAATCCTTTAGCTGAGATTCCTAAACCACTGAAAAAGTAAAAGTTTCAGCTTCTGAAGTCAAGGAAAACAGGATTTCATATTTGTACCTTCTCATTATTTTCTATTTTGCTACTTGTTCCTGCCCCTGCAGAATACACCACTAGTATTTATCCATCCCTAGCTTGCTGTTTATACTCAACTTGTTCTTTTTCCCCCATTGAGGCAAATGTAAGTCTTATTTCATCCTCAATAGTGTACCTCTAAAACACTTAATCTGAAGTTATTTCTCTCTATTCATATTCCAATAGTGTCAAAGAAGTACTTCCAAAATATTGTGATTATTTAACCTCTTCTATATCAACCCTCCGATCACACAAATGCATTGCAAACTACCAACACTGCAAACTACCACATATTAAAATGCTCATGTCTTTTACTCTTCTTGTAACATGGTACATTTCCACTTGAACGGCTTTAATTTTCTTAGCACTGACATCGAGACATCATTAAGCACTGTTCCTTCCAATTTGACCTACTTTTGCAATTTTTATGGGTTGTTATCACTTCCTGTACTCCTCCATTTATGTTAAATACGATTTCTTATTCATCTTCTATAATTTCTTTCATAACAATAGCAGTTTCATATTGTGATATTTCCTAAGACATCTGACACTTTTCTGCATTGATGTATAAACCTAAAAAGCTATTTCACCTGGTATGCACAGGAAGCTGCCACACAGGCGACTGTTCATTTCATTTCTTTTCCTGCTAATTTATGACCGTTCAAATATGGAATTGCTTCATGTTTGAAAAAATAAGCTGGTTCTTAAAAAGAAACCCAAAAACATCCCTACCAAAACTAAAGTTCAACTCTACAAGAATGAAGAAACGACAGAGGGGATGCTTTACCCACATGCAGAGAAAGAGTCCCTGATGTAAACTACTTCTACCTGCAATCAGCATGCTCCAGGATCCACTCAGGTGTTTACAAATTCAAAAAGAATATAAAAGACTTTCCAGTACTATGCCATACATTATTCTTTTGTGTAGTCTTCTGTAAACAGAGTGTTCTGTACTTTATATAGTACCTGCTTCACTCACTCTACACGGGCAAATTTCATCAACAGCAAGGCTGAGAAAAAATCTGGAGTACAGCCAAGAACTACCAAGAGTTCTCTGGACAGTCAAGGCTCTTGAAGAGCGAGTCACCAAAGAACTTAAGAGGAGTAAAAAAATATTTTGAAATAGTATGTTCAGCATTTCATTGTTTAGTTATCCATCAGTAAATGTAAGGTATAAATAAGATGGAAGTAGATTGAGCCTATTTTGTTTATCCTTATTGCCTACACTCTCACAGTTTCTGTCTCAAATTCCAAATCTGCCTAGTACAGACCCTATCTCTAGTTTTTTCCTAAACTTTGGGAATTAATAAACCCCCTAATGATGGATGTTCTCTACTGAAAAAAGGATTTTATACTGCTGAGGAGAAAAATAAGAGATGCATAACATAAAACTCCCTTTATCACAGAATATTTTGATCGATTTTATTTCTATCTATTCCCTCTTAAAATTAAATGACAGAAGCAATCAAGAACTTCAGCACAAGTGTTTAGTTGCTCAGTAATGAAATGGCATCTCCAAGCAAGAAATTATCACTTTATATGCTGTCCAAGCCAGAGGAATACCCTTCTCTAAATTCAATAAACCAAGTAAAATTATTTAAGACGTAAGATCTTCCAAAGGAATTCACAAAATAAAAAGTACAAAGGAACATTTTGTAAGAGTGCAGGAGGTCTAACTACAATGTTGTTCACTATAAAGAGGGCAAAAACTACACAATACAATCAATTTTATTGAGTGTGACAACTGAAATTAAGATAGGTTTTGTTTGTAGTGAAGAACTTAAAAGTACAAGCAAGGGACTGAAAAATTCAAACCCAACAAAACTTTCATTCAAAATAGAAATTTGAGGCTTCTATGTAACAAGACACACATGCCAAATATTAAAAAAACCCAAAAAACCCCATCATTACTCAGTAGCAGCATGTAGCTAGTCAGTAAAGCTGACTTAGATCACATTGTCTCATACTTTCTATGAACAGGTAATTAAAATATGTAATTTTGTGTCACAGCTTCAGAATTTCCATTTTAAAAAGTCATTCTTATATTTACTCTCGAGAATACACATTTTTCCTAGAAAGTCATATGCATAATAGAACTTGTTTTAAGAACTCATGTTCATCAACACACATGATGAGCACAAGTACCATGCACGATTGGTACTTAATGCAGAGTAACACTGAAAGTGAAATAATGAAATCATTGTACTAATGTCAATACTTAGCTTAGTTATCAATGCCTCTGGATTGATTAACCATTTTATCTCTATAATATATTTAATATGATATATGTATTTTGATCTATGTATAGATCAAAATATTATATATTTTTCAGTTTAAAAGAGTTTTATTTTGTTTGGGCAAAACTACTTCTGGCTTAATTTCTGATGTTGACTTGAAATACCTATTGGTATTTGATGAACATACTGTGACAACAATTCACAGCTCTGTCAGCACAGAGCAGTAACAGCAGAACTATTTTACATTGTCAACTACACACACAAAGTCTACACTGAGTGCAAGGCTGCTGTTTAATTTACTTCACAGCAAAACCAAGAGGTAACACCAAAGATTAGGCCTATCATTATGCCAAACACTGTATAAACAAGACTTGATTTAATGTTCATTCAATTAAACGGAAAAAAAGTCTCAGATAGACTCTGAGTATTTTCTTTTTCTTAAGACTCTACATCTAAAATGAGTTAATCCCCAGCTCTGTGCAATTCTTATATATTTATAACCAGCTTAAAAACAACCATAGATACCAAACTTATGAGTGTCTATAAATAAATATAGACATAAAAGCACTAATTATTCTTTTTAAGTTACACTTAATTAGTTGATACATCATGGAAGACAATAAACAATATGAAATTCCAGTCTTACAGATCTATTACAAAACAACTTCAATTTGTAAAAAAGGTCAGGCAAAAAAAGCAAAAGAAAACCACAATTTGCCTATGAGTTGCCCTAGGTTAATTCTCAATACATATATCTCAAAGAGCTTAGTATTTGTATAGATTTTTTCATCAATTGAACTGAAATTTTCAGCTGGTAAACACACGAAAACAAACAAGAATTGAACCACTGTATATAATTACAGAGAAACCAACACATGTTTAAATGTACCCCCAGGTATGCAACTGACTTAATTATACTGAATTTGGATCAGTTATAGTTACAATGACACAGGTTTTTTTCTATCCATGCAGAGAAGGTTTGAATTATTTACCTACTGAATAAAGAAATCAGTAGAAAAGGAATAAATTAGCCCTAGCTCCTCCTGCTCTTTTATAGAATTTTGTTTAGAACTCTATTTAAATTCTTTTTTAGTGGGAAAATGAACACCAACCCCCCAGTTCTATTTGTGAACATAATTAAACTATCCTTAATCTTGAGTTTAAACAGTTTATGCTTATTGTAGGTGTATTTAAATTAGTTTCTTTTTACTAAACTTTTTCTCTAAGCTTGCTACCAAACCCCCCAACTCATGGACTTTACATATGTATTTCTGTATACATATACATAAAATTTGTTTGAAAAGGAGGGAACAACGTAAATACCATGATGATTCCAAATAGGTGAACTTGCCTCATGTGCATTCTGTTTATATTTGCAATAGCTTTTAAGACAGCCATAACTAATTAATTTAAAAGTGTAATTTGTTTTACCAGTTGTCTATCAACAGGTTAAAACAGTTGTTCACTTGTAACTTTGCTTGTTTGCAGCTGATGATCTAATCTCCTGCAAATAGCACAGGAATTTACAGAGCATTAAGGGCTGATCCAGAGAGGAGTGAAATCCCATAAATTTCACTTAGGTAGGCAAACTCTCACTAGAGATTAAGGAAATGCAGTAGCTAATCTTATACTATTTACTCCAGAAGAAGGAAACAGATGATTATACTTTTAAAACCTTATAGACTAAATTGAGTTATTAAAATTGTATAATCTTACATGAGAATTTGTCTATAAAAAACCAAACCAAACAAAAAAAAAATCCCCAAAAATAACAACAACAAAAAAAAGAAGTGGCCAAACCAAGATTTTACTTGATTCTACTTCTACTGTAACAGTCACTGTCATGAAGAAGAAGGAATAGCATTTCATTGCCAAGACTGAGTGTACCAGGAAAATACCTACTTTCTTCCTTATATAGAACTCGTTTTGTAAGAAAGACCCTAATATAGTTTTCATACAATATAAACAATTTTAATAAAAAGCAATCTGGTTGAAAAGATTAACAGAATTCTTTAAAGCAGTTGAAGAAATAAAGTATTAAATGGTAATATTTACAGAAAAATTTTTAATGTAACTGCAGAAGTAAGCCCAAAGCATTATTTTGCTCAGCAAGATTTTTCTGCTCTTCTGAAAAGATATATTGCTTAGAAGCACTAAGTTAGGGGTACTGATACAGAGGCTAGAAAAATGGGTACATATCTGCAATGAGAATACAGAAAATGCATGTAAGTAAATACAGAAACTCATCTGTAACTTGTACCACAGTTCTTGAAACTTTCTTTCAATCTTTGAACTTCTCCATATTCTGGTTCAGTGAATGCATCAAAGGGTACTAAAATTGGAGAAATATCTGAATAGCATCATCACCCTCAAGGCATCCAGGTCTCAGAACAGACTCTTCTTCAGCGTTCTGGCTAGAAGAAGAGGAAAACAGGAGAAAAGAATGCAATGATGTAGCAAACTTGTCACTAAACCCAAGATAACTTATTTTCAATGGTACTTAAAATGTCTTAATTCTACTCACCTTCTCCTGGATTCCAAACAGATTCTTCAGCTTTCACCTGACTGGTCCTGGGTCACTATATCTTACAGTGCTCTGGGTGCTCATCAGTACTGTCTTGTTGTGTGACTGTACTAATTATACAATGAGAAAAAGGGATTTTGCCCCTAATATTTCTATAATGAACAAACATACTGTATGGGAAGTCATAAAAATATGTAACAGTTTCATAGGGGAAATAAAATTTGGAAGGAAGAAATCAGTATGATGCATGGATAACATACATGCTTAGTAATTTAGTGAAATAGTAGTAACTATTTGTAAAACCCAAAAATCCCAAGCAGCCATAAATGTGAAAGAAGCAAGTTCTAAAATTTATTCCAAGAAATATTTCATAAACATTTTCATTTGAAATTAATGAAAGACATTTGAAAGATAATTTTGAATACAGTGCACACAACTCACATAGTATGATGACAGCCTATGCAGTGTTTTAGCATATGTAGACCAGACTACAAGTAGAGTCTGACAAAACCTAAGAAGGCAGACCTGGCTAAGAGTCAGGAGTCACGCTTATTAAATTGAACTCTCAGGGGTATCATGCAATCAGAGGTCACAATCGAGGCAACAGAAGCAATGTCACGATATCAGAGAAAGGGCCAATTCAGACCTGCTCCCCGACAGGCAGTGAGGTCACGGCTTGCGGCAAATAACTGTATTAAAAGGGAATATTCTCTGCACACTTTTAGAACTGTCATCTGAACAAACAAAGCCAGGTCATTGGTAGGTTAAATCAGAACTTTCTGGCTTACTAGCACATAGCTTCCTTTCTTTTTACATTCACTGCTAATTTCTCAATTACAAAATATACATCAGGTAATAAAGCAAATACTCAGTAAATTTAACTTAAAAATACACAGTAGAGTTTAAGTTCCTCCTTTTTAAAAGTCACATTTTATCTTTGACAAAAGATATCACTAGTCTCTTCATAAAGGGAAAACTGCTGAGCTTGCTTCTTGTCAGAAAACAAAAAGCATGAATGTGTTTTAGAGAAACGTCTTTCCACAGTCAGGGTCTTAGTAAGCCTGATACTCAATGTGCATTTAGAAACCATTAAAAAAATTACAGTTATTCATAATGTACTTGTTTAATGATGACTGTGAAAGTGAAGTTCTTTTGTCTGGGTACTTGGATTTCTTTATCTCATTGTCTGGACTGGGTCATCTACAAGATTCTACAAATGTGGTAATTTATGAAATTACAACCATGTTAGATTGGGAACCTGACAATAAGCCTGCAAAGAAAGAACTATTCTAGAATGTCATGTAAACAAAATTTTATTCAAAAATATTACCTTGAAATGCAGCCTTTCTTGCCAATATGAGAAAAAAAATATATAACTGCGTAATTCAGTATTTCTACCTTTTTTCATACTCACAAGCCAGATAAAATATCTGCAGTGCATACATCAAACTAGCACAAACCTATGAATTTCAAGCAATTGCTAACATCTTTTGGTAAGAATTGAACTGCAAAGTTATGAAGATGGAAAATGTACGTTACAGAAATAACACACCATAAAAGTTACACAGGTATCACTGCATGATTGTACAGTTTCATTAAAATACTTAAGTTACTTGGAATTCCTTGTAAAATCATGTAGGTCCACCACACATTCAATTCTAGATTACATGAAATCTGTAAAAGGCATAGAACTTTGCTATAAGAGTTAGTATTGAACAGCATAAAAGTTTAGATACCTATATTTCAATTTCAGAATGTTGTTTTGATATTTTGCTTGAAAAATGTTGTACACTGCCAAAACATATGATGTATCTGAACAACAACATTATTAGTTATAAAAACAGAAAGATAATTCAATGTGTGTTTAATATTAAACTTGTGAAAATGGCCTCTTTGGAATGCTGTAGATCTCTGACCTCATTGATAATACTAATTCTCCATAACACCATAGTTCCCATTACAGAACAGGAAGAAAAGAAACTTCTTTAAAGCAAACTTTAATATATTACATTTTCAAATTAATTAAAAGCTCTGGTGTGAAGGCCTTCCTTTACTTCATCTCTGAAAGTGCTTAGAATAATGCAGTCATTCAAATCTATAGCTACAAGAAATACTCCTTTAATTGTGATTTAAAATGTACCATGGATTCCACTTAAAGTAAGATTTTTACCTATAAAATATTTCTAAGACTACATTATATTCCTTATTCAGAGCATCATACCAAATAGAAATTCTTTTGTGAGAGGAACATTTGTGCAACGTAACATTCATGGTACTTTTACAGAGACAGTGTCTATGGCCTATGTTAAAAAATCATTTGCATTGTAATATGATTTTAGTGCTTGAAACACTCATTTTGGAAAGCACTTTGAATATATCTGAATATGCACTTTTAATGACCTCTTCATTAGCGATTGTTTTTGAAGTGTAAAAAAATGTATTGGGTACTGCTCAGTGAAAGCAAAGCAAATAAACAAACCACCCCAACACTGACCACAGTCCCCAGGCATCCAAACAAGACAGCAACAAATTCAACAATTACTTTTAACAGGACATGCTAAATACAAGTTTTGTAACACTTTATTTTAAAGGAATTTAACCAAACCTATTCTCCCTTATCCCCTCCAACCAAATCCATTTGGATTTAACTTGTTGCTAAAATTATCTGTCTTTTGCACTCTAAGACCTGGGTCATGACCTTACTTAGGGACAGGAAATAGTTATCAGGTCACTGAATGGTCAAATGAAAAAGGATTTGAAATGCTTCGGTACTCAGGGATCTATTCATCTAAAATGATTGCCTTATGCAGTATTAAAAGCTGTGGATCTGAACGTGGAATCAACTTGTTTACATTTACACTGGCTGAGATGCAGTTATCACACTATAAAAATTTTGGACCTAAAATATCAAGAAAAGGTGAACAAAGAAAGGTAGAATTGCAGGAGATGCAAATAAAACAATGTGAAATATTAAACCATCTTATTCAACAATGAAAAAAAAGTAGTTTTCAACCTCTGATGACATTTTGGGTGAAATCTCCTACTGAAGTCATCACTGGCTAGTTATCAGCAAAAGAACAGTAAGATTATTTTTTTGTGTGTGAATTTCCTTTTAGGTTGATAAAAACTGGTAAATTAGTATGTTATGAAAGCACAGGTAACCACCTATATTGTATTAAACCCTAGTTTTGGAACAAACAAACACTCTCTCTGGCTCAGAGACCACATTTATATCTGATGCGTTAATAAAATCCTTATGCCATCACAAATTACAACAGTGTGCAAAACAGCAGAGTCAGGAACAAAGAGAAAGTACACAGGCAGGTGAAATATGTGGTAAGAAACCTTGAAAATAGGAATACAGGAACCCTGAAGACTAGAACCACAACGCGAATTCATAATATTAATTGGCATGTATCTATGGCAAGTACCTCCTGTTCAGGAACTTCAGGCAAATAGAAATATTTTTTTTTTTTTTTGAAATTAAATGTGAAAAGCAAGACTATTAATAAAAATGTCATACATAAGCATGTCATATGTCTAGATCATTTACAAATACTCAGACACTGAAGTGGACTGCATAAATGCACATAAATTACGTTTTACATATTTATTTTTAAACATAATTTCAGGATTGCTTCATTCCATGAATACTGAAAAAATCCTACACTATCATTGACAGACAGGAGGCTGGAAAATTAGGCACAGATTTTATTTTTCAGTTTTATTTTATAATAAGAAACTGGACCAGTAGAACTATGTAACCGAAGCTTGAGTGCGTGCACTGTAAGGCCCCTGCAGTCCTTTACAAGTTTTCAGCGTACCGCTGTTGTGAACTGGGTTTGCACTCTGCCAGCAGAGCAGCTCTGACCCATGGAGAGCACTCCTTCAGATCAACACTGCCTCAGGCTTTACTGCTTTCTCCAAGAAGTCTTACATTTCAGGCATCAAGTTGAATTTCTTCTGGAGATGATTAACCCAAACCCATGACAGATTTTTTCCAAGATATCCAACTCCTTATGTTTATTTTATCCTGGCTCTTTTTGGATGTACTGGACACAAGTAACCTACTCATTTTACATGTTGAAGGGCTGGTGGAGAGCCATTAATTCCTTAAAATGAGAAAATATTTCAATGCGAGAGTTCTGTTGTGTGAGCTCAAACTAAATAATAAGAAACAAAGCCATAGAATTATGATTTTAAAAGATAGACACCCTTCCGAACTACAAGTTTCTGTAACACATTTTCATTCCATTTCAGGACAGATCTAACATTCCCTGAAAATGCATTATTTTGTCTTTTTTTGTCAGAGCTATATGGATTAGAAATTGCTTCCTTAATGTGGCATACAAATTTAGAGCCTGGGAGATATGTAATAGTTGCATTTTACTGCAAACATGGCAATTCAATTCGTAGAATTATAGCAAGGCCAGATTTCAAATGTGGTTATTAATCCTCTTGAGAAAACAGATCAATAAAAGATGACTTACTTTAGAAATGGATGTTTACAGACAATGTGGTTCCTGGGAGCTGATGCCATTAATATTTCTCCATTGAAAATAGCTAATTTCTAAAAGATGAAAACAACTAACACAAATTATCAGTTATAGCTCAACGTATTTTTAAACGCTCTTAAATAACAAACAACAAAACATTTAAAGCCTGTATAAAGACGAATATTAGCCTTCCAGCCTTGGTACCTTCTCTTAACTGTCATGCAGATGTGATTTGTCAAGCATCAGTGATCTGAATCAATATAAATTCTATTAAATATCACACATAATTTTTTCCAATGTATTCATATTTCATAATACAGAAAATCTAAGAAACTATGTTGATCATGATTCAACAATATTTTAATGAATTCACAGAATTAACTAATATCTAACCTTAAATTTCAGCTTTCCAAAGTCTCACATTTGTACTTTCAATTATCACTAATAATACTAATCTATAAGAATGTTTTGCAATACTTTTCACTTGAGACTACAAGGAGTTTCATAATTATGAACTATTAGAAAGCTGGAAAACAGATGACTAAGTGGATTCCTTGATATTTATCTTCCAATCATATGATATAATCACAAGCTCATTTTACTTCTTATTCTAGAAAAATAAATGTTATTTCTACTGACAATTTCAACAGAAATAAATAAATATTGCCATAATTAAAAGTCACCTGAGAAAGCATAATCTATTCATTATCAAATTTGTATTCATGAAATCAGTCTTAACATTATATCTGTTACATTTTCTTTAGTCTCCATGAGCATAAAATGACAGGAAATACAGTACTGCCAATTAAGTTCCCAAACTACAGAAAACATATCTTGTCAACACAGCCCAGTGCACTTCTAATACAGTGAAACTTCCAGGCAGAAATCATTGTGCATATTTTTAGGTGAAGTCACATTGCAATGTTTTCACTTTGAAGTGCATAGTATAGATGTGTCACTGATGGATATGGATATGACTAAAATTAAAAATACTATACATGCCAATAAATCACCTAACCCACAAAATTAAATAGAGCACACTCTATGAAATTCTGAGAAATAAAGTGAATCATATCCAAATAATACTTGGATAGTTTGAATGGACTTTCAGCTGAGCTACTGCATTCTTCCAACTTGCTCTACAGATTGGAATTCAGCTTCCCATTCCACTGAACAAATATTATTTGGATAACCCACCAAAACTGTTGAGGAAACTGGATTAAAGAGACCCCAAAAAGACACACTGTTTGAAAAGCTCATAGCAAAACAATGCACTTGGCCTTGGGGCTCATTCTTTGGTTTTCAGCTGCTGGGCTTAAGTATTCACACTGCTGGCTAGAAAAGTATCCTTCCTCTATGTAAACGAAACTACAGATCCTGTAATTATGGACCCGCAGATGGCAGAGATGCTCTGCTACACGTTCATCCAGGACTAATTGGAACTTCCCAAGAGGAGTCAAGGATAAATTCTTCCTTCAAATCCTCATGTACTTTACCCAAAACAGTCAAGACTATTTTACATTACATTAACAACTGAAATAGCCTCCAGACAAAACGAGAACAAGCAGCCATAAAGCTTTTGAAAAAATATGCTTTGATGCAAAATAAGAAATTATGACAAATCATCTGTGTACCTTATAAAGTTTCCAAAATCTTGAGATCTTTGAAATGTCACCATTTACAAACCACAAAAATATCTCCAAGAATACTCATTGAACCAGAATATTCATTAAAGAAGGCATCTTGTGTTTGTCAGCTACCTGACACTAAAAGAAACTCAACAACCATGATGGAAGCATAACCTTATCACACCAAAGAGAGCAGCGTAATACACACAGTCCCAGGAAACGTCCAGTAAATCATCAGGAGTACATCCAGTCAGGCTTTCATCTATCTTCAGGTTTTTGATCAGGGTACAGTTTGTTATAAGACACAGTAAATACATATTTACACTTGCATATTCTATGGCTTACTTTACAACCTACTCAAGTTAATGTCACAATATACAATAAAGATTCAAATATATTTTTATTTAAATAATAGTTTTAATGTATCTATAATACAATGACTACATGCCTTAATTTTAAAGAAACTGAAACTGACAGAAAGTGTTAGAATTACAAAATGCATGTTGATACTAGTAATTACACCAGAAAGTAATTGTTCATAATTTACTTTCCTTTCAAAATAAACAAATAAAAAGTTGTAAGTGCTATGCTTATTGAATTATTATACCTACTTATGGTACATGCTTATATATTTGTGTGAGTATAGACACATGTATTCTATGTAAATGTATTGACACACACACATACATATACACAATGCATTAAATTACATTCCCATGGTTTGTGCCTTCACATGCTGCTTGTATTTTTAAATGGTAAGGTCTTTTCTGTGAGAACAATATTTCCTCATGCTGTTGGCATGATGTGTGTATTACAAAGGGGTTTATTTCTGACTAACTTCTGTGTGCTACAGTGACACAAATGTGAAATAATGGTCCCTGTTGGGGATCTGTCTAATATCAGTGAGTAAAGCATGATGACTCATCCAAAATTTAATAAAAATTTACGAATAAATTTTGAATATTTTGAATAAATAACTCATGTTTTGAAAATGCATTTTTCTACAACATGTACGTCAACTTAGAGACGTGAATTATCCTCTGGGATTAAAGTTAAGCACAAAGTTTCAAAATTTGTTATCAACATATTGCATATCAGCTATCAAAACTTTTGTACCAGGAAAATAAGAAGGCAAATTATGACAGAATGTCAGGAACACAAAAGCATCAGATACTAAACTCCTTCCTTTTTATTCTTTACACCTCTTATGCTTCTATTCCTTTTTGTCTCGTTTGTACTCTTGCACACAAGAACACAATGAAGACAAAAGACATTCATCATACATTTTAACTAGATTTCTTCTTAATTATTCCTTACCATGATGTGTTCCAGTCTGAAAATCTAAAACTGTTCTAATTGTTTCACTTCCTAGGGCATCTCCTTTCAAAAGTAGTGATTCTGTTATTTAACAGATAACACATGTGTACTTGCTGTTTTGCTGTTGATGCTATGACTTCTCCCCTTCATTTCCCAATTTAAAGAAATAAAGAAGGAATATATAGAAGGTTCTTTTTTTTCTTCTGATTATTTAGTTGTTCATGAAGATGGTTTGGAGTTCAAATTTTCTACCCAAGGACTCACTACTCAGTTTGTGAAAGTAAAAGGACTTGAATGAAGGAAGTTTATTTTCACCATGCAAAAGACAGGTCTGGGTTCTCTCGACTTAAAATACAATGACCACAAGATTTACGGATGCAGAGTGAAAATATTCCACCTTCTTGTTACAGAAAGAATTCCAATAACAGAACAGACCCAAAGAAATCTATAGCAGGCAAAAGAGGAAGAAACATTCAAAAGGTGAGAGGGGAAATGGGAAACAAGGGAAGACATCACTGGTAACACAACTCTGTGAAGTTATTATGCAGGTGCAAAGTGTTATTAATTCTAAATCTAGAAACTCTTAGTTCTGTCTGATGATATCTCACATACACACAAATAAATGCTCTGTGTTGCACTCTGCTTCTAATGCACGACCAAGAATTTTCTGGACATAATGTCTGAAATAGCAATGCCTCTGGTAGAAGGACAGTTTTATATTCTGGTCAAGCAGAAAAGTATTGCTTGTCTTTTTGAAGGCTCAGCAGTCTGCATGTGAGCACCCACGAGGGGTGAACAAAAGTTTTTGTTTATTAGCTGGCCAGAGGAGTAAAATGGTCCTTGAAATGAAAGATAATTTAGAGTGCCAGTACTATGCTTGCCTTTTGATATCCAATCTGCCTTGGTACCTTCTCTCCATAAATTCAGAAAGTAACTTCAGTAATATTTAGAATGTGTACATAGGCTTTTCAAAACAAAGGGAAATGTTGCCAGGCAGGAACAGATAAACTGGTGGCAGGAAAGCTAGGCTAAACCTACACTGACTTTAGGGTACTGAACCTGTAATCAGGCTTATCTCTGACATGGTTTTGAACATTCCTAATATTGTTTCTAGTCTTGGGCATTCACTTTTTCACAGGCAGCCTGCATATCCTGTTTCTTCAGCTTATGATGCATTCTGACATATATAAGCATATGCCACAGAAACATATATGAGAATGGGAATTCTCAATCAGGAGCAGTATACACAGACTCACTACAGTCAAGGTAAATTCATGCTTGGATCCAAGGCAAATAATAGTGCAAAAATATTTCCTCTTCAGAATTCATCAAGAATTGTTTCCAAACAAATTTGAGCATAGACTTATGAATGTGAGGGAAATCTAGGCTTCCATACAGCTAGGTTAATTGACTGAATTGCAGTTCAGGTACACTTAGGTTCATTTCACACCTGACTCAGACATGTTCTAATTTTTATCCTCATACAGTGAATGTTAATGCAGTATAATTTGCAATTTTACTTTGTGAAATTGGGAACAGATCAGATAGCATATGATTCTGTCTTTAAAAAATATAAAAAAACAGAGGTGAGAACTTTCTGAGTACACTACTGAGTTGCAGGAGGAATCAAAAAAATTATAAAACAATGTCTCTGGAGAAGAACATCTTCTCACAACAAGGGTGTTTTAAATAGACTTGGCCTTATTCTAATTGTACAGAAATCAAGGAGAGTTTTAACATGAATTTCAACAGTAAAAGAGCTATATCAGCATATAAATATTTGTGTAAAACAAATTTTGTATTTACAGGATGAATCTTCTTTCCTTGCCTTCTGTCAAATGGTGGATTTTTGAGGAATATTTATGAAAGTGCATTCCAAAAAAACATGTTAAGGATTTTTAGGAGTTAATGGCTAGCTTCAGAAAAGGTGACAATTAAATGAAGAATTTGAAGTGATATTCCATTTATAAAGTTTTATTCTAGTACTTCGTATTTTATATCTCTGTGACATGCTTTGACTTTTTCTTATGATGAAGATTTAATAATAAAACAAAAAATAAATAAGTTAGGCTCCATCTCCCTATGAATTAAATCCTTATGAATCAAGGAGCACCTCCTGCTCTCCACAATGAATTGAAATGGAAATGTTTCACTGTTGTAACTTGAGATACCCAGGAACAGATAAGGTCCTTAAACTTCAGGCTTCTTCTATTTGTGCATATTGTTTTATACTGCAAGTAGGTCTGTTTAAAAGACATTGCAAGATATATATGCTTATATGCATAAAATGAAATACTTGTTCATACCTTCAAAGTATCCAGCATTTATAGGCTGTGTCTTCCCTGGTGGTTTCACAGGGAGATGTTTATTTTCATTGTTTTTGAACAACGCCAGGCGCACAGCTGGGTCTAGATGACAAGAACAAGTTAAAATCAAAGGTCAGACCCGGCTCATTCATTCCTTCAAGCAGTTTTTCACCTTTTAGCCACTTAATAAATGAAAATACCTTTTAAAGTAGGTTTTATATTCACAAAGGATTACACTTTCTAAAATAAAGCCATATAAATACACACACAACTGAGAATCAAAGCCATTGTTTTGCAGGATTTCAACACTGTTGATCTTTTAGCTCACTCATCTCCAAATTAAAAATAAACTCTGAAGCATGTATTTGCAGGAAATATTTTTTAAAAACCTGGTTTTAAAGCTTGAAACTAAGCAGAAATATTAACAGCATACATGTCAAACAGTGTTTCTAAAAGCTTTTGTCCAGAAATATTCAGCAGTCTAAACCAAGACACTTACACTTAAAAAATGTTAACAACAGGCAGTTTATTTTTTGAGGCTATACCTGTAGATAATAAGCTAGTCTTCCTCCATGTCTCATCCTAACTGAAGTAAAAAAATACCTCAGAAGTCTATAGACTCATCTATATCCTGAAGTATGAAATCTTGATTAGCTTCTTTACTGTCTTTTAGAACTTTGCAAAGAAGCAAAGATGAGCAGAGAATTGTATATAAATCCAGATAAGACATGTTCCTAGACTGGTTGAAAAAAAAGTTTAATTAACAAAAGCTAAACTGATGCAAAAACCACATAAGTCAGGAGAGGTGATTTTCGCATGTTATTTCTGATGTGAAGGAAGAATTTTTTGCTTTGCATAGGAACAAAGTAAAATTTTAAGAGAAAGAGTGTGTTAGAAGGAATGTGAAAATTCTGGGCACAATGCAGAATAAACCAGTGACATATTAAAAAAAAATAGGGACTGAAAAGAATGTAGAAACAAAAGCAGATACACAATGACGAGCAAAAGTATATAGAGTTTTGTAGGTACGCCACTGAGCAAGGTAACATGAGTAACAGAACACCAAAGAAAAGATAAAAGAAATATGTTTGACATGGTTAAAAGAAGACAGTAGCCCAGGCAGATATATCCACTCTAAGGAATATCTGAGACACAATGAGGCACAAGAAGTTTGTCTACAAAGGTGACTAAAAACTGTCTGAAAAGGGTAGAAATTAGTAATGAGGAGAAAAAAAGCAATGAAGTTTATCAAGAAAGTAGAAATGTCAAGGGAGTGATCTAAATTTTCACAAAGAATGCAAGTGTAGCAAAAATGAATATGTGAGACCCTGCCAGAACAGAGAGAGCAGGAAAACAGGTTATGGAAAGACTCAAAGAGCATTCAGACAGAATACACTGAAATGATGAGTTATGTCTGGTGCTTCATTTTGAGTCTGTTACATGACCATATTTAGCGTTTATTGAGAGAGTTTATAACGACCATGGTAATAAAGTAAATAGCTTTTTTGTTTGTTGGTTTTCTTATTTCTAGAAATAAAGCACCAGTGTGTCCTGTTAAGCTGGTGGGCAACTTATGAATTTTAACAACAATCTGTAAAGTTGATTTTGACTAGACCTCTATAGCTGTAGTAGACATTTCAATTACAAACCAATGGAACATAAAGGGATCCTGAGAGCTCAGCTTTTTCCTAGAGAATGGGAAGATCAATTACAAGCCTGGAGAAGATCTCTGATGGGGTGTGGCACTCCAAGAGATAATGCATCCGCAAAACACATCAAGATGTTACAGTGTTCTTGGTTGGCCCACACTGCAGCATGTGGTTGACAGAACGTTCTTAATGGTGCTAACCTCTCACAAAGCGGCAAATTTGACTAATGAAGGACCTGTGGCAAATGGGGAGGGAGTAATACAGGCCAAGTCATCTTCACAAGGCAGAATCAGTGATACCTTAGACTTTGTTATCTCAGATTGTCTAAGAGCCTCTCTCACGTGGTTGTAGGATGATTATAGCTTTCACATTAAGCCAGAGGATGTCATATTTAAAGTAATTTTAACTCACTTTTACTACCTAAATCAAATGAAATTATCCAAGGCGCAAAATAAATAATGAATAGCTCCATTAGTTCCAAAGGTAGATTATTAGAATGATTCTGATAATGGGATAATTTTATCCACAAACTGGATTGCCAGGTTTGGAGATTCTTTCACTCTGTATGAATGGATAAAGTAGTCTTCCAACTAAAAAAAATTATACCAGACGAGCGTTTGTCAGGGTAGCAAATGCTTGGGACTGTGAATCACAGTAAGACTTGTGATTAAAGTACCTTGAAACTGTGTTCCATTATACTTTAAAAGTTCTCCTTGAAATTTTAGATAATAGAAGTTGTGAAAAATATTTATAGCATGAATTATTATTGTCTTTTGTATAGTTCCAAGATACATGGCCATACAAGTCCTACAAATGGAAAAAAATGTACAGATAAAATTTTTTATAATTGTAATTTTTTCAATATCCAGCACAGAGTGTTGACAAAAAGACTTCTAACTTCTTTCAGCTTTTTGCCACTTAAAAAAAGGTGTCTTTCTTCAATAGAAGACCAAAGACAAAGCGGCAAAATCAAATAAAATGTCTTAAGACAAAATGCAATTGAAAATTTCCAACGTAACTCGTAACTTTGATTAATTAAAAATAATTCCTGAAATAATATTTTTTTCCTATGTGGGTCTATTGACATTGGTCCAAAATATTTTAAAAATGTCATCTTTCCTTAATCCAACCTCCCACCCAATTCTATGAAAACACCAAGTCCAAAGTTAAATGATACCGAAGATTTTTGGTGAAGTCACGCAGAGTTATTATTTCCAAGTTAGATTTCTCAAACATTTATTTGTGCACAAAGATATCAGCAGTAAAGTCTTCTGTGAACTGGGAAGAAGGGTAAATAAAGAAAGCTGTTCTTCTAAGAGATTTCCATCAGAAGATTTATCTCTGAATCTTTGCGAAATAACTTAAAAGAATCTACATGGATTTAACACAGTGCCAGAATACTTGAATTTGTACCTACCTGGATCACCTCAACCATTGCCTACAGCTCTTTTGTTATTAAAAATGAGTCCTTTTCTTTATCTAGTCCCAAATGTAGGCAATATTACATAGATTACTTCATAATACTAGTGCTTTTCAGTCTCGGAGTGAGCTAGGGAAATGAACTGCATGTATGCTTTGATGACAAGCAATCAAATGTTTTAGATTTCACACAGAGAACTGTGAAAGAGTCCAATAGTTCAAAATCATAGAAATATCTTCCTGGATTCTGGCATACTCATTTAAATGTGGCTTATTAGATGATGATCTGTGCTTGCAATCTAGAAAGCAGGGAAGTAATTTAATGCACATTCCTTGGCTGCCTCCAAATATAGAAGTTAAGTTGGACAAACACAAGATATGTTATGGAAACAATATGGAAGGAATAGTTACTGCCTGATCTGGCACCACATTCCTAAACTTCTCTTTAATATGTGAACCTGAAAAATTAAAATGTTTGTCATTCAGTTTTGTTGTGCAATACCTGTAATTAGGAAAACATAAACATAATGTGACAACTTTAAAGAGAGGGTAAGACAAAGTAGCACACAGAAACAGGTGCTTATCTGTAATGTAAATTCATTTGGAAGAAAGACTAGATTTTGTTCCATAATGGCACACCAATTAGAACTCCAACTCATCCATGGCTGGAGTTCCCGGAAGATACTGCTACATAGAATTGACAATCACAACAAAAGCAGCTTTTTTTCTGTTACTAAGAAAATATAGATCAGTGGTCACTTATGTAACGTGTAACACGGAATAATAATATGACCCAAATTTTTATTCCAACTGTTAAGACATCTGTTTTGGGGGTGTGGGTTTGAGGAAGGTGGGTTGAGTTTTTTATTGTTTTTTATTTCATTTTTTAATCAGTATTGCATTGCTGTCTAAAATTCTAAACTCAAACTAAAAAATATTTGCGGACCTCTATGAAATATCTTTATCATTGTGTTCTGGTTCTAGTGATCAAGGTCCCCTTCAGCTGCTTTTTACGTTGTTTTCTTTTCCTTCCTATGTAGCATCAAGTATTACCATAGAATCATAGAATCATTAATGTTGGAAGAGACCTCCAAGATCACCAAGTCCAACATTTGACTAAACGCCATCACGTCAACTAAAGCATAGCACTAAGTGCCATATCCAGTCATTTCTTGAACGCTTCCAGGGATGGTGACTCCACCAACTCCCTAGGCAGCCTGTTTCAATGCTTAACTACACTTTCAGTGAAAAAATTCTTCCTGATGTCCAACCTGAACCTCCCCACTGCTTGAGGCCATTCCCTCCTGTTCTGATGCTGGTTGCCTGGGAGAAGAGACTGACCCTCATCTGGCTACAGCCTCCTTTCAGGTAGTTGTACAGAGTGCTAAGGTGTCCCCTAAGGTTCCTCTCCTCCATGTTAAACAAGCCCAGCTTCCTCAGCCACTCCTCATAGGACTTGTGCTCCAGCCTTGTTGCCGTTCTCTGGGCATGCTCCAGCACCCCAATGTCTTTCTTGCAGGGATGAGCCCTCAACTGGGCACAGGACTCAAGGTGCTGCCTCACCAGTGCCGAGTACATGGGGACAATCACTGCCCTGGTCCTGCTGGCCACACGATTGCTGATACAGGCCAGGATGCCATTGGCCTTCTCAGCCATGTGGGCACATGCTGGCTCATGTTCAGCTGCTGTTAACCAGCATCCCAAGGTCCTTTTCCTTTGTGCTGCTCTCCAGCCACTGTTTCCCAAAACCACAGCACTGCCTGGAGTTGCTGTGATCCAAGTGCAGAACCCAGCACTTCACCTTGTGGAACCTCAAGCAATTGGCCTTGACACATCAATCCAGCCTGCCCCGATCCCTCTGCAGAGCCTTTCTGCCCTCCAGCAGATCAACTTAATGTCATCTGCAAATTTACTGAGGGTGCCTTCGATCCCCTCCTCCAAATCATTGAATAAGATATTGAACAGGTCCAGTCCCAATACTGAGCTCTGGGGAACCCTACTAGTGACCAGTTGCCAACTGGATGGAGCATCATTCCCTACCGTTCTGTGGGCCCAGCCAACCAGCCAGTTTTTAATCCAGCAAAAAGCGCACCTGTCCAAGCCAGCTTCTCCAGGAGAAGGCTGAGGGAGGAAGTATCAAAGGCTTTACTGAAGTCCAGGTAGACAACACCCACAGCCTTTCCCTCATCCAACAGATGAGTCACCTGGTCATAAAACGAGATCACGTTGGTCAAAGCACGACCTGCTTTTTCTGAACCCAAGCTGGCTGGGCCTGATCCACTGACAAGAGAACGTTTTTTGGAGAGGAAAAGGTTAAACAAGAAGAAATACACCAGTGTAGGAGAGACAAGCTTTCAGCCACCTTAAAAGAAGTTAACTATGAGAGGCTAATATAAAATCCACAGAACCAAGGAAATTACAAGTTACGCAAGAAATTTGGTACTATTATGCCAAGACATCTTCAGGAAGCGAGGATTGTTATGAGTCACAGTCATTCAAGCACAGTGAGGCGCAATAATGTCTGCAGACACAGCATACATTTGGTATCATTAAAATACAGGCCACAATTTTCTTTAACTTCATAAACAAGCACACATAAAAGTAGTGGATTAGGGCATACAGGCCTTAAGGCCATTAGTTGGTGGGACTGGTCTGCTGCAATATCAGCCTTGCCTGAATCACTCCCTATTATAAGACTATGCTACTTTAAGCCCCCCCTCGTAATACAAACCACAGGATTCAGCGCACTTGCTGGTATTTTCCATATTTTTTTCTTTATTGAGAAGATATGTGGCCAGACATATGAGGTAAGATACTTCTCAGTTACTTCAGCATATCTAGAGTTTAACCCTGTACTTCAGCAACTCACTCCAGGCTGTGTGTCTAGGCAATGGAGAGCTATAAGTGCTTTTACAGTGAGACCCAAGTAGCCTGTTTTTGAATTATGTTTTAAGAGGAAATTTCTTTCCATAAAACAATGCAGATGACTAACTCAGATGTGGACTTCTATAATTATCAAATGAATACCATCACTGTTGCACTAGTAGAAGACAAATGTTTTATATGGAAAATAAAAAGGAATAAAGTTCCACACCTGAGTATGTTAAGAATCAAAGCTGTTCAAGGCTGTCCAGTCCAGGTTCCAATCCTGCAGATGTCTTGACAATATTAAAGAGCAACTGTATAACTCTCTGAATGGAAGCTGATTTAACACTTTGCATTTGTGCATCTCAGGTCTAAGGCAAAGGAGTTTGATAGCATATGGAAGCAGAAAACATATTCTGACAGCTAATTCGTTCCTAGAAGTTCCATCAACACTTTATCATTACCTGCAAGTAATAAGATCCTTATACAGAATGATCAACAGCATATAAAAGATGTTCGGGATTATACTCAAATCTCAACATAAAAGCTACCAGTTTAAGGTGAATATCTTATAATTTATTTGTATCTAGAACCTTTAGAGTTGTTGTTGCTTTGCATTTTCTCAAAAAAAGTTTTGCTTCTAAGTCAGATATGTAAGGAGATTTACCATCGAAAATTGCATCTTTATACCTTATAATTCCTTCCATCCAGTGGATGCTGGTTACTTGCTTTCTAGTGGGTATGAATCTTTATCACAAAGTTATTTTCTTGTAGTTAGCATACGTTCAACTACTTTAAATTAGAAAGCTAAAAAGCAAACAGTTGTAATTATAACGCTGAAGGCCTGGAAATTCAAAAGAAAGAATAGAAATAGTATTGCTAAAACTAGATCCTACAACCTTCCATATGCAGTGTCAGTAAGTACAAGATAAATGAACCTCATTTCAGTGGAGATGAACGCAATAGGATGGTAACTGCTATGGAAACATTAAAAGACAATGCTGACATCTACTTATTCATATGAATTTCAATCTGCTTTTAAATATTAAAAGGAATAAAATTTCTTTTGGAATTCTTGCTTCAGTAGGGTTAAACTCAAAGCAATTGCCTAAGAGTGTGAACTCTCTCTCCCTAGTTACACTGAAATTGCTAGAAGTAACTTAGCATGAGCTGTACCACACAGAGATCTAAGAAAGATACTGGCGGCCTAATGGGTCCGGTTACAGTTTCCTGCTCTGGAGCTGGCTAGCCCCAGTATAAGGTGTATATACTCTAATTTAAATGCTGAAAAGTCCCTCTGTCCTACCAGACTCTCAAAAAGACCCTGATTTACTCTTACCACTTTTAGATGATGTACCTGATGGAAGACATAATTATATACATGGAGATTCTTCTCACATGGAGAATATTTGATGAGGATCATTTTTTTAGCGCAAGATCAGAGCTTTAAGATCAGTTTAAAATAAAAATACTTGTTTTGATTGATAATATCCATTTGGTCCTTACTGACCAAGGAAGGACTGACTGCCAGTGTGCTGTATGAGAAAGAACAGTCAGCTTGATAATCTTTTTACTTAAAAGGGATGGAGCGAAACATTTTCAGTCACATTTTTTGGTTCTGGAAACTACACTTTCTGTTCATCTGAAAAAACCCCTGTGATTTTAATGACTGACAGAGAACTCCATACGGGCAAATTATATACACAGGTTATTTTTGTGCTTGATGTAATATTCAGAAAGACAAAAAAATTCTATATGAGGTAGTATCAAGAGGAGAAAATTTGAAACTATAAAAACATTGGGCAAAAGTTTTTTAATTTTTTTAAAACTAGCAATGTACTTTGAGAATATTCCAACCATTACATTAAAAAGCTCAACACCCATACATCATATTGAATAATCTGAATAAAGTGAACATAAACATATCCAAGAAATCCATCAGAACTACAACAAAAATAGGATAGCAAATTTGATATGCTCAATCAGACATTTATGACTGGATTAATTACTAACATAAGACAGACAGCATATGGAGGAAAGAAGATATAACCTAACAAGTTTTATTCATTGAAAAATTATACAGAGGCCAAAAAAATGGAATATATATTAAAAACTAAGCTGCACACCAAATACTTATTACTTTTTTTTTTTTTAATAAGGTAACATGGTAGGGCACCATGGAAAGCTATGAAGATTTAAATGTAATAACTTTAACTTTCTATCCATATACTCTCATTTCCACAAAGCATGGTTTGCTGATTACTTGTCTTTTTGTCACCTATCCTTTTTATTTTTTTTTTAACTATAGGTTATTTTTGTCACATTTAGTCTTAGTCATAGGCATGGTATTTAAAGCAGAAAAAATTACACAGAAAAATGCTTTGCTGAAATATTTTTTTCCTTCAAAGATCAAAACACCTTTCAATATTTTCAACACAGAAGAGTTTTGCAAAGTTATGCAGAAGTGTAGCTTGTGATACAAAATATATGTAAATAAGGGTGCATTTTCTAAAAAACATTTAGTGTTAGGTCCTATTATCAAATAGGGTCTTAAATGTTTAAATGTTTCTTGTACTATCAGTATTTGACTAATATGTTTATTAATATATTCCAGCAACATTTCTATTAGCATATCATATTAACAATTAATGATTCTAAGAAAGGTTCATTGACATTAGAAGTATCTGAGAAAGACCAGAACACGATTGGAAGAGAAGCTGGATAAGCTTTATCTACTTCCATAGTAAATATATAATTTTAAAAATCTAGTTATTTAATATCATATATATCAAGCCATTTTTTTCATAAATAGTTCTTGCATAATTCAATAATTCTAACCTAAGATTTTCCCAGCAAGAAAATACAAGATGCACTAAATGCAGAAATATATATTCCACATCAGGAAAAAGAGATACATGAAAAGGAAGAAATAAAATTTCTGTTTACCATAGCTGTCAAATATTCAACTTCAAAATGGTTTTTAAAATCTAGATATGTTGATTTAAAATGAGTTGTTTTTACTGAATCACAGTCCACCTTTATTCAAATTAATGTTCAAAGTTGTACAAGCAAAGTTTTTAAAAGAGAGACACTATTTTAAGAATGGAAAAATTACATCAATATAATCATTATTTTAACAGTTGACTTACCTAAATATTTATTACTGTATTTTTTAGGTTTCATTTTATGGGCCCTCTTCAGCATTAGCTGTGCAGTAGAAATATCCTTAAAACCCCTAAGGGAAGAGAAGAACTAACTAAATATTTCACATGTATTATGTTACACCAGCTGCATATTATTGTATAACACACTTTTCAAAAAGAATACTGCTGTGTAGTACTGATCCATGGTATGAAACTTTCTGAATTACAGAGATAGCTGCAATTCTTATCTTAACATTACATTATTGCAACTTATTAAGATAGTTTCCCAGACACTTACAAAAATAGTTACAATAATCTTTACTTTGGTAGAAAACAGAGATTCTCCAAAGGTGGAACTTAAAAAAAGCAAGCAACAACAGCCAACTATACTATACCTCTTCCTGGAAGTCACTGTGTTAGCAAAAGAGCTTAACATACCATTCTTCTGATATTTTCTCTTCTTTCTCAGACATAAATAAAAGTTTCTTTTTTTCTTTCCAGTTAGAAAGCTGTGATATTGTTTCCTTCTCTGACCTGGAAACAAGGCATAAGAGCAGTACTGAAAGGTAAGCAAATAAGAAAGGGTCTGGGGTTACACTGTTTTGCAGCCTTCGTTATTCTGCAACTTGTTTGTGCCTTTTAAAGGCACTTTTGAAGCTTCAAAATGATACCAAAAAAATCCATTTTAATACTCCATGAAGGTTTTATCTTGGAGAGTAATAAAAGTCTGCCATCAATTTGAAATGTTTACATTTCAATTACTTGAAGCATATTTCAGTCCTTTCACAGAATGCAGCTGTGTAAGAAATCCCTTTTAATCTTTATCTAGTCTTAAAGATCTCTATTTCAACATCTATTTCATAACATATGTGAAAAAATAGAAGTTATGTGATTTATAGCCAAACCTAAATAAATAAAACTACACATATATAGCCTTATATTCCTAATTATGGTAGTCAATGAAAAATAACAACTGGATTTAATGTATTTGGTTTCAGCAAGTAAATACATTTTAACTCCAGTAATATCACATCAACCAAAAGTCACAAAAACAACAGAAAACAGCGTCTTCTTCTCCTTTTTACTTTTGTCAAATCCAAATGAACTAAATATAATTTTTAAAAAATATAATTTAACTTACCTGCTATGAAAATGGATTTTTTCTGCTGAGTATGAATGTGGTCTGTTAGCAGACTGCCAAACTTCTTGTGGTGATAATGACAAACTATCTGAATGTTCACCGGAATCTGAAGGCCTAGAAAACTTCTAAGAGAAAGAAAAGGAATGCAGCTGATGGTCCCTGTAAGTTGGAGTTTAAAATGTGCAGGAAAACCTGCATCAGGGTTTACAGAGTTTATCACTATAACTGAAAGGATTCTTAATGGTGACACGCCCATTACAGACCTTACTTTCAACTAACTAAATAGGATAAAAAGGTGACTTTATTTACACTTAACATCCCCAAATATAATAAATTGTACATTTATAAGGCTCCTTTCTCTTAATTGTAGGAAACAAAACATTAGCAATACTATGCTTGTGATAAGAATAGAAAACTCTACAAAAAACAAAAAGCCGAAACTTCAAAGTTTATCAAATATCTAGCAGACATTACATGATGACCTTTAGCTGTTCTGAAAACATTCAGCTGTTGTCATATAATGCAGATCTTAGTATTTTTAAAGTAGTTTTTCAACTAGCAATTTTTAATCCATTGCCAAATGTGCAGATGAAGCACATCATCTTTTTTTCTGCTACTGTGAAGTAAAGCATTGAAATAAATCCAAAACAAAGAAAAAATTAAGCAAATGAAAGAAAATCTAAAAGAAAAATTGCATCTGGAGATGAGGAGGAAGTCTGAGACTTCTGAAAGTAATTGTGTTTTTAAGTCACTAAATTGTCATATTAATCACCCCAGAATAGCATATCCTTAAGGAATGAATAAAGACTGAAGACTAAGTTGTTTCTGTGACATGTTACCTTTGGCCAGTGCAGCTGGTTTGAGAGCAGGAGTGTTTTTGAAGGGAAACGGGTGGAATCCAGAGTTAGCCATTCCTTCTCTAATGCAGCCTGCATGAATGAGCAAAGTCAAATAGTGCACTGATAAAATCAGTTTAGTTTTGATATCTCTTGCAAAGTCTCTTTTAAATTGTCTTACATACTTTGTACATCTTTTCAAGCTGTATATCAGAACTGCCACCTGCAGAGCAATCACACTCAAAGCACCTTTCGAGATGCTGTGCTGTACTGTTTTATTTTAAACAGATCAGATCAACAGTACTTGTGGGTTGTGGAGGTCCTTTTGGGGTTTTGGTTTTTTTTTGTAAATAACACGCATCCCCTCCTTCTGAAATTCCTGTAATTTTATTCCAACATTGTTAGCAAACCAAACTTATTATAAAAGACTGCCAAACTTTGAAAAAACACAGACGTAAGATATTTAAAGGCATAAGGAACAGGAAGAGCTTTGTGTGCTGTTATTGACTAATTGAGTATTTTATGTTCAGATGTAGGTGCCTGATTCTGTCAAACTTGCTTTTGTTGAACTGAATTGGTGAGTAATTTTCATCGAAATTTGAGGTTAAAAAATAAATGCTATGTGTAAATGCTATATGCTTCAATTAAGCAGTTTTAACTTTGATGTAATGGAATAAATGGGAAACTAAAATAATGGTTGGAATGAAGAAGGGTGACAGAATTAGTTGCTAACTGGCATCCCTAGCACTTTAAGGTAGAATTCAGTTTTCTTCCATAAAAACAAAATCTAGACTTTGTTTCAAACCCAACCTGTACATAGCTTGTTTTTCTTATTAGTCCTTGAGGTTTTTTACCACATGTCCTTTCAACATCTTCTGATAAGTGAGAAAAGCAAATCGCTCCCACACAGTAAGTAAATATCGCTGAAGAATTTGGCTTGACTTACAGGGCTTACTCATTCAGGTTCTTCTTACTTCAACAGCAAAGAGCCTAGGGTTCATTCCTTTGAAAACGTCCAATTTATAAAACTGGACTACCTTTCTCCCATACATAAAATATTTCAGATTGTACTGATTTCTGACCCTGAGAAATTATCCTAAGTTTGGATACCTTATGGTGTAGTTTGTGTAACAGGACTTTGTATGGCCTTAGATTGGTGAACAAGATCTTCCAAGGCCTTTGAAATTCTGAGAGACAAAAGAATTATATTCCAGGTATTTTGAAAGGTGACTTCAGGTACTGGTCGCTCAATTTGGTGGCTCTAAGATCACTCCTTCTGCTTCCATTCTGACCAAGCTTTGAAAAATAATAATAATTTTTGATTTTATTTTCATGTCTTAAAAGGGATGAATTCCTACATCTGGTTGATTCCCTGCTTCTGGAATTCCCTGTTATTGGATTACAGTATGTTTTGGGTTTCATTCCTTTATTTAATAAATCTGGAAAAATTCCATGCCCTCGTTATTAAAAGATAACCACTCTTCCCCTCCTCAATATTTCAATTCAGAATAAATATATAACATTATCCATTTTATCATAACTCCTCTCTCAGGTAGTTGTATATGTTAAGGAATCTACGTAAATAAACAGAGGCAAACAACAAATAAAGTGTATCACACCCTTAACTTTTACAGTTACCTCCAACCCACTAATTTATGTCTCCTCAGGGATGTGATTACTCTTAGGCTGATAACCACTGAGTGGTAGTTTCACACAATTTTCATTAAAAGAAAAACCACTCCAGAAAGCAGACTGTAGTAAATCAAATCCCAAAGGTGATCAATTCAATATGTGACATTGGTACAATTTGAACACAGAAGACTGACAAATTCATATCTCAGCAGAGACAAAGCTACAACATATTCAAGTTTTACAATTGACTGGGTGCTACGCACAGAGTGGTCAAAAAGAAAAGCTATGGAAAAGGTGCAACATCTGACAGAAAACTTTCAGTGAAAAGAGATACTATTTCTCCTTGTGCTCTTTAAATGTACTTCTCAATTGCACTATGTAAGTAATATTTTTAGCTTTTCAGATGAGAATTTTTCACTTATTGTCCAAGTCTGGGCACACAATCCAGTCAACAGTGCTGGTATATACAGGTATATGAAAATAACAGAATTTGGAAATATTTCCTCCTCTATTTGCAAAAGAATCAATACAGGTGGGAGAGAGGTAGATTCCCACTCCTTGTACAATTTAAATGTCAACCAACTCAACTGGTGTGTACAATGATGTGTTCATTATTTACCTGAGTACTTAAATGTCTTACAGTAGCAGTGAATATTATCCAAGCTCTAATGTCAGATTTCAGGCCAAGCCTGCATGCTAGATATTTGAATTTTTTACCTCTCTGATGAAATAGTTTTTAACAGAAACAAACAAACAAACAACCCAATCAAAAAACCCCAAAGAAACAAATGAAAAATCGAAACAAAAAAATCACCATGAGAAATAACACTCCAAAGGTGTAGCCAATTTTTTGGGACAAGAATCACTTAACAGTACACTGACTGAATCCTTTTGTTTTATAGTTCTACCATAACCCAATTAAAGTTCGTTACTCTTAGTATTAATGTTGAAGCTTTTCTCACTAATATTTTCCTAGCCCAGTGTCTGCCGTTTATTAACTTAATATTACTAGTGTATTTATTTCTTTTGTAGCCCATAAAATGTATTTCAGTGTCCTACATGTTGAAAAGAAATATCAGTAAAAATATAAAAGTATGAATCAAAGGCATAAATATGCAAGACAATAAAAAAAAGATAACTGATTTATCATTAAGCACATCTGGTACCCCTATGAATGTACAGCATATTATAAAAATATACCACACTGATGTTTGCTTTGTCCACAAAAATAAAATAACTGATTTTCAAACACGCCCTTCCACTATGTTTTCCCTGGACATTTTCACAGCACCAAGCTCAAGAAACTTCTGTCCATACCTTCCCTACAAACAGTCCTAATGAAAAGTTTATGATAGATTTACCAACACGTAAGGCTAAAAACTAGATCTGTTTGTACTGATATTGTTCACTAAGATTAAAAAACAACAATCTGAGATTAATTACAAAGCAAATAAAATCACAGTTTTTGATTATATGGTCTACATAAACAGCTATAGATATAAGATATTTATATTTATTTCTAGAGCCAAATTAAGGAATTTCCTAAATACTGACTTATACAATGTGCCTTTATACATATGTGTAAATCACATATTAATTCATTTGAAGATACCTTTTATGCTTTTGTATCCTCCATACTTTATTTCCAGTGTTTGTTTCAAAACGTCTGTATTAATTACTTTAAGTTTCAAGTTTCACAAGTGCACAAAACATCCATAAACCTTTCTATTTTTTGTTACACCGATTTTTTTGTTAACCCGTTCTAATCAATTTTTAAAATTTTTAAACAATACAATTATACATGATACCACTCTTCAGGAAGACGGAGGCATGAATCTATTTGAGGTTGGGGTTTTCTTTCTGAATTTTAATAATGAAACCTTCATATTATTAGCTATTTCCATTTATCCATTAGGACCAAGAACTTTTTATCCTGATTCACAATGCATTTTTTTATCCTTTGAGAGACTACTCCTAAAAGGCTCCTGCCTTGATTTTGCAGCTCATTAATAAACTCTGGAGGCTTAGGGGTTTTTTTTCATGGCATATTATATGTAGCCATTTTCATTTTGTTATTCATTCATTTTTTAAGTATTTACTCTATTGCTTCCTTTGTAAAATGTAATGACTATTTATATCAAGTCTTAAACTTCTGTAGTCTCAGAAACAGAATTCAATCCTACAACCAGCAAAGTGAGTGAGAATGGTTCTACTAACTTTAATTGGATCTGAATGAGCTGCTGAAAAGTCAAATTTTAGTGCAAATGTTATTTATACAATGTAATCCTAGGCATCTTTTATATGCCCTGGATTGCACTCTGGAGCTAAATAATCTTTTATTATATATCATGACTACACATGTAATTAGGGCTGCTCTGAGTCATATTTACACCATGAACAAAAAGTAGTTCTCAGAACAGTGTCAAACTTACGCTCAGCTTTGAAGCACTTCTACAAGCAATCGTCCAAACTGTGAATAATGCCATCACATATCGCCTTTCATCTCTCTGAGATCAAGGAGGATCACAAGAGCATAACAGAAACCACACCAATTCCTGAAACGGTACTCTGGTTTGAAGCAGAGGATGCAAAATGGCATTAACAATACAGGCTGAAAAGAAAGGCCAGCGTTTGACATCTAACAACTCTGTTCGGGTCAGAGCAAATATCCATCTACATCAGTACCCTGCTTCCAGAAGAGTTCAGTAGCAGTTGTTACGGAAAGAATGAAAAAAGCTGGACATGATGAAGCCAATCCTTCCTTTAGTACATTCTTTCAGACATTGGAAACTGCTGGTTTAAGGACCTTCTGCTAAAATCTAGGGAAATATTCCTCACCTTAAAACAGTAATCTAATTTCTAATGACAAATATAACTAACTA
This sequence comes from Oriolus oriolus, assembly GCA_013400235.1. Lineage (NCBI taxonomy): Eukaryota > Metazoa > Chordata > Aves > Passeriformes > Corvidae > Oriolus > Oriolus oriolus. The sequence continues at coordinate 103,558 of VXBT01003596.1, read as the reverse complement.
GTCAGTGTGTTTGCCATTTCATCTCTATGTCAATCCAGAAAAAATGCAAATCATGTACACCACTCATAGCATATAACTGCGGAAGCGGTGTAGATCAACTTCAAAAGGGCATCATGTTGGACGCCACGGCACCTGAAGCTACCCCAGGTTTCCAAGTACGGTGGACCTCAGAATCACCACCTAAGAAAACTGTGAAACTCCCTCTGAAAATTAGAGGAAACTAACTCTTTATACCTCTTTCCTTTCTTCTTTCATCTCCTCATTGCTCATTCACTGTTTTCAGGACAGCAACGGTTCAGAAAAAAAAAGATATTGATATTCATGTAGTGCATTTATTTATATAGTATTTTAAGATGAAAACAAGTATATTACCCAACAGAATATAGACAAGCAGAAGAAAACTAACATCTAAAAAACAGCATGAACTCAGAGTAATGACTGATCATTACAACATAACAGGAAGAATGGCAGGGGAAAAAGAAAAAGGATCTTCTTTTACAAACAGTATTTCCACATTAGAATTTCATAGAAATTGAGTGCAGAATCCTCTGCATTTAAAAAAAATATTCACTCTTCATCCAGTTCACCTGCCTGGTTTTATCCAGCATGTCTTTCTGCACTTCTGCTCCCCTCTGTGAGGCAGAGGAGGAGTCATTCTTAGGAGGAATGACCCTTTTTCAACCAGATTTTACAAAGTATCTGCCCGCTCCACACTCAAATTTGTTTTCAATAAGAATACTACATAATTAGAGTAAATAAATAAATGAATAAGAATGAATGTTTCCATTAGTCTTCTCTATAGAATACGATTTTGAATAAAGTTCTTCAGAGTGGTGATGTCCTTGATTTCTATTTTTTAGTCAGCATATTTGAATAGTGCAGTTAAAGTCTTGTTCACCGAAAGACAATAAAAAAGTTAAAAACAAAGAAAAATGAAAGGCAGAACCTTCAACATCATTCTGTGACTATTTTAAATAAGCTTACAAAAATTCTTTTGGGCCAATACATTCCACATGAAGAACTACTTTTCCTGGTGTTAAACATCCTGCAGGTTAAATACTTGCTTAGACTGGGAGGGGGCGTGGTGAGGCAGAAGAATCTTATGCTGAAGGTTAAACCCTCTGGATACGCACAGTCAGCCCACTGAACTGTCCTTCATCTGGCAGAAAGCTGTAACTTTCTCTCTTGTTTCCTGGCAAACATATTTCACACTGTAGGATATTTCATTTAAATATCATCCTAGTCCAGGATAACGTATTTCATTCCTTTTTAAACTAAACTTCATTTCTGCCAAAGCCTGAGTATCTGCTGGGAATTTCTTCTTGAAAATCCTAAATAAGTTTTAACAAATTTCTTAAGAAACCACAACTTTTTAGCTCTCATAGCTGAAACAGAAGAACCAGATCACTTTTCTATGCTCTTTTGTATATTGTTGATAGACTGTGATTGAAAACTTCCTTTGAAATTAAAGATCTGAATATATTTGTGTATTTAGCCTTTTCTTTCATCCAGCTCTTTGAGGAATCAGATTACTCTATGGACTAGCTTTTCTGTGAAACTCAAGTTCATGTGTAAAACTTAGTTCAGTGTTAGGAAGTTGAACATCATTTCAGACCCAGACTTTTTAAATAACTTCTAAAGCTAAGAAAATGTCAGATACGAACATCCTTAAGTAGATCTTCTATTAGCGGCATTATTATTCCACTTAAAGTACTACAAAAATTCAGTCTAAACTCTAACATTTTAAATCTATTTGTAAATGTATTGAACCACATTATAAAAAAAAAATTATAAAATCTTTTTAATTAGATTGCTTAGTGGATATACATTTTACAGAAAATATATCCTAAACCGCAAACAATAGAAAAAATAGTCCTTTTCTCTGAGTTTGTCTTCCAGTATTTTTCACATATTTTATGTGCTGAAGATAAATAGGTTAGCACTCTAATAAAGGTTATTTTAACCTTTGGCAATGCTTCTTTTTCAACCCTGTCTTTATATAAGACAATATATATACATTAGAAAAGAAATCTGGGTACAGCTGCATTCTTATGGCTGCTAAAACCAAACAAAGTTTCAAGCCAAAAAAAGTAGTATCACACGAATTCCAGAGAAACATTGCAATGATTAATTGACCCCAAGAGATTTTATAGACTGACAAAAACTGGTTAATTATTAGAGTACATTCTTGTTGGAAAATGAGAGGACAAGGATAGTTGTCCATTTCTAAGAGGAATATATTCATGATTACTGGAAAAAATCACATTCTATTAGTAAAAACATTCAAGAAAATTTTATTGTGAAATGTCTTCTCCAAATGTAATTTTTCCTAACTCTTTAATAAGCTCGGAAAACTAGCTGATCTCGAAAATTCTAATGCATATATATATATACACATACATATACACACATATATATATTTAATACATATACCTATGTGTTTGCTCTACACAAAAGTGAATAAAATTATGAAAAGAATTTATTTTGTAAAAGTAAATGAACAATGAAATTTTCAAGGACCACAGAAGTTTTCGATCAAATAAAAGGCTGAACATCTACACATATAATTAACTCTCCAAAAGTCTGAATCTTATCGTAGTTCATGTCAGTCATTCATGATCTATGTTACCTAAACTTTTCTGAAAATGCATTTTTGTCTTAAGCCTGATAGTGTTCAAAGGAAGCTCTGTGTCCTTTCTTTGAATACAGGAATAAAAAATACAGACGAGGAAATGGCAACTTCAGCTTCAGAGGTTAGACATTGTTCAAGTCAGCATCAGAAATGTATGCTTGAAAAATCTTTTGAGATGTAAACCCCCACCCACCTCAATAAACATCAAGATCCTGGAACCTTCAGGCCACCCCTCAAAATGGGTCTAAGACTCCAGATACAGTCTTTTCCCATTAAAATGACAAGAATCTTCAGGACTTCCCCTCTCTGACTCTGGCACATGACACAAATTTTTTGCTGCTATGGCTCTATAAACCTTTTCTCAAGTTTTTCTACTTTCATGAAAACAAAGAAACAAAACTTTCAAGGGACAATGAGTTAAAAAAAAAAAAAACAGCCAAGGAACCCCTCAACCCTACCCCTTAAATACCTTGTGTTCACAGAATACCCAGTTTTGAAGGAACATAACCCAAAATGTTCTATCCAGCTCAGGTAATGAATACTAAAACAAAATAGAAAAGAAAGCAGTGCTTCAGCTTGCAGTTTTGTCTAAAGAAGGGAAGTCATGCAGAAGCACAGGGTAATAAAAAATAGACTAACACCAATTTATAGTCATTTAACCTTTAACATGTTTCAAAGTTCAGGTCACATGAAAGATTTGATTTAATTTTAAAACAACTTTTCCTTTTTGCTTAAAAGTCCCTATTTCAGAAGTAAGAACAAAAAGGATTTGGAAGCTAAAGAGCAAGGAAGGCCTAAATTATAAACACAGATCTTTTTGACCTTTGTGCTAACAAACTTCTAATTACAATACAAAATCCTTAATTCTAAAGAGGTATGTCTAAATCATCTCTCAGCTTCATTTATATTGTCCTCCTTATATGTCTCTTCTGTATGAAATAAACTATCCAGAAATGAATCTGCAAGTTGAAATTTGTTCATTCATACCTGTATTGTCAACACCTTAAATCTTTTGGGACATGTAATGAAACTCTTTGGAAAGAACCTTATTCTTTGGGATGTTTTCCTCGTTTATGAAATGATCAATAGCTACTCCTATTCCCATATTTAAAAAAAAAGTTTCTAAGTATTTTTCATGCAAAAAAAAACCCAACAAACTTGAGTGAGTACTAGGACAGCATTTAGAATTTAGGAATCCTTAGCCCACTCTATTATAGGACAAACTAGACATAAACTTAAAAGATTTTAGCTAAATTAAGACTGCATTATAGCATATGAGGTGTTTGGGGTTTTTTACCATTCTTTGTTTACACTGTTATAAACTAAAGAATCGCATGAAAAGTCCGTTATGACCTCACATCCTTTTCTGTGGGACTGCTTCCTAGAAAGCCAGACCGTAGCCAACAGTATTGCCGTATACTGGACTTTGCCCTTGCTCTTATTGAACATTAGGAGGCTCTGGTCAGCCTGTCTATCTGGCCTGTGCAGGCTTGTTTAAAGAACACCCTGATCCTCCAGCATACCAACCACTGCCCTCAAAACAGTGTCATCTGCACACTTGAGATTGCATTCTGCTCTATCATACAGGTACCTAATTACATGTTTTAGTATTTTGGTCCCCCTATCATCCATGATGGGCTCCATTAATTAATGTCCACAGGTTGGATTTTGCATGACAAAACACAAGTATTTGAGCCTGGCAGTGCAGTGAATTTGACAGTGACCTTGTTGTCTACTTTTCCAGCCCATACCTCAACAAATTTTGGGATTAAGACTCTGGGAGACAGCCAACAGCCTTGCTAAACTAAAGGCATGCAATATGGACTGCACTCCCCTTATTCACAGTGCCAGTCACCTTATGACAGAAAACAACTAAGGAGACCGGTCCTTGGTAAACCCATGTGGATTCTCACAATCACCTTTCATGTGTTTAGAAATGGCTTCTGAATGTATTTACTCCAAACATCCCCAGGAAGTGAGATAATGTTGATGGCTTCTAGTTTCCTGGATCTTCTAGAATTTTCTGAAGATGGGTGTGATGTCTGCCCTTTTCCAGTCACCAGTAACCTCCCCAGCTGCTGTGATCTTTCAAAAATGATAAGAGAGTAACCTCAAAATGACATCAGGCAGCTTGTTCAACCCCTTTGGATGCATTCTATCTGTTCCCTTGGACTTGCATAGGTTCAGGGGAGTTAAACTCTGCTGCAGTTGGGTAAGATCTGCTTTCTTCTAAACCAAAAGGATTTCAAGCTTCAGGCAATGAGACATGCAGAGATTTAAATGTACAGGATCACAGAAGCTGACATCTCACGTTCCTCTTTGGTTCCGCCATAAGAACTGCAATTTAACTCAGTAACAATATTCACTGCATCAAAGGCTTCTTCTCACAGAGCACAGACAAATCAAATAGGCTAGCTCCTGAAATTCGTAAACAGGGACTACCAAAATATCTTTTTTAATGGAAATCAATGTATGTGGACATGATAAATAGTAGACATTTAACTAGATATTTTAAACACAACCTGCATCTATACCAAAACATCAGTTTCAACATTACACAAAATTTAAAGAACTTAGGGAAAATATATTCAATGATTAGAGATCCCTGGCTCAGCTTTCAAGAGACTCCAGATGGAGATGTTCTCATAGAGAAGAACTTGTGACGGTATTGTTGCTCCCACTTATAATGATGCTTTTGGCTTAGAACAATTTTCCTTTGAGGCTACAGTAGTGAATAGAAATTTCAAAGAACTAAAGCATTTTTCACGTACATACATTTTTCCATTGCTTGCCTTGTTTATTCAATTTTGATGCTTGACTTTGTCTTTAGAGATATAAGACTAGGAATTATAATTAATGATATCACGAGCCTTTGGTATGTCATAGAAGCTAAATGTAATTTAGAGAAATACTGTAACATTTGCTACATATAGGTTTCAAATTATATCTGGAGTGCCATGCATCACTAGTAGGCTTTCCTTTGGGAAGTATTTGTTTGATTCTGGATATTTAACCAAGAACTGGATAGAGACAAGCCATGAAGACAGGTTCTCTTTAAAAATTAACAGCATTTCAGGTGGTAGGAAGAACTGAGATTTCATGGTGGAAGACCAGAAAGCAACCAGAGCACATTCTGCATGAGCTGTGAAGCTGGAGTGTTAGTGACAGCCTTTAGTAGCTGTGACTGCATTTTTTCTTTCAGGTATTGACTGCAACAACCTACTTCTAAGACCAGAATACTTATGAGACAACTACAAAATGAGATAAGCAGCACTGCTGAAAGAGGTGGAAGTTTTATGCATCTGCTGATGCCACAGACTATGAATAGCATGCAATCCATTAACACAGCAGCTGAAGCAACAGGAGCATATCAAGAGATTATTGATAAACTCTCATGGAAAAAAGATTGATTGATTGATATTGCTTAGGAGAGAGTTTTTTCCTCCTTTTTAAAAGAAGGGGATGGATCTAATGAAATTTTTAACAGACACTTTTTTGCTTTTCTACAACACTGTAACTTTACATGAAAATAGATGAAAAAAGGATCATATTCTTTGCAGCATACAATACAGAAAAGCTGGATGCTGATCTGACATTTGTAAGCAAGTACAGGAGCTAGACATATATGAGTGTCAAGATACAAGAAATGTTATGGGGACCTTCTAATCCACGGGCCACACTTATTTCCTGGCACTAGCCAGAAAACAGCAATCACTGTCAGAAGCTCACAATCATAAGCTCCCAGTCTGAAACAAACCACATTATGAAGGATTATCAGAAAAGAAAACAAAACACATCATATGAGTCTAGTTTGGACATGTGATAAGAAAATTAAAGATGGGAGACATGAGGAAATTGTTGTTCTAATTACTGTTTACTTATTAAGAGTTAGCACATGAGCTAGTTCTTACCCTTCCCACCCCTCAGAAAAGAAAAAATGAGAAGAAAGAAAAACAAAACTGCTACCTTCCTGCTATGGAAGGCAAGCAAAAAATTAGGAATGGCTATGTGTCTGAGTGCGGATATGCAAAAAAAAATGAGAAGGAAACTCCTGAAAAATAACTTCAAAAGCTGTCAAAAAGACTGAAATTTTAAAAAATCTACATAATCAAGCTCGGAAAAAGAACAACAGTCTGTGTCAGGGCAACAAAGCGGTGATGGATTTCTTATTAACTTCATTGCAACTTACAAACCGACTTTCTTTTTGAAAAAGTATGACTAAAGAGATTTGAATTAAATTTAAAATGAAGTTTTTAAAATAGAGTACATACTTAGTGTGCCACGTAATCATCAGTATTGATACTTCTCTTAATAAGATGTGTCCGTATGTTTATTCAGTGGTCATTGCTCAGGGTAAAGAATTGTCTAAAACCTCATCATATTTAATTTATTCAGCTTCCTGACACCTTGGCAAGTTCAGACATTTTGCATTTGGCTGACATCATATTTACATCAAGAAAACAATACTGATACTTCGATGGTACAGAAAGTAAGAGCTGTGTCAAGCAAATGTGCTGTCAGATTTCATCCACCAGAGCTGAAGTGAGCTCTGCCTTGCGGATCGTTTGCTGCATGGATGGACTGCTGATGAAAGGTTGCCTTTAAGATCAGCCTTCTGGAGCATGTAGGCTGGAATTCTCCGAAGTCCACATGAAGGACATGAAGATATCACTAAATACCAGGCTCATACTTTGTGAAACATCTGTCGGCCAGATCTTTCAAGTCATCTGGGATAGCCTGTTTGACACTGCACAATCAAACAGACACAAAACACTACCGCCATCAATTGCCTCTGAATGTCTTTGGCAATGTGTGGGAGCTGATATGAATACAAGAAGGTATCAGCAATGATTCAGGTGAAATGACTAATATTCATGCTATTGTTAGAAAGATAAAGACCATTCTTCTAGCCCAATCACATGCAATCCATTTTTCATGAGATATGGTGTTTAACTTGTACTAAAAATATACTATCGTTCAATGGGCATAAATGAGTGAAAATCTTTGTCAAAGACAAGGGTTTCCCCCAAGCTGTTTCACAGCCTCACCTTCCATGGAACACTGGGTACACTGAGTTTATAATGAAAATATTAAACATTTTTTTCATGAAGACTGATGCCTAATGACTTATTGCACTGTGATATTTACAAATAGTTTAAATAGGTGCTCACACAGCAGTGGTTTTGTAGAATATTAGATAATACTTAATAAAATCGTTGTGACTGAAATTGACATAACAGTATAAGAAAAACCTAAGCAATGACCACAACAAAAAATAGTGAACTATTCAAAATGCTTTTAGACAAGATTTAATACATTTGTATCAGTTTGCAATAAGGAAAGGTTTTTCTGCCCTTCTCTCTCATTTCATTCACCCTATACAACAGTGAAATCTGCAGTACAAAATGGTATCCAAATATTTTTCTCTTCCTTCAAACCGTGGCATATGGGATCTCTTAGCCCAGCAATATGTACTCCTCCCTACACACTTGTTTGAGACACAACAGATAGCCACTAACACCATATGTCATTATTTGGCTCTGCTTCAGCACTTTGCAAAAAAACACTGAGACCAGAAAGGAAGGAATAGGAAGTATAGACTGTTCCAAGTTTCTGCTGCCTGTTTCTCCAGAAGTAGGAAGTTCACATTATTTGGTGTTACCCAGCTGCAGAGAATGAAACAGCTACAGATACATGGAAACAGGGAACCTAGTACTGAATAGCTAGTCTGGACTAGACAGAGCAGAATGTATGCCCAGGACAGTTATGTCACACATTTCTCAAAATCAAACTCTTCAGCACAGACAATATATACACTTGAAAAAAAAGAAAAAGAAAACAAAAAATATAACAAATATTGCAGGGTATAATTCTAGATACAGTCATCAATGTTGAACATTGAAATATTCACTCACTGAAAAAAGAATATTCTTTACAGACATATACATTGTAAATTTATCATATACACTGCTCTGTAGAAAACAGATGTTGTTATATTTTTCATCACAAGAAGCTAAGGGCTTGAGTAACTTATTTGACATCAGTCCACAGTTCAGCCTTTGAGCCTGCTGTGCAAATTAAAATGTCAGCTCATGGTTCACCTATCATCATCTGAACCTAAACACTTCCGGAGAATTTCTCCCTAAACTCATGTTTTATTTCATTCCTGATAAACTCAATAATAATTTGGATTAAAAAAAAAAAAGGAAGAAATGTGTGGCAACACCAGAGGGTGATACAGTACAAATCTCTCTGAAAGGAGCTGGTCTTCTTTTTCCTGCCTTCTCCACCCCTTCCTTTTCTCCCTGGCCTCAGGAACACCTGCCCAAATGCAATTGTCTTGTTGACAGAAAGATGAAACAAAATTGTCTATGTAGTTTTCAGTTAAGCAATTAAAAAAAAAAAACCCCAAACCAAACATAACACGGTTATTTGGCCCAGACAGAGAGAAACAAGAATGGCTCAACTGAATTACAGTGTGTAAAACTTTGGCCTACCGGCTGAGTAATTCAAAACAGGGTATTTTCCTCCTTTAATATATGAACAGATACTTCCTTCCTGTGTGACGAAATAAAACCTTCAACATTCTGCTTTTTATTATTTTAGAAAGAAGCCAGGCATCAGAGAACATCAACTAATGAAACTGTTTTGTATATGTATTTCGAATTAAAATGAAAAAAATCGTAAAATTTAAGCCAGATCTGTATGTTTACACACACACGTTTCCCGTCTACCAAATGATTCTTGGGACTTCTGCCTCAAACATTTTGCATGCTCTTAAATAAAGCAGTAATTCTGAAAATGTACTTTAAAATTGTTGCTGAAAAGGAGAAGAAAAAAATAAAATTGCCACAAGTCATCAACTCATTGCTAATAATTTCATAGAAAGCCCACCTATATTCTATGGGAAGGAGTTGGCAAAAGAAGCCTGATATCAGATGACCAAAGACTCATCAGCTGTAAACTGCACTGCACCAACCAACAACATACTCAATTTCATAACTCTCTATGATCTGTACAAACATCAGATTATAAATGGGACCTAGTCTTGCCAGTAGCAGGGCTATTGCATCAATCTCCTTTTCAAAATTACAGTGGAATATTGATAAATGGCTCTTGCAAAGACACAGCAGCTGAATAAGCACATTCAGAGACAAGAGTTCATGAAAAAAAATCTTAGTCATATCCTCCTAGGTCTCAAATGGCCACATTGCTGTCAGTTTTCTTTACTTTACCTGAAAGCATTTAAAAAAAAAAAAAAAAGAGGCAGCCAATGAATGTGAACAATTAGAGAAAGCAGTTCTCCAGACAAATACATAGGTGTATCTGTCACCAACAGCTGCTGCCACCAACAGCTGCTTTATTATTTACTGTGCATACTGGGTCTAGAATTTCCCATGTAAACTGTCTTTTGAGGCTATAAAGAAAAAAATTCTTTAAAGATTATTTTTCTTGTTTACTGAATGGCAATATTGATCCCATAGAGATTTTTATTTTTTATCGAAGTATAGCTAAATTTGGTTTTGAATGTGATGCTAGTCCTCAGATTCCTCTGGAGCCTACTTTTATTTCTTAGAATGGAAACTTCTGATCCAATTTCAATCCTTTTGAAACTGAAAGAGCATTTTTAACTCTATATAACTTGTAAAAATAACTAGTAATAATTTCTGGTTATTGTGCATAACAGTGCTGCTGAGTGTGGGGCTTGGGGATTTTTTCTGGTTTAATCATGCTTCTCTTCATAATTTACTACTGTATTTGAACTTGTGATCTTTTTAGCACACTATGCATAAGGTAATAACCCTGCTTCACCTCTTGCTTTGGGGATATGTTCTTTTTACTGGAATATAGCTGACATTCAGTGTTGCAGTATTTTCTAAATTGTTCTCATTCTGTCATGAAAGTGAAAAAAATACACATTAAAATATTACTGACATTATAATTTTTTACTAAAATACTGAAAAGATAAAAACTTTGGAACAAAAGGAATTGTTTCCTTCTTCTCATTTGATTGCCCTTTAGCTGTAAAAACATACAGGGTTCAAGACTGGGTGTGACATTAATAGCACAGTAACTACTAGAGAATCCCAAAGAGCAGGAAGCAGTCAATCCAAGACAAATACATTTAAATCAGCTATATATAAGAAATGCTTCTTTATTTGTGGACATCCAGTGTGTTAATTCTAGCCTTGGCAGTGCTTTCCCGTTTTTATTTCCAACACCTACACGATTGCTTAAGAAGAATAGTGAAGCTTTTATGCTAACTACTGTGCTTACTTCAGAAAATGTGAAAGCATCCACATTTATTTCTTCATATTCATCCTCCACTTCATCACTTGTAACATCTGCAAGAGCACAGGCCAGCTTCTTTCGTAAAAGAAAACCCTTCCAAAATGCCTAAACAAAAAATTTAAAGCATGTTATACATAGCCATAGATCAAACCCAAATCCAGATTCTCTATGTTATCCCATTAGAAAGATAAAACATCTTGGGCCTTTGTTTAATAGCTCAATGATCTGTTTTTTGAACTTTATGTGACATTTAAAACTACAAGACAAATTAAATGCCAGCATATGTCTAAAGCTTAGAGTACTCAAGAGGCTCTTCACAAGTAAGCAGAAAGGAATCCTGCAACTCCCTCAACTACAAACCTCTAAAAAGTAGAGGTCAACTAATTAATTATTTGACAATTCCTTCAGGGACTATTATAAACTGAAAGGAAAGGCTACATAAGAGAAACCTGAGTGTCAACTTTCAAATTACTGAGAATAAAAATATAGTTGTACTAAATGCCATATACTTTACAAGTAGCAATTCTTGGAGACATCTCATGTAATTGACCTAGGTCAGTTACTCTTTCTTAACTGTCTAAGACCTTTATTTAAAAAAAAATTACCAGTAAGCATAATCATCTCCAAGAAAAAGGAGCACATTAGGAATTAAAGTGCTCAAAAACGAGGAAGGGTGTTAGGAACACGTGCCAAGCATAGAATCATATCCAGCAAAAACACTTCAGAGATCAAAATGAGATAGATGGAATTAAGACAGCAATTTGCCCCCAAATCAGCACTTGACATCATTAGAATTCAGGATGCCCCAAGTGTTTAAAACACCACGCAAAAAATTCTCACTGTCGTGAAAGAAGTGGTGTTGTACACCTTTAAAGGCTCTGCAATTAAGGCACTAAAATAGCAAAGGTAAATCTCATATTCTGTCTTAACATTCAGATTATTAATTTTCAGAAAAAGTTTGTCTAACCACATAAATTATTTAAAATGTTACTATTTTACACACATAATTCCTAATTATTATAAAATGATTAAATGTATTAGAACTGCTTTCTCGTAATTTCATTGTTGTTATTTTCCTACAGACCTTCATAAGCATTCAGATAAAATACCCTGATACTACTGAGTGATCAAATGACAAATATGATTCGTTCAACAAAGACAGTTAGTTTATACAGATTCAGAGGAGAAAAGCAATCCTAATGACATATGCAGAAGGCTAAATTGTAAGGCAGCTGCTAACACAGATCTATGAAAGCACCAGGTAAATGCTGAGTCATGATCAAAAAGAAAAGTTACACATAGTAGTTTTTAAGAAACAAGATAAAAGCTTTTTTACTGTACAAATTCATTTTATATCTGCCTATAGAATTCAGTTCTTGTTGCTTCTTTGAAAAAGATTGTAACAGATTGTGCCAAAGGTTCAGAGAGGGACAAAAAGATTAAAAGAATTGCAGAGAAATGTGAAGAGACTAAATAGACTAGAATTTTATTTTCAAAAAGTGTACGTAAGGATGGATGTATGAGAGATCTAAAAAGCTGTAATACGCACACAAGATAAATAATAAAAGACTCTTATTTTCATACTCACTTTGGGAATTACATTTGAAACAAATGAAAGGAAGCACATATTAATCATATATAAATTTGCTAAACTCACCACTTTAATATACAGGAGAGGTCAAATACATAAGTAAGCTCAAAAATGGATTAAATAAGTTTATGGAAATCAATTGTTAATATGCTAGCTACACATTATACTCCAATAACAAGTTTTTGCTTCTAAATCACTTTGTCACTTTTGAAATTTTTATATAAAACTTACACTGTGGAACGTTTCCAAGTTAACTTGAAGTATGAAATTGAAAGAGTTGATTTGCTTCAAAATGTAGAAGAAAACCCCATGAATCGTGGCAACTTGGCAGGCAAATACTATATCTGGTTACCAAACTAAACAGAGTCAAGGTATGGACTTCAACTCTTGCCCGTAGTAATCCATTCTGTTTAATTGTTATTAGCTCAGTATCTACCACAGGACAGCTTAGGCCACGGTCTGTTCCCAAGGACAATACAGATAAAGCAATCCCAGCTTTTGGAGATGGGAAGAGAAGGAAAGAGATGCATAGGCAGGATAGAAGAGACAGGAAGATTATTTAGTTGCATAGATATGAGACATGACCCATTAGTTACACAGCCTCCCTCAGTTTCATAGCATAGAACGGCCCCAGTAAGAACATGGGCACAGTATCTCTTAAGCACAGTATCAGAATTAAATCAAGTAAAAATAATTCAGGGAAATACTTTGTAAAAAAATGGAAAATATTTTTATGTTTCTATACAACTTTGTGTAAAGAAGTATCTCTTTTAGAATTATGCTGATTAAATAAAACAAAAACTGTTTCATTATGAAACTATTAATAGAATAATAAGCAAAAATAGATAGAACATGACAAGTTCACAAAATTAGAAAGATTTTTTTGTCATTGAACTTACAAAATAAGTACAGAAAATACTATAAACCAACCTGGATTACTGTGGCAGCTTCATGTTTCTGTCTCAAAGCTTCTATGAACTGATGATTCTCTGTTTTACTGCATTCATTTTTCCTCTGAGCACGGTACTGCCGCCAAAAGGATTGGATCAAGGATGCTGCCATATGTAGTCTCATGGAGAAATAAATACCTTTATGACTCACCATATGACTCACATAGCCTCACCAATACAACTGGATTATCATATCTGCCAAACTTTAACCATAAAACAAATAGCACTCTGGTTCGAGACAAATGAAAAGCCATGCCGCTAAACAAGAAATTACAATCCAGAAGTGACTTATATCTTCAGAAACACTGGAGGATATTCACATCGTGTAACTTCTGAAATCCAATTATCTAAGGACTAATCTCTGCTGGGCTCTGTTCTGTGAAGAATCACTGTACAGGAAGAGTCCTCAAAGGAAGGATTAGGAGCAGAAGTGGTGTAACAATAACTGAATAAACTATTGGAGGGATCTACTTATTTCCACTGACCATATTAAAAAAAAATAAAAAGAAAACCCAAGAAAAAACCCCCAAAGAAATGAACACCAAGCACTGAAGTGGGATAAATACTGAAAACCACATGAGACAGGTATTTCCAATGGAGCAGACAAGAAAAATACAGAAAGTGGAATTTCATCTTTTGCCTGCTTTTAGACTTTAATTTAAGACTACTGACCACCGGTTATATGTGTACATTTTCTAATTTGCTCTTTTTTTAACAAGCACTAAGTACAGACTATTTAGATCTCTATTTAGATTCATATTTCTAAATATATGTTCAACTAATTCATACTGATGGAGAAAAAGTACAATGTCAGCTCTGGATTATGACTTTACTATCTTGGAATCCTTTTCTCCACAAAATACACATTTCAGCTGGATAGTAGATTAAAGAAAAAATATCTAAATTTCTCCCAATCTTTACACAATCCCTTTCCTTGTGCAGTGCATCTATTTAAATAGAGGAGTACTAGTCAGCAAAAAAAAAACCCACCAAAAACACACTTAAGAGGTCAAGACAAAACACAAAAAATGTTTTGCATTCTGCTTTCAAGAGAACTCTCCAAAAACACAGAATTCATTTAAAACATTAACTAAAAACTAAATCAACGATTTCAAAAAAATTTTTGAGGTATTCATCTTATGCAATAGACTACTGTATTCTTGCTTTCAGCTTGCTGAGAGGTGAGCATTAATTGCATGGTCTTCCTTAATCATAAATTTTATGACAAATTATTAGTGCCTTAAGTACCTGCTAAGCCCTCTTTCCTATTTACCATAAGCCTAAGCAGCTCAAAGAAGCACACCCCCCATGCTTGCTTTTCATAGTGTTCTCAAGATATCTGTTTTTGAAACTGAATTCTTATGAAATTTTAACTCAATTCTTGACGATTTACTGCAAAATAATCAGCTTCTGCCTCCCTTGTCTGTACATCCAGAACCATACAAATCAGCAGCAAACACATTCCAAAGTGGTAATATACCTGCCTGTCCCATGCAGGAGAAAATCTGGGGGCACAGAACAAGTTGAACTGGCCTCTCACCCCTGCCTCTACTTTTAAGAAGCAGGTTAAGGCATACTGGAGGAGTACCAAAAGCAGGGCAGGCCATTAGCTCCTCAGTCATCACAATAGCAGGAGACTGGCCTAAATCAAGGGAGTAGGATGGCAGATTTAAGCAATATGTCCTCCTGCCTTCTAAACAGTACTGACTGTAAAGTCGACACATATGAATCTTGAATGTCTAATGAATAATTTTGGTAAAAAAAGCCTTACATTAGTTTCTAGTTAATCTCCTCCAAAGTTTCTGCAAACATTCGGCATTTGCATTCCTAACTCTGTATGTGTCATTGAATTGTCATCTTAACATTATTTGAAGTACATAAATATCTATATCCTTATATACCAACTGGGAGAATATCACAAAGGATTCTTAATTGTTAATATGGAAGCCTAGTGGGCAACACCTTAATATAACTCTTTACTGTCTAATAAGCTGAAAAATATCATCTTACAAGTTCTGTGCCTCTGTTTTAAACAGAAATCCTCACTTCTATTGTCTGTCTGTACAACTGATTTGAAAGCAACCTGACATCTGTCTTACCTTTCTGTACCATTCACAAAGCGCTGGAGATTTCTTCCCGTATCACTTGCTACTATCACTGACTGTTGAAATGTGAGTTGGCTTGACATGTTATTGTTGCCTTTGCTCTCCCCACTGTAATTAATACAAGATTCTGTGTTCTTCTGCTTCACTCTCTGATCTCCTCTATTTTCCTTCTGGTGCACAGGTATGGAGGAGTTAATGAATGTGGCCTGAGTATCGCCAGCACTAATCCATCTTTTGGAAGGATCCAACAAGACCTGTTTATTTTCTGTCACACCCATGATAAAGAGGTTATTTTCCTGTAGGCAGCCAGTGGATGTTTGCTTTAAATGATTTTGAAGTGCTTCTGGTTCATCTCTGTCAGTAATGTTTAGTTCACCATACTCATGTACATATCGATGTTTAATACTAAGTTTCATCAGTTGATTAAAATACCAGCACTGTCCCAGTGCAGAATCAATAGAAGAGGTAATTCTGAAAAAAAAAAGAAAAAAAAAATGTTTTTATGTGTCTGACTGTTAGAATGCTTAAAAAAAAAAATTCCCCCTATTATTTTCTAAAATAGCTTGTATTTTCAAGCATTCTTACATGTTTCCATATTCTTACAGAAAATAGCAATTACTCGGATTGGAAATCCAGTTTCAGTAATTATAAATCTTAACAGCATTTGTCTTTTTTTTGGACATATTTAAAATATAATCACACATATTTCTGATTTTACTCTGACTTTTTAAAAATAGTTTTCAGTCTTTTTAAAATAGGCATTAGGGCATGCATTTCACTATTAATTTTCTGTGTGCTAAGTGGCATGTGAAGCCCTAATTTTTAGAGGATTTGAGGCAATTTTGCCTTAATAATCCAATTTTACCTGGGAACTATGAAAGCTCATAAAAAATGACAGTTATTTTAAAATTTAGATAAGAATTAAAGCAACGAAATCCAAACTTAGATTCAAAGCAACAAACCACAGTGTCTAAAGAAAATTCAGGAAAACAAACTTTTAAGTACAGGAGTTTTTATCAATATAAGGGAAAGTGCTAGACTGAAGCAACACTAATCTATGAAGTCTGGCTCTCATTAGTTCTTTGTGTTACACTGTCTAAATGATGAGGATAAGTAAGAGTAAATATGAACTAATTGTTATAGATTCAGACAGCTGTCTGTACTTGGGATGGTGTTCGTCCATTTTATTAGGTAGCAGATACTTCTGGAATCATGAAAACATTTTTCTTTAATAGTACACATAAATGCAGAGATCTGTAATCTGGTGCAAGTTTCAGAGAAGCACAAAGTCCATTCTAGGTCAGCAATACAAGAGAAAAAGCAGAAATAAGATAAATTAGTCTGGAAAAATTAGGTCCTAAAATTATAATTAGAATAATGGAATTTTCCATCCTGTTCATCGTTCTCTAAAGGTGAAGTTTTTATAAGGTTTTATTAGGGGCTGTTTACCATTATAATTATATCCTCTGGTAAAGTTCGACCAAGAAGATTGTAGATTTTTAAGAACATAATCAATCAGATCTTACAAGAGTTAAAAAAGTTTCCAACTCTTCCTCTACTAGTGCAACTTCAGTGCTATTGGACAAAATCTGAACAGCTAAATTGATCCACACAACTGCAGCTTACCAAAATCCCTTACAAACACATGCAACAGGTCACTGTTGACATAGTCTCTCCTTGCAACACCATTTATGAAATTCCTGTCATTTTCACTGTAATATACATATAGTATTTATAAAGTTCAAGTTCCACTAGCCAGAAAACTGCATATCTGATGACTGAAAACAAACTGCTGCAGCCTTAGGCGTCATATTATTTTTTTACATGATCATTCATTACCAGTCATCTAAAGATTATGTGACAGAAAACATTTACTAGAAGAGAGAAATTCAATTTTAAAATAACTTTTATTCTTAAGCATAGCAACAACAGAGAAGTTTTGGGAAGAAACAGCACAGAGAATTTAACTGGGCAGCAGTGGTGTACGAAACAGATTAGGGAAGCAAGCAGTGATTACTTTTGGCAGCTTACATACTTGAGGTCGCACCTACAGGGGCTCATAACTTAGCAAGATGTGAAACAGATAGAAGTTTGCTCTATTGCTGGCCTGTTCTTTAGCAATGTCACATTAATTCAGTCAAAGTATTGCAATATGTACATATAATAGCTATGCTGCTAAGGCTTATATACAAACAAGTTGTTTAGAGTTCCTTTTATGAACTGCAGTTTGTAATGGTTTTCAAGTCATCCATAAATTTTACTTCAGTCAAAATAAAAGATAGATGGCTTTAACACACAAGAAATTAATTTTAAGACTAAATTTGATACAACCTGCTTCAATCATGTCAAAGTTACCAATTTAAAAGATCATGAATGAATTCTCAAAATCTTAAAAAATACACAACCCTCCCTCCTCCGTGCTCCCTGCCCTCCGTCCACACAAACCATACGCTCAAGAAAGAAGAGATGTTTACATAATTACCTCTTTCCACTACTATTCTTCTCAAACATCTGCAGGCTCTTTCAAACATTTCTCTTTCAAAATTTACATAGAACGATAGAAAAATTCTCAATCGAAGGGACTTCAGGAGGTCTCTAGTCCAACCTTCTGCCTCAAAGCTAGGTTAGCTCTCAAATCAGACCAGGCTTCTCAGGGTTTTATCCAGTCAGGTCTTGAAAACCTCCAAGAACAAGACTGCACAACCACTCTGGGCAGCCTACTGCAATTCATCACTGCCCCACCCTGAAAAGTCCTTTCCTTATATCCAGTTGTACTATCTCTGGCTGGAATGAATTAATTCTCATTACAGTTGCCCATAAAGTTGTGGTTTAGATTTGTGACTGCAACTGTATTGATAAAACGGTAATGTTTTGCTGAACAGCACTCTGACAAAGTCAAAGCCTTCTCTCTTCCACTCAACAAGTAGCTTGGGAGTGGGCAGAAAGCCTCCTTTCTTTACCTCCTTCCTTGGTAAAGAAATTTGCACTTGTCCTTGTTGAATTTACAAGGTTCCTGTTGACCCGTCCTCCCATCTTGCCTATATCCAACTGGTAGCCTCCCCTCAGGCATGTGAACTATTGCCTTTGAATACTTGTGGTCTGCAAGCACAGTGCGTACTCCATCTCCCGCTCCCAGTCTTTGACAAAAGATATCAGAAGTACAAGTCAGCTTCCAGAAAGTACCATGAGCCACTAACTATTCATAATTAATGATGGTCTGAGCCTGAATACCCAACAAGGTTCTTATTTATCTTTCTTATGTCCATTCATGTAGAATAAAAAAACCCATTAAATTTTAGGAATATCATCTTTCCCTCCCGTTTTTTTACCATACTGCAGAAATCTATATGAAAGTTAGGTCCTTAGATTCTACTACAGTTTCCTCACAAGTCATATCCTAATTATAAACTGGCATTTTTTTCTGGAAAAGGATAATGATGAAATGTCTACATATCAGACATGGAAAAATTTTCTCAGCCATAGAAGAGGACAGCTTTATTTTCTTCTACGAAAAAGGAAGAAAAGAACACCATTTCAGGATGGTAAATAGATTAGGAAATATCAGTTTCCTCTCTGAAAACCAGAAGCCAAAAATCACAGAAGTGGAGAAGACATCTTGACCATTTAATGGTGAAACATATGACTTTTAGGAGCCACTTACACATTACATCTGTCATAGAAAACTGCACTATATAATTTCGCCCAACTAATTGCGATCTAATTCTTAACACGAACCTCTTTTCAAGTTAATCTGGTTCTGAGCTATGAAGATTTTATTGCAGCTTGGTAAAAGCTGCAGTAACAAGATACAATGGATATACAGGCTTACACGCAAACACAAAATAGCCAGATTCTGAAAAAAATGTGTGTACTTTTCCTGAACCAACAAATTATGCAAGGCAAAGTTCAGAATAAAAACACCACATGCTTCACCTGCTCTGGGATAATGTTCAGCACCAGGCAGAATCAAGAAAACTACTTTTCCAAAAAATTAAAACGTAAGTTGGATATTCCAAGGACTACAAGGACATTGTGAACCTGCTAGGAAATGAAAAGCATCTATGAAAGAAAAAACCATGCAATATTACCACATGCAGAAATGAGAAGTTTGAGATATTTAGATATTACAAAACAATTAAAG
Source organism: Oriolus oriolus (assembly GCA_013400235.1). Lineage (NCBI taxonomy): Eukaryota > Metazoa > Chordata > Aves > Passeriformes > Corvidae > Oriolus > Oriolus oriolus. The sequence continues at coordinate 83,847 of VXBT01003596.1, read as the reverse complement.
CATAGCATGTGTAAGCGATAAATTACCACTTGCATGGTCTAAGCTGAAGTTACTGGACAACTAACCATGGTAATAGTGATGAAGGTAGCAAGGATGAGAAAATTAAATACCTGTAAACAGATCTATCTGATTCACTGCCTTAAGAGAAAAGAAGTCAAATCTCTTGCAATTATTTAGAATGTGAATAACATGCACATGGAAAACAAATGCAGAAAGGAAAACAGCATACTGTACCAACAGCCATATTAGATTTGATTAAGTTAAAGCTAGAAATCATGTTAATATGATTATACAGCTTTCAGAATTTAAACTAATATTCCTGCATAACACTGTACTGTGGTTGCGTATAGGAATTCATTCAGCTACTACTTTCTGCAGGTTTTGAATCACCTGTTTTCTCAAACTTAAAGAAACAAAACTCAAGGCCCTCATAACTTAATATCTGTCTAAAACAGGCTTTCCTCTGAAGTCAATGATTCTAATGTCTTTCTTATCCTAATACATTTCTAGGCAAAAAAAGTAAGTAAAATTCATAAGTCAACAAGAACTTCAGAAACAATACATGAAAAAATATTTCTGAATGCAATTTATATTAACATAAATACATACTCCAATTCAGCAGCCTTTTTTTTCAGTTGAATATTTTCTTCAATTTGAACTTGACAAAGTTCCAGAAAAGTTCCTAATTCTGATGCTTTGATTTTTTCAGTCTGATGGGTTAAGATTTCATCATCAAGCAACTGTAAACTAGGAAGGACCTCCAACAAGGAAGACCTTAGGAAAAGAAAAATCATATGTATGTATTTGTCCTTATTTCATATGTTAACATATTAACTAAGAATTTATACTTAAACTGAACAATAAAATAAAGAATATAACATGGAACATAGCAAGACTTCTTAATACTTTGTTGGTATAAAGAGCACTGCTGAAATACTGACATCAAGAATTTCAGTGGCAACAGTCTCAAATCACTAGAGCTAGAATTTTACCTACACAAACCTTAACGGGAAAATTTGACACACTTGTGCATAGGCACCTGTAATGCAGTTGATTAGTAGCCAACACAGCAAACCAAGTCATAGCATTAAGATACAGTACTGATTTTGTTGACACATAAAAAAATTTAAATTTTAAAACTGCAAAAAATACTAAACCTGGCCAATTCTACTCCCTTTACCATTTGCATACACCACATATACTGACATGCTATTCGGTATGCCTGACAGGGAAAAAAAAAAATCTACTTTTGAAATACTGAATTCAGGTCAGTGAAAGGAATGAGAGCAAAGATGACATTTCCTTGCTACAGAACAAACAGCTGTGGCCACTGATGTAAGAAAAAAATATGTATGAGAAACTTACCTAAAAAAAAAAAAAAAATTAAAAATGTATCATCAGTGTGGTCTGGTTTATGTTACTGAGAGATGTAAGCTGGTACTGCAATCTTATTTCACATATTTCTTGTACCAGACCAAATTTGTTGAAAGTTTGAAGACTGCAAAATTATTTAAAGCAATACATGAACACTCTATATTTTCATTAACTCAGTTTTAAGTAACACGAATTCGTGAAAGAATACTAACTGTAGGCTGCAAATCCCCCTATTATTGAAAAAGATAGCATTGTTTGCAAAATTTTGGAACTCCTTGACTATTCCCTGTGAAGGCAAAGGACTACTACTCAGCTCAGACAACATACAATAAGGTTAAAATCAAAGAGAGTTTCTATGACTGTGTTATAATATTCCAAATAACAGAACAGAACATCAGTTTTTGAAAATAGTAAACTTTCCTTCTCTACTGCCCATTAATGAAGGCTAAGACCATCTGAAGGACACTTGGAATAAAATTATGGGTTTAGATCAACAGTTCCTGAACTCATATAGAGAAAATACCAAATCTGATGTTGAATAGCCATACACCAAAACAGTGACATATCAAAGTTGATCAACGATGGAAGTTTTGTGTCTTAGAGCTGTGAGATCTCAACACTCGTTTTTCCAGCTGGGTTTCTCCTGGTGAAGGGCTGAGTCAATATTTCATTTAGTGAAAACTTCCTGGTGAATATTCTGTCACTTAAGAGGCTCTATTAATCTTTACAGCATTGAAACATGTTCCCCTAGGAGTGCTCAGACTGATCCCAGGGTTTAATTTTTAGAAAGAGATTTCTTACTACTCCACTTTTGTTGGTGTTATCGCTGTCTGGACATGAAAGTACAAAACTGATTGGGAAACTTTACAACTAATTCCTTTGTTGGTATCAAGGGGTTACATAAAGTTCACTGGAACATACTGTCTGAAGTTACAGTCAATGCTGTATTCAGCAAATCCATATTTCATAGTATTCCATACTTGAAATCCTTTAGACAAATGAATCTCTTGTCTAGTCATAAAAGCTCTATTGGTTTAAGCAATCTAAAGTGTCAGTTCTCATAGTTAAACTGAAATTCAGAAAGCTTTTCCCTCCAGGTTACAAGTGAAATAACAGTTAGATTTGTAAAATAGTGGGAATTCAAACAATGGAAATGGAAATCTAAAACACTGTCAGAGTCTCAGAATTTTATGAATGAAATTAGTTGCAGGAACCACTGAGTTCAAATAAGTCTGTTCATTAGAAAATCAAACAAACCAATCAAGAATGTACTTGCACAGCTATCTTTTAAACTGCTCAAACACCTCTAACTAAAAGTTTGAAATAGTTGAGGCTTTTTGATTACTAATCATAAATTTGTACAAAAATCTTCAAATGGAAGATACAAATGTAATGGTGGTTTTCGTTTTTTAAGTTTAAGTGTGGCCAGCAGGACTAGGGCAGTGATCATCCCCCTGTACTTGGCACTGGTGAGGCCACACCTCAAGTACCATGTCTAATATGCAAAAAATTATACAAAAAATCTATTCATGTACAATTTTACTCTTATGGTTTACAAACCTATATAATTACTCATTTCAGGAATTATGGTAACTGCATATAATTTCATATGTCAAGGTTTTTTTCTACCCTGCTCATTTTTTATATAGAGATATATAATAGTCTTTAGGACTAGCTCTTGGATTTTTCAGATCATTATTTCAGCATTATACACCACTGAAGGACAAATGACAGCATTACTCTTACATCTCTTTCATAATTATAACAGCTATTAATTTTTGATGTAAAGATAAGGAATTTGAAGCATAAAAAAGGCTGATTTTCAACTGCTAAGGAAAAATCAACCATTCATTCTGACCTTTTCTTCTTCTAACAGACACTACCCCTCCTCTAGCTATGTGCAATGTGAAACTGTCAGCAGTGAGACTGTTCAGACTATATGTGGAAGTGTTTCTACTACTTAACTAAGATACATACAACAATTTGTTGTCTGATTTTGATTTTTTGATTTAGCAAATTAAATTATTTTCCTTACCTCCAGCTCTTTTCTTGGAGAAGAGGATTTCCACTCAATGACAACTCCTTTAGTTTATGGCAGCCACTAAACCATGTAAGGACATCTTTAAGATCTGTATTATAGGAGAAAGAAAGCTAAATATGTCTGAATCCAGAAATATCCTATTTTCCATAAATTCTTACATGAAAGTAAAATGTACCAACATCATGAAGCCCTAAAAGCAAGACTACATATAGAGTATATAGCATATATACTGTATATAGATAGCATAGTATACAGTATATGGATAGCAAACTATCTATACAGTATAGTTTTAATTAATATCTATAAAATTCATGTTTAGAAAATATTTGTATATTTTCAATATAAATGTCTCTTATAAATACATGAGCACGGTCTCATTCAAATCAGTTTATAACTTAACTAAGAACTTCTTATTTGAATAGATTTTTTTCTTTTTTTTTTTTTTTTTAACACAACTCACCTGACAAGCAGTTATTTTTGAGGTCTAGCTTTTCCAAAAATACAAATGAATTGAAAGGCACAAGCTCAGTTAATCTAAGAACAAAACAGAAAAGATTTTTAAAATAATTAAATAAAACAGCAGTTCATAAACAGAAAGGCACCAGATTCTTTTGCAGGTATGACAATTTACTTATTTACATAAGAAAATACCCATATATCTATCCAAGATGCTAGGACTAGTTTCTTGAAATTTTAACTTTAAAGTATTTCTTAGTTTTCTCAGTACCTCAGTTTTAGTATTTTTTCATTAATGGTTTTGTATCTGATAAATATTTCATTCTGTTCCCCGCATTTAGTGCTGAAGACCTGAAGTCTTGTAAAATTTACACAACTCAGCTGGCTTTTCTTTAGGCACCATAACTAGAGTGGTACCAATAGATGGTCCTGATTCTGGAGAAAAAATAAAATCTGCTTGGCTCCTTTCCTCTTCCCTAATTTCTCATTGCTCAGACCTCCTGTCATGTTGTTTCTCTTCTCCAATCAGCCCATTAGTTCCTAGATCCTAAAACTAGTATAATTGCTGTCATGGATATATTTTTCAACAGGTCAAGTATGCACTGTCCCATAATACATTTTTAGTGTTTCCTCTGTCTTACTGCTTCTGTCAGATGGTGTCAAATGGGTGCTGATTACTGAGACAGTTATGGAATTGGTTATGGAATTGCTCTTCTTGCATTATCAGAGCCTTTCTTAAGCAATAAAGCAGAACAGCAGTACTAAAGACAGGGCAAATTCTTGTTTGCAGTACTGACGAGTAAATGCAAAGAAACTGAGCTGACATTCATCTATACAAAGGGATTGGGACTGCAAGATGTGTGTTATTGCTACTACTAAAGGATTAAGGCTCAGTGTTGTTCACAGTTCTTTAATCCAAACTTGCAGTGATGCAAGAATGTATGTTGAATGATTCATTCAGCTTCCAGGCTATTGCCAAATATTAGCTTTCAGATTAAAGTTTATCTTGGTTTACATTAAATATGAAAGAGGCAAGAAAAGGTAAAAATCAAGATGCAATGATTCCCAATTATCAACTAAAACTAGAATGTTTATGTGTAAGCACATACTACATCAACTATATCTTTTTTAAAGAAATACACGTTTAGGTAACGTTTCATCCCCGCAAGGGCAAGGCCCTAGCATATCAAGAGAATGGAAACAGAAATGGCACTGTATGTGGTCAGTTTGTGATTGCTAATTTTCACAGAAAGTACTATTTTCTGAGGGTTTAGTGCATTTGAAAGGTGTAAATCAGAATTCTTTTTGTCAGAAATATGACCCTACAAAAAAATGAAGTGTACTCAAAATTGTTCAGAGGTAAAAATGGTTCTTTGTTGCTGAAATGTATGAGTATGTTGTGTTTCCAGCACAGGTTTACAACAGAAAGGCAGAGTTGAATTTTACCCTGGTAGACTAATTACTGACTAAACGTTGGTTGCAGATTATTTAATCTTACTGAAAATACAACCAAATTCAAAACAGAAAAAAAATCATTTCCACATTCAGTTGACAGGTATATCCATACAAGAATACAACACTTAAAGAGTAAATTCAGAGAAACAGATATAAAGACAGCTGAGTGCATGCCACTATACTTCCATTTCTTTCTCAAATTACATTGTGACATTGTCCTGGTTCGAATTCTACTTCCTTCTATTACCTTCCTGCCATGGAAGTTTTCCATGGAATCAAATAACTATGAACAAGTATTGACTCTAAAAAGCATTAAGCCTTATATGTAGATCTGTATATAGTACCACAAATTTCAGCATTTTAGTTTCTCATCATCAGTCAACAGTACATAAATATATTTCACATTCATAGCAAATATCATCATAGACATTACTGGCTAACAGTACAGCTGCAAAAACTGAAAATCCATGACTACAGATTCATATATTCAGAAATATGTAGGAAAACAAATGTCATATATTGCATAAGGGACAGGAGATAATGCAGGGTTTTTATTTATAATGAGTTCTCTGGATCTTTATCAGTATATGCTGTGGTGAATTAGAAATTGTCTACTGGACTGTCCTTGCCTGCCGTTGGCATTATGAGAGTTAAAACATTTCTCCGTCATTCTATAGCTTTCCCTTTACCGACATTCTTTGTTAATTTTTTTCCTAAGAAAATTCAAACCAGAAAGACAAAGGACATTACTGAAAACTTAATACTACTTGACCTTGTCACATTAGCCTTGGGCATAAGAGAGATATAAATTACAAAGAAGACACAAAAGTAAAAGATATTCACAAAAAAGCAAGCTATAGCTTCCTTTTTCTGCTCCCATTTAAGGCTTTAGCAGAACAGGTCAGAGATAGAGTTTATGTGGCTATGTCAGAAAACAAGATTTAAGAAGGGTTGCAAGCATGCATCAGAGAAAATAAAGATTGTGTTTCTGAACATGAATAGCAGTTATTGCTCAAGATGGTCTAAATCCTACTGTGCAACTGCTTTTCTCCCGAAAATTTATCGTTGGTGTTAATAAGCAGTTAGCAGGAAGTGGGGCAAAATAACTAAAATAAATTTATCATTATCTAGATCTTTAAGTAAAGCCCACATTTCTTTTTCATTCCTTAAATCCAAGACAGTTTAGTTTGCAATAATCACCATATTTATGAGCAGCAAATACACAGAATATAGGAAATCCGTCAGGTAGCCACGTCACTTCTTGAATACTCTAGTAGGCAGTACTTCAAGTGCATTACCCATGATGCCATATACATAAAGTTTATCACCAGCAAAGAAATACTGAAAATTATAAAAAAATCTGGAATCGTAAGGATAGGATGGAGGAAACCCCTATACATCAGTATAGCTTTTTTCATGACTGACTTATTTCAACATCCAATGACATTTAGATTTATCATGGTAATTCCGGAAGAGAACTTTGTCATATTAATACCATATTAAAATAGAAAGTGTTAGGAGGGATTTTGTCTATTTTGAAGTTGAAAAAAAATGGCTACCTGAACAGCATATTGATTTAGTGTCTCACTGTAAAACTTCTAAATGAAAAAGACATTAACAAGTAAATTACACAATTAAATGGGATTACATGTAAATACAAATGCCACATGAACTCTTAACACATATTAAAAATTTATTTATTTTACACAAGGACAAGGTTTTTCTCTCCTTCACCTAAATCTTTATCCACAACAGAAGAAGAAAGAAGATGTCCCTTTTTTAAACTAACTCAACAGCTGTGTCTTCAGCTGCTATAAAACAGAGCACGGCTCTTCATAGTCCCAATTCTGCAGTAACCAAGAGGATATTCATAATTGTCTTTGTCACTTGCACATTGATCAAGGATATGCTTCGTATGTGAAAGCCACAATAAAACACTTAATAAAAGCAGCAGTGGTGAAATAGCTGTCATTTTTATATTTGAAGGAGTTAATCACTACCTGTTTTAATTCCTTGTTAGACTATAGGTTTAAAACAATTAATTTTTGGAGTTTTGTCTTTGACAATTTCTGGTTTATGATGCAGACAAAGCATCTCAGGAATAAAAATGTCCTGTAAATTAGTGTAAGAATTTTCTTTTCACAGTACTTCACTTTCAGAAAGAATACAGATTCATAGCATTATCATTATATTGGCTTCCTGCAATCAGTAAAAAGGAAATGGCACTCAGTGCACACTTGGAAAAAATTCACAAAATTGCACTGGCTGTAGGATAAAAGTAAAGAAACAGCTTTTCTTTCAACAGCTTACTCTATTACATTCACTGTTTCTAAAGAACATCGAGGTACTTATGCTATAGCATACACATATGGAGCTGCTTATACGTGTACATAAAGTGAGTGTAACAGAGCAGGCTACTGAAATGGCAGGAATTTTGAGGCTTTTAATATGACTTTAAGGCTATCTCGTCCTGTTTGTCACAAAGATTTGACATAAGCTAGAGATGCATCATGGAAAGAAGGGGAATTGTCTGGGGGGAAGATGTATATTTATTTTCAGCACATCCAGTCTGTTGATGCAAAAATATGTGCTTTCTCACAGCCCAGCAGAAGAAACTCAGCAGACCAAACACTGCATCTCAGCTTGGCTACTGGAAAACCAGAGCAAGCCATACAATAGACATTAAAACCTGTAAGATGAAGGGATAGGCAAGTGACTTAAGGTTCATCTACATGGCCAGTCCAGCACAACCTAAATCCAGAGGCTGCATTCAAGCTATCCCTGAGACCATGCTCCCAAGTCCCTAGCAGGCACATAAGATCTTCAAGGAGTTTTGTAAACTCCAACTTCCTTGGAAGAAGAGGAAACTACAAGAATATAAAGCCACATTATTGTGTGTTCCACAAAAAAAAAACTAAACAGGACAAGAAAAAAAAATAGCAAAGAACACGAATTAAATCAAGCAGTGTGACTCAAAATCTAACGCTTAACAAATAACACTCTTGTTTAATCACAGGCAGGAAGCACTTTCTCCAAACTCCAGAAGAATTAATAAGGGAACAAAAAATCCCAAACCCTAGAAGCCCGGGCAGGAAGTTGAAGATTTGGATGTAAATAAAATAATTACAGAATCTAGAGTCTCCATGAATAGTACTTCACTAGAGATGATATGAAAATAATCTGAAAAGTTATATAAAAATATAGGTCATATCTACTTAAATAATATTCACTTTCCATGAAGGACATTGCTTATAATAACAGGACTCAGTCTTACACATCCTTTTTCCCACAGGTTCCCAGCCACAATCGGCTCTGCTGAACTAAATGCCACATAGGATGGAATTCTTCTGTTCAGATGTAGACAACGACACATGAGATGGTCATTTTGATTTTTTTACTAGTCAATGAAGATGAACAGGCACTTGTAGGCTATGATTAGTCTCAAAGCAAACAGCTAAAAATGGCAGATGAATCACCCTTTAAAAACATCTCTTCACTAACAGGAGAGTAAATGAATTTGTTCAGAGTGTATTTCTACACATGGTACGTAGTATTGTGTTTGTTTAGCTGAGATCAGTCTTATTCAGAACAAAATGATCACAGTACAGAAAAATAATGGATATCAATTTAAAATTAATTTTCCGACTAACATACTGCAAATTCTAATAAATGTTTCATATCCTTTTTAGCAGAATTTAAGTTGAGAAAAAGGGGGGTGGGGAAAATAAAGATTTTTAATCCAGGATATCTGGTCATTCTACCTCTAAAGATGTATAGATTAGTTTAGGAAACAATCAGAAAACTAATTACAGAGTACTTGAGTGCACGACCCAGTTTTATGCTGCTTGTCTTGATTCTTCTTTATTTTATACCTTTTAAACAGAACCATAAGAGTGAAAAGTTAAAGCAAATATACTTGTTTTGGGGGATATTAACATATGTATGTAAAATAAAAAACATTCTTATTTGTCCTTTCTAACTCTAGTACTTGCACTTAACTTAGCCTCCAAAGTCTGTTTCGAATAAGCTGGCTGTGAAATATGAAGTTTGACAGAAACAATTGCTAAAGAAAGAAAAAACCCACCATGGTTTTAATAATGCCACAACGCTCAAGCATTATTGTCACATAACATCTAAAAGAAAAAAATTAATTTACATAGTTAATGCTGTTTCAAATTTTCTTAGCTAGAGGTAGCCAATGTAACTACATGCCAACCACATATTTTTAAAGAATATCCCAAAAAGATAGTGAAATTTCAACCATACTGGGAATTATACTTTTCAGACAAGTGTTATGTTAGTAAATTCCTCTGGATCAGTTCTATAGGTGGAAGAATGTTTCCTACTTACCTATTTTGAGACAGCAAAAGGATTTGCAATAGAGGCAACCAATACAAAGAAAGCATTCTCATAGTAAAAATGCTATTGTCATCCAAATATAGTTCTCTCAGGAGAACATGATTTTCCAGTCTTGGAAGCTAAATAGAAAAGAGGTGGTTATTTAAAATTAATATAAATTAGAGAAGCAACAATGGAATGCTTACCAGATGCTTTTCATAAATCATTACTTAATACAAGCAAAACTCTCATTTTGGATATATGTATCACTTCCTTATTATGTATGAACCAGTTGTCACACATAATCTCTACATATGAGGTAATAAATAATTTTTAATGTCTTCTATCACACCTGAATAGTCAGCATAAATAATCAAAGAAAAAGAAAGGTCAAGAGCCCAAGAGTCATAGTCTTACCATTTCATTCATGCAGTTATTTGCTGCTTATTGACAATGCTTTTCATCACTTGAATTTGTAAGACAATAATTGCCAGTAAATATGATTAAGCATACTGTTAGCAAACAACTTTCGTATTTTAAATGCTGCAGCACAAATTTCAGGTTCTGGAGAATCAACATATATCAAATAAGCGCGATTATCATCAGGGTGATAACAATGATATTATCATTACATACAAGTAACAGTAAGAATGTAATGACAATTATATCATTATTACCAGCCTGATATAATTATCTTACTATTATAACATTATCAATAAGCATTAATAATATTTTGTTACATTTTAAACAAAATTAGAATCATATAATACAAACTGAAGACTAGATGCTATAAATGAAGGAGAAACCATATCACTGAGAGTCCAATTTTTCAAGGACTTAGGAATAAGAAAATAATTAACTGCTAACCATTTGTATCTTTGAAAAATCTCACTCTGATAAGGGAAAAAAAAAAAATCTTATCTAAGAGCATGAAACATCCCATACCAATCAAAGAGCACATGCTCAGAATGCTGAAAAATATGACTGTTACCCAAGATGCATGCACAACTGCCACTAAATTTAAACCTTTTACCTCCTGGAGATTATTGCCTTGCAACTTCAGAACTTGAAGTAGGCCACAATTCTCAATGCCTTCAACGTGTGAGAGATGATTGAAAGAGCAGTCTAGGTGAATGAGAGTAGGTGCCTCACAAAGACCTTTTGTGCTGATTAACTGATTATGGTCCACAATTAATTGTTGAAGATTTTTCAGTGACTCCAGACCACCTAAAAATTCAAGATTTAAGGCGCAATGAAATAAAAACCTCTTGTCTTTCAAGTACTAAGAAAACTGAATTTTCTGTATGTTATCTGGAGTAACAATTAATATTAGTTCTGTATAAGGTTTAAAAAGAATTACTGTATTTTGACCCTATCACATATACAGTGCGTATAGTTTACAAATTTTCTAATCCTGTTAATCAAGCAATAATAACAGTTCATAATCTCTTTGGTACTTCTGTTGGAAGAGAACATTCTTTTAGTGATAAACTGTACTTACAATGCTTTAACCACTTTACAACTGCTCTGAACCCTGTGAAATGCCAACAGCCCTCTTAAAATCATCCACTAAAATGAAAACACTGTTTAAAAATTCATTTTAATTATTTAATTTTTTAAAGGTTTTTTTGTTAATGTATCAGCAAGGTTAGAAAAACTGTGTTAAAACTGAGGCCAGTACCACTGCTACTATTTAAATTAGTCTCGTTTAAAGAATTACATCAAAATATTTTAATGAAGGAATTTATAAAGAAAACTTAGTGCCTTTAAGAATAAAGATATACTAGTATAGCCATTCCACTCTCAACAAATTTACTCGTGTAAATGACAAGTAGACGACTTTTAAAGAGCATGCTGTCTCTGCACACAAAACAAATGCAAAGGAATGCCCATCAGCATCTGTTTCTTTCACAGAATGTTACCCAAATCATCCTCTTAGAACAGCAAAAATTACAGTCTTCCCACGGTCTTATACATGCAATGGCCCTGATGCATCTAAATTGCCACACGTCTGAGCAGCTTTTCTGTATCTGTAGTAAAAAACTCCTTTGAAGGGATACCCTTTACAAAATATATCTAAAATAAGGAATTTCTGATTTTACTTCTCTTTCATGTATTCTTAGATAATTTAGGATTATTAGTTAATTTAGTTAATTTAGGACTATTTGAGGGAACATTTTGTCTCATCTTTATCTCACCCAAAATTTCACAAATTCTCCAAAGGAAGCCGGCTGAGCTTTACAGTAGTGAATCTCTTTGTAACTGTCCTCTGAAAACAAACTAGCTTATGAAACCAGAGATCAGTTTGCACCATAGAGTATTGAGAATACAGAAGAGGACTTAAAAATGAAAACAAACGATAAGGAGAAAACTGAAGCAAAAAATTAAATACTGAAACTAGCAGTACTTTAAAAAAAATCTCCAATATAGGCTTTTGAATAATTGTAATTTAAAAATGGAAAGCACCTACTGAAAATAATGCAATTGTCTGACATTAAAGTGGTATCATCTTATATATGACACACATGTCCCATAATGCAAAACTGTGCTTTAGCAAATAAATATACCAACCTTTAATTATTCTAAAAAATTTCAAACATGCCCCTGACATACTACCCCGACTGCAAGATCCTGGTCTGTATTTTTCTTTCGTGCTTGGATAAAAATAGAAAAGGAACCAGCACCATCTAGTGGCCTCAAAAACACTTTCGTGTTTTCGTGTGTTGGCTCCCAAGAGTTCCTCATACGAGCAGCTCCACTTTTCAGTTACCAGCATAGCAACAGTGGAAACTTTAAAAGCACTGTATGAGTCTGGAGTGGGACCGAGAGGGGAGACTGCACACACGGTAAGAAAAGGCAAGGAGGTAATAAAGAATCTGGAAAGTTCATATTCTTCATGCTGCACAAAGCACCTTTTTCACTCCTCCTCACCGGAATGTCATTCAGAACATTCAAGGCTACATACAACAGGATCACAATCTATTGTGGAATCATCAAATGCAGTCCAACAGAAAATACACAAGAGAGAATAATGTAATACAAACAGATGGCATTTTACTGTTTCTTCTGCCCACATGCAAAATTAAATATAAGCATGAAAGTCTTCTGCACATTTCCAGAAGATAGTGTCTGTTTTACATACAATGCAACAAATCAAAGTTACAACAGCTATGGGAAAAGCATTTTGTTGACAAATACATGGTTTCAGCAAGATTCAAGGAGAACCTTTAAATAAGTACTCTTAGCAATTTGCAAAGTGCAGCTGGAGTCTGCTAGCTAGGGACTCTCTCTTAGCTATGGATGCAGTTCTGAAGTGACTTCTATGTGTGACAAATAACAACAGAGTGAAAGCTGACAGCAAACATTTAGGTGAAAAAAAAAAACCAAAATAAAACCCTCAAACAACAAAACCAAAACGGTGTTCAATGAAAAAAAAATCCTCTCTGTGCTGTCTTAAGAGTAGATCGAAAGCAGCTTTTATGACCATCCATGGTTATGCATTGCTATTCTTCAAGCTGCCAGGAATTTAGCCAGCATTCTATGGGAATATAGACACCCTAAAGAAGCGTATTCAAAGACTTGAGTCAAAATGTTACTTTTTCTGCATGAAAAATTTTAAACAAAGCATTCATCCTCAAAATACAAACACATGCACTGAACTTTGGTGTGTTACTGTCACAATTACTTAGTTTGTTATCATGTATTCTTAAGACTAAAAGCATAATTGAGACTATTTCTCTTACTGCTATTTTTAAGGGGTTTTTGGCAACTCTAATTTTTCCCCTACTGATGCTGTATTTCAATACGAGAAGAAAATAATAAAAAGAGAAATCATAGTATGACAGAAATTTCCTACAATAAGTCATTAAAACTTAAATATTACAAACATAAATAAGCTTTACTACACAGTACTGGAGCTTCCAAAATTGCTAAGGGACTTCCTTCAAGATTTACAGATGGGAGGGATGTGCTAACTTTTTATAACCCACAAATCCATTTTTTTGTATTCTGTGCAACTACTCACAACCAATATGTTGTTGTGATACAAAATAAATCCTGTATTATGCATCTGTTTTAACCAAACACCCTCAAAGCAATTCTGGAGAGGAAAAACAACATATTTGAAGATGACTTTTGTGAACATTTATTTATCTACTTGAACTCATCAGAGACTCAGTAACTGCAGCAGTGCACTGCCCAAAAGAGAAAGTACCAGAGGATTTTACTCCACTTGGTCCATACAAAATGACCACACTCCACACAGATGTCACATTGTTAAATGTCATCCACTAATATGGCGTCATTCTCACAGTAATATTGAAGACCTTTTTATCAAATGAGATCAATCTGAATAAGAATCTTATCAAGCATTATTTGCCACAACAGTACAGACGAAACTTTTTAACCATTTTACACTGATTTCCCAGCACTTTTATTCTCAGGTATTAAAAAGTTTCTTCATGAGTACTAACATTTGCACATATTAGCAAAAAATATTTATAATATCAACATCAAAGTCTCTACATCTACAGATTTTTTTTTAAGCTTTCTCATTTTCTGTTTGCTACGGCCTTGCCTTTTATCACAGAACTGTATTGTCCATGTTCACACTGTTATTTAACAGTCTTATTTAACAGTGGAAACCTTTTCTTACATATAAGTCTTATGTGAATGTGTTTCATGTATGAGCTTAATAATTGTTTTTAATTGTTTTCCTGTTGTCCAGCAGACTCAAGACAGACAATGCAATTTCTATACAACTGCTTACTGTGTCAGTCAGGAACACACTGGAATTCTCTGCAGTTGCATGGCTAGGCTTTGCTTTCATTATGCCTGCAGTTAAGCTGAACTCAGGCTACTCACATATTCCAGCTGACTTAGTGCATATAATGTTAGTGGCCCTTCAAGAAAGACTTTAATTCTCTTTGACTGACAATAGTTACATGAGCTGCTAGATGGAATGCATGGCAGTAGCTAAGCCATGCTTTAAGATGCAGGCGTTTTCTAAATCTGTCTCCTTGGGCTTAGCAGCAGACTGGCTCTAAATCCAAAGGGTGTATAATTCTGAATATGAAATGCATAAATATTGTTAGACAAACTGGAACAATTTTCTTACCAATTCGAGTGATTCTGTTGTAGGAAAGTTCAAGATTCTGGATATTTTTGCATCCATCTAAGCCACAAACTGATGAAAGCTGATTCTTATTCAGAATGAGAATGCAGAGATTTTCCAGATTTGCACAGTCAATTACCTGAATGTTGTTCTCCTGAAATAAAAGAAAATGAGAATATTAAATCGCATCTGAAGTGAAATAGCAGAAATAAGTAAAAATATGTCAGATTGCCTTCACTGCTTATTTTTATCCTAACTTCTTAGATAGGAGTAAGGGCATCTCTATTTTTCCATTAGGAATAAAAATTAGGAGTCCTAGAAATGACCATTTGTGTCCTGCTGAAATAGAACAAGAATATATCTTGAACATCATTCTGGTTCTGAAAATGCCCAAAGTTGAAACAAAAAAAAGCATAAAAAGAAGTTAAAAACAAGAGTAGTCTCCTTCCTACATCCTTTCCTACCTCCCCAGACCTCGGGAGACTGAGCTAAAAATGCATAGAAACATTGTATTTACTAGATGCTAATAAAGACAGCTGTAATTTTGCTGGAATCCTAATTACTAATAGCAAAAGTCTTCATTTAGAGGTACTTTGGTCACAAACTTTAACACTGTTCTAAGCTAATATTCTTCCTCCAAGGCATCCTGCTTTTTTAACATCCCCTTCCCCAGGCCATTTTAATAATGCGTTCTCAGATTTCTCTATCACTATTTGCTGTGCTTGGTCTTTTCTTCTTGAAAATGGTGTTGTTAAAACACATGAAATTAAAAATGTGAACAAAGCTGTTTCACGTGAATTGCCAAGTTCTGGAACAAAGATGCATTGCAGAGAAGTTTTCTTTAGTCATTAAACAGGGTCATATAAGACACTGCGCAGTAGCGAATACCTAAACATTAGGCCTCTAGTGTAACTCACTGTACTTCTCCCTGAGCATATATGTTACTGATTTTAATTAATATTCAAGGTGTATGTTGCAAAGGACTCTTCCTTCTACCTATTCTTGCTCAAATTGAGCACCTGCTATGGTGAACAGCATCTGCCCACTGATCAATCAGAGACTGAGGTAAGGAAAATCTATCACCGTTTCATACTTATGCTAATCTTAGACTGGTATTTTCTTAGTACAGGTTGAATCATTTGCAGCATGCTGATTTTTGTTATTTGCACTGTAAAACCAAAACGGTGTTCTTGTTCACATTTGGGAATATTTTGTTGCTATTTCTGTGCTCTTAAGGCTAAAAGTTATATATTTAGTTGGACGCAACTACATAATCAACTAAGCAGCAAACCTGGCAGCTCTCCCCACATTATAACAAAGAATCAAGTATGCTTGGTACCTCCACATTGATATACTTCAGGTCTTTGCAGCCACTTAGTCCTTCCAGTGCAACCAGTCCACAGCGCCTCAGAGTCAAAACTTGAAGATTTGAACACTCAGATAAAGTTGAGAGGCTACAAGCTGGCAAATCTTCAAGTGTAAGTGTTGTGACCTACATGCATTTATTGAGAAATAAAACTAGTGTTTTGTACTTGGAACATTCAATGTACAACATCATATTATGATAATTTTCTTAAAGATGAAAAAGAGAACAAAACTACAATCTAATAATGCTTTAGAAAATGTGAGCAAATAATGGTAATCTTTTAGTATAAAAAAGAATGGCAGTAATAGGTTTGATCTGTTAAATGGGAGAACCTAACATGAAAACAGTAGTCACAGTATCATAAATAATGAGTATAGACCAGACAAGAATGGTTCAGACTAGAAGTGTGTATAGCCTAGTACTCCACCTCAGAATGGATAACAAGATGAGAGCACACAGCAAGCATACAGTGATAAGTTAGTAAGTGGTAAAAAAAATAAGTCCTGGCAACCACGAGATGTCCTTTTTGGCAAAATGCTATCTAGAAGCTGATCAGTAACATCTTGCTTCTAGAAGAGACTATTCCTCTCAAAACTCTGAAGGGGCTAGTGGAGCAGGAGCTGAAATGTGGGCCTTTATAAAAAGGCAAAACCCTGTTAATCTAGCAGAAAGTAAGAGCTCTTGCCTTTTAAAGGATTAATACTAGCAATTGTCTGAAGACTAATACCACACCAGTCTGGTCCACAACACTCATAGGAATTCAAAAGCCATTGTCATTGCCCTTATTCTGCACCTGGGCAAAGGAACTCTCACAAGATCTATATCCTGCTCAACAATAATCTACTTCTCTTCCAAATTAGAAGAAAAAAAAAGTGATGGTATGTCTTCCCATTTCATTCTCAAACTCATATAGTTACCTGCTGCAAGGTACTCCAAGGGCCACTATGAATTATCTTTTCTGTACTCAGTGGAGGCATCTTGCTAACTGAAATTTTCCTTAGTTGTCTTCTTACAGTTGCTTGCTTTCTTTGGTTTTCTTCATATATTTTAGACCAAGATTTACATGTGTTCATCCATTTTATTCTCTTCTTTTCAATATCATCAGGAAAAATTAGTTTACTAGAAGAATCTGCTACATCTTGACTACTGTCCCAGGCGTCTCTGACTTCTTCATTAGCATTTTCCTTTATTTCTAAAGTTTTCTTCACTGTTTCATACTTATAAAATTGATCTTTAACTTCTTTATGACTGGTATTTGGCTGGACATTCGGTGGACTGCTGCATATGCAGTTTGCCTTATTTTCTACCATGTCATTAGCACCAAAGTTAAGAGATTCTTCCCTTGAAATATGACCATTTGGAGCTTTACCAAGATAACTAGTTTGTGAGAAATTTTCTTCTACTTGTGTTACTGAATTCATGTATAAATTCTCATTAGTCACTTGAGAAGAGTGATCCTTCTCAGAGCCCAGCACACTTGGTGTCAAATTTCTTTCTGCTGGGATCATACTATTATTTGTTTCATCCATCATTTCAGCATGTTTTTCTTTTTGTTCCTCTATTTGTTTATTTATTTCCTCCTTCTCTTCTCTTATTACTTTCAATTTTTCTGTCTTATTATCCTTTTTTATGTTTTCTATGTTATTTTCTACATTTTTACTCATTACAGCATTTGCTTTTTTTTGTTCTAATTTTATTTGTTCTTCTCTTCTTATCTGCAGTTCTTTTTCTCTTTCCAATCTCAGGCTTTCTTTCTTTTTCTCGTATTCCTCATGCCTCCTCACCTGTTTCAAATATTCTTGTCTTTCAAGTTCTTGTCTCTTTCTTTCCTCTTCTATCTTTACCCTATTTCCTTCTATTCGCCTCTTCAGTTTTTCCTCTCTTTCTTTCATTTCTCTCTCTATTTCCTCGAGTATTTTCTGCTTCTTTCTCATTTCATATTTCCATTGTTTTAAAATGGGAGCATATTTTTTACGGACTAAAAATGCTCTAAATCTAGCTTGGATTTTCACAGCTGCTGTGTTCTGTTGTTCAGCCAGTTGTTGTCTTCTTTTTTCTTTCTGTTCTTCCAAGGCCTTTTTCTCCTCTTCCATTTGGAGCTGTAGCTTCATGATCAATTCCTAGGCCAAAACAATTAGGATAGACTTCAACCACTTTTAAAATGGGACAGGTATTGGCACATACTTATCATTAATGAACAGAAGCTAGCATATTAACCGTTCCATGCTAACATTTATTCTCAAACATGTAACAGTAACCTCACAGTCTCTTGACAAAAGCTCATTGTACAACCTTACCTCATGTTGCCTCATTTTGTCTGTCCAAGCTTTCTCTTCTTTCTGTAACTCATCTTCTATTGCAGCCTGGTGTTTCTGCACAACAAATTAACTATGAATATTGTACAAAACCTAGAACAACACAAAACACCCTCTCTCCAATCCCACCCATCTTCTTGACTTTCCAAAAACCCAATTTTGTTAATGCCTGAATTTAACAGAGAAACTGAGCTGTGTGTGGATCAAAATAAACAACAGGACTCTTGCATCAGTAAATGCAGATTTGGTCATGTACTGAGAGATGCATACCTTCCGAAAGTCAGCATCTTGGTACTGACCCAAACAGCTTCCACCTTCCTCTCCAAGATCTGTACTACTATTTAAGATGAAAACTAGTTACAAAACCATTCAAAGTACAGTAAGAAAACAGAAATACATCTGAACAGTAGCATGAACAATCTCCCTTTAATTGCACTGGCATGTACTGATATTAAAATCATTCAAATGGGAATTCTGTCCAGTAAAGTAAAAGAAATTTTTCTGATTGAAATTGCTTCTCAATGGAAAATGAAAGTTCAAGTCTACTTTCTCACTATTTGCAAATAAATAACATTTCCCTCCTTGCCCAACATAATCTCAATCAGAAAAAATGTCACAATCAGACCAAAAGTTAGCGAACAGTAAATAACTACAAAACAGGCTGATCCAGAACCACATTAACTCCTGGTGGAACCAAGATGTATCAGCCAAATCAAACAGGGAGGATATGAAGGAAGTAGTATAACAAACTATCACTTTCAACTTGGAGCATGAAGTCTCCCCAGTGTCTAAGCACTTTTTTTCATGGGCATTCAGATGCATGCTGTTCGGACAACAGGAGATGAGGCATCTAGATCCGTCTGCAGTAGGGGAAGCTAGATTCTATTTCTCACCTCCAAAATAGTGCTCCTGCAACAGCAGTATCAAAATGCCTAAATGTGGCCACGGCCCTTTCTCTAGAGGAAGCCATCCCACATCCAAAAATGACTTGTGACAGCAAAGAGCCAAGAAGCCTTATCAGTTTTGTGACCTTTTGAAAAGAGAGCTACAGCAGACCCTGAACGGACCTTCAGAGATCAAAGGTCTTTTCATTTACTAAGCCCTTCCTTACTATTGGTGACTTGAATTGCCTTGCTGGTGCCAAGGTGCCCACTCCTTCAGAAAGCCACAAATTAGTTAACTGAAAATGTAGTGTTAATGCACCTCTCAAAACACACTTATTTAGGCTAAATAATAAAATTCTGTGGCCTCACAAGTATATCCGAGAGTTACATTTCTTCATGTTCTCACGCTCTTTTGTCCATTATGCACCACACACTACAGCAAAACATAGATAGTCTGGGAGTGCAACCAGTCAATGTGTTGAGTCATCATCTGCTGTGGCAGAACTCAGTAGATGAAGCCTGAGTACGTTTCCCAGATAAAAATAAGGAAGTGTTGCAGCTTTTACCTAGATGAAGAACAGCACCAGCGTTGCTGAACTGAATGATTTTGGTTCTGATTATTTCCATTAAGATTTTAACATCAAAATGTGAAATTGGGTTGGGAGGTCCAAACTAGCTAAGTATTTTCTATTGGGGCACAGTGACCCTTTTTCATTTGTGATTAATTTCAGCACAACTCTCATTTCTGGTACTTTGGCTGTCTTCATAATATAAAAAACTTTGAAAAGGCAAAGCTTAAAGAAAAATTTAACATTTAACATAGCAAATTCATTCACGATTGATTAAAGCAGTAAATACATAAACCCCAATGGATTATACTTAAATATGTTTTACAACTCACTGGTAACAAAAGTAGACCGAGTTTAGGCCAGTCATACAGTTTCAGATAGTAGTCTCTTTTTCACATTAGAGCTTGAATTCAGATAGTCTAGATGGGAACAGAATAGCTTCAATATCATTCATTACCTTATGAAAAAGATCTAACTTTATTCTTTCAGCCTCAAATTGCTCCAGATGCTGCACATTTCTTGCATGTTCCTCTTCATTCTGTTTTTCCTGTGATTCTCTCTCAGGTTTCCACTTTTTCCTCTTCTCATCTTCACGCTCAAGTGCTGGTCTGCATTTTTCTTCTACTTCACGATGGGCAAGGTTTATGCTCATTTCAAGACCAGCTAGTAATCAACCAAGCAAACATTTTATTTAATTTCCTAATAAGCACTGGGGGACATTAAATAGTCTTAAGGTATTTGACAAGAAAAGGATCCTATGATGTTCCAGCCAGCAATATATATCCCCAAGCAAATCAGAACTACAGCAAAAGTCCTTTCCATCAGAGATGTCTTATTATGATTCTGCACACTTACTGACTCTGCAACTACTATGCTTATTCTAACAGTGTACACTGCAGTGTTACAGAGGATGACTGCTGTGGCTATAATTGGGGTTTTTAGCACTGAAATGCTCCAGCATCCAAAGGCCATGGCAAAGGAACATTCCCAGCCAATATGACTACCAAAAAAAAAAAAAAAAAAAAAAAAAAAAAACCAACCCAAAGTTAAAGATAAACTCAACCAAATGAATAATGTGCTTGCTTACCTGCAAGAAAGGGGTCATCAGTGACCACTTCATCACTGATGGACTGACTATAACCAGGTGTGGCAGCAATCTGCAAGTCTTCATTTTCAACTTCAAGCAGTATCTAACATAGTTTAAAATTGTTATTAAAAAACAAGAAAGAAAATTTAAAAGCAGAACATTATAAAAATCTTCCAGAACAAGGATAAGCTTTTTATCATGTGACAAGTACAACAATATGAAACTTACTACTGACTGGAATCCTTACACATTGAATAATGCAAACATCAGTCAAAATATTGTTTTCTAGAGTAACAAATACTACAGTATTCCTCAAAATATGTAATATTTCCATGTGGTTTTAAAATATATTTAATATTTTAACTTGGAAAAATAAATGTTTTGCATTTGAGATTTATTTTACTTTCTGTGCATTAATATTGTTATGCACACTGGGGAAGAACTAGTTACAGAGTAAATTTTTAAGAAGTCTATTTCAAAATAATAATATGGGCACAAGGATTGCTATATTTATGGTCATTGTTCTTTACTGGCAAGTAATCTATTCCTGCTCATTTATCATCTGTTCATCACATGCTTTGGGCATATATTAATATTTGTAATGCAGCTGAAGTCACATGAAGTAATTGTGCTGTTCTAAACAATGGTCTTCTGAGAACAAAAAATCATGTTTGCAAGAGTGCTCACTAATAAAAGCCAGGCAACAAATTAAAAGTGAATAAATTAAATACAGTTCTATGTTTTTCTAAGAACTTCAGAGACTTATTCAGCCAAATCCTATGAAAATATAGAAGCACTCATGCTCATAACTCTTGATTTGTCTTTGAAAGGTACACAGATTACTATGTTTATATCTTCCATAAAATAATGGAATATATTAGGAGCATGATTAATAATAGCACATCTTCCTGATCATCATAAAAAAGTAAGATTAGAGAAGCTCAAAAGTGTTATCATAATATTAAGATAATATTCTGCAAACAATTAGCAATAAAGGATTATTCAGTTTTGTTTAATTTTGTTGATTTTTGTGCTCAGTATCTCAAGTACTGATACAGAGAATTTATTTTGAATTTGAAAGCTTACAAACATGGTATATTACAGTTGATGTCCTAATTCTAAAGAATTGTATATAGAAATTCATCTTAATACCTTAAGGATGGTCTGACAAAAAGAAAACTGAACACATTTATAGGCCTCCTTAGGAGGCCACCAAAGCAAGTGTAAGTTATCTAGAATATTTAATAGAATTTTGTCCACTATAAATATTGTATAAATAAAAAATACCTTTTCATTAAATTGTTCTGGATCTTCATTTGATTCAGAAGCATGGCAAGAAACTACTTCATAAATGTCACCTAAAGGAAAAATAAATGTAACATTTAGTTCACAGAGAGAAAATCCCTTACCAGCGCTCAGTTTTGGTCTACATTGCTTATCTACTCAATTTGTTTAAACTAAAATAAAGCAGTTTTTTCCTTTCCTTCTCTCCCAGTTTTACTTAAATATGTATGGGAGTCATTTATCTACATCAAAAGCAGAAAATATGTGTAACAGAAACACACACAATGATACTCTAAGAATACAGTGATAGCAAATATGAAAGAGAATTCCACATCATGGAACACAGCAGAACGTTTTCTGTGTAGAAAAATACAGGAGAAATTATATCAGATAGGTCAAAAATTGACAAAGAACTATAAAAAATGAAAAAGAGTAAGATTGCATTACAAAAAAGGGATAAAAAGGGATGCTCCTCAGATAATATTGAACTTCTCTTCACCAAGACCATTGCACTAATGGAACTGACAGTGCCAGTCTTTGGCATATAAACTATGAGCTTGGCTTCAGTCACACAGCTGACAGGAATATTTTTTTTGCCAATTAAAGGTCATTTCATTCAATCCTAGCTTGGGCATCTCTCAAGACAGACTTTAAACATATCCTATGGGAGTCAGTTGTATCTGAACTCTGCATTTCAGCTCCTACTGACTTCATTTTAGATTTTCATGAAGAGTCTGCCCTGGACCCTATCCCAGAGAGTGATCTTGCAATTTGTCTTCTTTAGCATTAGATGAGTTTTTAGAAAAGTTTAATTTCTGCTCAGATGTTAATCCTAGAAGATAGCATTGCATGGTTTTATTCCTAGAGATTTTCAGCATGCATTCAGAAGCTGATGGAATAGGTTTCACTGCTTGCTCTACTTAAAAGTTTGCATTATTTTACCAATGCTTGTTAATCTACCTTCCACTGGTTATATGAGGTGTACAAACATTTTAGCTGTGATTGCTGCTTACTTGTACTGTGCTCATCTTCTAAGTCTTGCAGTATAAGCTTTTCAGCATCTTGATTGCTGCTCTTGATAAAGTTTAAATAGGAGAGAACTGATTCTGGCAAGTCACCTGAAACCTAGAAAAATACAACCTTTGACATACATTCTACATTTCCATCTCGCAAGCTTTAAAAGAGGTAAATACTTGACATGTAAGAATGAAGACTCATTTTGTCTTCACCTATAAAGCATTGATGGAGATTTAGTAGCAATTTCCACCAAAATTTTGCAAAATTCCTACACTCTTCTTGTTGTCTTACCACACACCGAAAAATTAATAATTCAAATTTTAATTATATTCTAATCAAATTTTAGTAAAATATCTTGCACTACCTCCAGAAACACATTTCAGTAAATTATTGTGTTTATAACTGTGTTGAACCAAGAAATTAAAGAAAAAAGATAAGACAAAAATTAGCAAATACCTGCGATCCACAGGATCTTTTTCTTTAAAATGTTTAGGCTCCTTAAAAAATAAATTAAGTTTAAATTTACTAATGTTTAAAGAATCCATGCAGAACCAATGCTTCCATTTTCTTTATTACATAGAAACTTTCTATTCAAAAGACTGTCTTTAATGTCAAAATATTGGCAAAATGATCTGCTTTCTCTCAGACATGCAAATTGTGGTAGACATTGCTGGCATTCAGGATGTGAGTGCATACACACTTATCACTGATGCCTTTGTCTACGTCATATCAAACGTGATTTATGGTCACATATGATCAAAATTGTCTACCCTGATGTCCTACAAACCAATCCCTTTGCTATGAGTCTGAAGGAATAAAATGGCAGAAAAGGACCCAAATAACTGATTTTATTTCAGAGGAAAATTGCTCCCTAAAATAAAAGTCATCCAAGAAAGAGCACTTGAAGCACCTATTTACGTAAAATTAGTATCTGGAAATCTTATAAGGAATCTCATAAGCCTCTTGCAAGATTTAAATACAGATTTCAGTGAAGAATCACTGGCTTATTCATCCAGGTTTAATCTACCTCATCAAATCTTCCAGGTTCAGAGAATTCTAAAAGAAAATCTCCAGGTCTGATCTTCTCCAGCAGAATGCTGGTATTCATCTCTCCTGTTGTCTTGTCACCACTGGAGGTTACATTTTTCATGAAGCAATACTACCAAGATTACTTTTCAGAAGAAATCCTCAGGTTAGGTATGTCGGGAAAGTGTTCCCTCATGGGGTTCCCAATGCCCACACTACTTTCAAGCAGAAACAGAAGCGATTTTAGCTCATGGAATACTTACTGTCTCACTGTCACTCAAGGGTTCGTCTGATACCTCTGTGTCAGGATCATCTCCTTCAAAGGAAGAAATGCTGATTCTGCCTAATTCAATTTCTATTTCTTTTTCAATTCCTTCAATATCTTCTGACATTCTACTTCCCACAGTGTCTTATCTGTTCTGAAAACTACACAAAAAAAACAAAAAACCAAAACCTTTTCAACACAGCATGAACCAAAATAAAGAGAGTCCTCATTTAGCTGAAGTTCATTCAGATGTATTTATTGAACAGTTGGCTTAAAACACGAAAACCTCATTCCATACCAACAAGCAAAAAATAAGAAAACCTCATTCCATACCAACAAGCAAAAAATAAGAAAAGCAATACCTTGTGATAAGAGAATCCCCCTCAGGATACCCCTTAAAATTTTGCAAATGTTACCGAATTTCAATTTTTAAAACATCCACCTGCCCTATACTCCCTCACAAGGAACCTTTTTCCAGCCCTAATAGCTACAAAGGGGAAAAAAATCCCAAAACTTTGAACAATAAACAAATATTAACAATTACAAAATAAGACTAAGAACACAGAAAGCATTCGCTGAAGTTTTAATGATGCAGACAAAGCAGTGAGAAAGGGTGTAACCCAGAGAAGCAAAAAACTTGTGGATGGATCCAGGCAGGGGGAAAACAGGTACCTTGTCAACGCCTTCCCTCCCTCCTTTCGCAACTCGTTGCCCCCTCCAATGAGGGGAATGGGAGGCAGCGAGCAGCTCCTCGCCGGCTCCTGCAGCACAGACCGGGCACACTGAGCGCATCTCTGCCGGGAAGGCGGGCAGCAGATCCCGGCTGAGAGGAAACTACACCTCCCGAAAGGCACCGCGGCCGGAGGCAGCCCCGCCCGCCGCCGCTTCCTGACAGGTCCGCGGCGCCACGCCTTTGCATGCTGGGAGCTGTAGTCCACCGCTCAGAGCACCCCCAGTCCTCCGCTCCCCCCGTCTACTTCGTGTACCCACTCACCGGTCGTTCAGTCAAGCTCCTCACGGAGCCCCCGCCTTTCTGGCCGCCTCTGGACACCGGCCACCCCTCCGCTCTGAAATTCCGCATCCGCCAACAGCGGACAGCCGGGAGCTCCGTGGAGAGGACGGGAACCCCTCGCCGCGCTGCTACACCGGGAGCGTCACCACGGCAACGGGAAACAGCGTCTCGGACGGACAGCGGGAAGAGCCAAACTTCGCTAGCAGCTGCCGTTTCGCGTTCGTGAGAAGTTAGGCGGCGCCCCCCAGCGTGAGACGGAGCGCCTCGCAGCGCCTTTTTTTGGGTTTGTTTAGGGTTGTTTCTAATATTGGGATTTTGTGGTTTGAGGCTTTTTCAGGGTTTTTTGTGGGTATTTTTGTTTTGGTTTTAGATTCTTTTTCGGTTTTGTTTTTGGTTTGTGTTTGGGGTTTTTTTTGAAGTCATAAACTGGAATTTAGTGTTCACAATAAATTGCAAGAACCTTCAATATCATCTCTTCCCAACACCTTGCCATGGGCAGGGACACCTTCCGCTAGACTAGGTTGCTCAGAGCCCCGTCCAACCTGGCCTTGAATACTTCCAAGGATGGGGCACGCACAGCTTCTCTGGGCAACCTGTTTTCAAGCCCCACCACCCTTTGTGGTGTAAAGAATTTGCCCATAGCATCTAATCTAAGTCTCTCGTCTTCTAGTTTAAAACCCATTCCCCTTGTCCTGTCACTGTCTGTCTGTGTAAAAGTCCCTTGCTGGTTATTAAAAGCTGGAGAAAATGTCCAGTTGGAGAATTAGAGACACAATACCATTCAGTCTAGGAATAGTGATACAGATCAGGCAGGGTGCAGATAAATATCATTTTAATGTGTTTATAGGGAACACATCTAACCCTGAGTCAGATGAGGAATACCAAGATGCAACAACAGGTATAACAAAAAATAAAATCTAAAAGGTAAAGTCAGGTTTTACATAGAGAAAGTGCATTTTGGGAGCAATGAGAAGGATCTGCCAAGGATGGTAGGGGTTTTCCCATCTACTGTCCTTACAGTAAGCTGAGTACCCTTCTGAAAGATTTAGGGATGTTAAACAAAAAATGTTCACTTCAAGGCCAACTGCTTACAGTTTTCTCACCAGTGTTATGGATAAGCAAGATATTTAAATATTTAAAAAATGGAAACTCATCCATTTGAAATCCACAATTTTATGTAATCATATCACTGGTGAACTTTTCAATGTGATCAAGTCTTTATTCACTGATTGAATGTGCACTTAATGCTTGTTTTGTAGTAGTTATGCTATGCCCATACTGAATAAAGACCACGTCTTGTGTTCAGAAAAAAAATATGCAATAAAAAGAGACATTTCATAGAAACCACAAGGTAAGATTCCTTTCACGAAATGAAGAATTTGCAAATCCCTACTCACTCAACCCTAAGCCTAAACATAACTCTAACCCTTACCCTAGCCCTGACCCTACACCTAATGCTAAACTTAACACTAACTCTAACCCTAAATACCCCATCCATATGGGTGGTCAAGCTTAGAAAGAAGTAGGGGCAGCAATGCTGAGGCCCTACTGGAATGGTCTTGCCATTCCTGTTCCAGCCCTAGTGTTCCTAGAGGCTCTTTGTAGGCTCTGTGACTCATTCAACCCTAACGCTCACCCTGACCCTGGCCCTAATGGCAGCTTGGCACTGCGCAGAGGTCCTCATCGCCATAGGTTGCACAGATTGGAAGGTGTGGGTTTGGCACTTGTGGCACCCTGCCCTGATGCCCTTGCAATGCATTTCGGAGTGCCAGTGTCCCTGAAGCTGGAGGTTCTGCAGCTCTCTGAGCCCTAGCACGAACCCTAAGGATACCTTGTTGTTGCTGAGTTCCCATCACCGGGTTAGGCACTGATTCAAAAAGTGTAGAGTGAGCAGTCTTGGGACTGTGCTGTGATGAAAATTCTTCATTCACAAACTTGGAAATGAAGGGAAAAGAATTGCATGGGTTGGAATGACAGGAGGTGCATTAAAACGAGTTGAAACTTCCTGAAATCTGTTGCCTATATCCAGGAAGTCAGGCTGATCAATGTAAGAAAACTTCTCTGTTCTAAGGATGTGGTTATGTTGGACTTCAGGAAGAAATGTATCATTATTTCAATGTTATCCTTAAGGTAGAATGGCAATATTCAATGCTGGTAAAGATTTTCTTGTGAAGAAACAATGCAATATAAAATGTAAGCAAATTTATAAGGATACTATTTTTAGTTTTTAGGTAAATAATATAACATTAACTGAATTATTATTAAAATTGCCCAGAATAAATCTTTGAAACCACACAGCTATTACAAGAGAACAATTGCAGATTCCAGTTTTCAGGTTGAATATACAACTGTTCAGGTTTTTTCCTAAAAAAACACATCGCACCACTGTTTTGATACATTCTATTTTGAAAAACAAAAAATGTTCAATTACTCTGAAAAGTAGTGAAGCTTCTTCAGGGAAATTGAAAAACCTGTTGTCTCATACAGTCTATAATTTTACAAGGTGCGTTATTGACCCCATTATTGACTCCACTCCAGTGCAGAGTGAGTTTGAGAAGCTTACTACAGCTTTCTTCATGCTGAAATTCAGCAACAGAAGTTTTATAATCCAGGCACTGAGGATCTTGACAGGGCAAGCTAAGCTTGGGTTTGCTGAATATTTTCTTCTAAAAAATAAAATTTGATACATATGTAGCATATGTTTTTATGTCAAATAAGTTGTTAATGCAAGATAGTTTTTGACTGCAGAAGCTTCACATTTGTCATCTCTTTGTTTCAGCTGGTATCCTTAATTTTCAGTAAGTGCACTGAAGAATAGAAGAGCAAGTGTATGCCAGGCTATGTAAATCTCGCCATATAAATCTTCCAAATGACGTGCTGCTTCCAAATATCTTTAGCAGCAAATGCCTTTTTTTAAAAGAAAAAAACCCAAAACCAAACCAAAACAAAAATACATTTGTACAGTGTAACAAAGGCAATACACCATCTTGATGCTTCTACTGCTGCTATTATTTTTTGTTCAATGTATCAGGTGACTGTTAAAATTTATAAAATATTATCTGGAGAAAGGAAGTTCATTGCAATTTATAAGATTAGTTATATTTGTTTCCTAATGGACTGAATATATGATTATACTTTCAGCTGTGATTCAAAACTGAAAACAAAGGATGAAAATAAGAGATAATAATAATACAGAAGTGCTGTTTAAATATCTCCAATGGAATTTTCTTGGCAAGAAATCTGTTTTCTTTCTCTTATTTAGCAGCTTCAAATTATTTTTTTTAGATGTTCTTAATTAAAAACACAATCCTTCCCCTTTCCCCTCAGCCCCACCCTCCCATCTGTCAGACTCTGGGTCTCATGCTTTTGACATGCTTTGTCTCAAGCATTTGGCTTGTGGCTTTTATTTGACAGAAACAATTTCTTCAGTGTTTTTTCTGAGTATAAATAGAATTTTTCTTCTGTTTTAAATGCTTGCAGAATAAAAAGGCTTCATGCCTGGAAGTGTTCAAATCCAGGCTGGATGGGGCTTTGAGCAAGCAGGTCTAGTGGCAGGTGATCCTGCCCATGGCAGGGGTGTTGGAAGTAAATGATCTCTAGTGTCCCTTCCAACCCAAACCCCTTTATGGTTGTATGGTTCTATGTAACCAACAGAAACAGTACCAGATTTTTCACAAGGTGGCAGTATTGGATTGAACTGCATGGTTGTGAGGTTTTTTTTTTCTTCTTGAGTATGTTTTCCATCATTAGGTGGTATGACTATTAAAATAGGAGAATACATATTACTATACCTACAATTTAGATATTATTATACTTTATGCAATTGATTTATTTCTTTCTCTTGGTATACAGCTTATAGATGTATCACTGAAAAATAAATCAGCTCTATTCTTCTTTCTTTTATATAATTTACCAGACTGCATTTGACCTGCATTTGACGAGATAATAGATCCTTTAGGTGAGGATTTGGGTGGAATGAATAAGAGTGTGGGCCTTTCCATATGGATATTCCTTTTTCCCAAAGCATCTATCAATTTTTTTATTTTTATTTTTTTTTTCACAAAAAAGTAAGTTTTGGGTCACATAACAACAGATGTGCTCTTAAAAAGCAGACTGCCTTGGCTATGTTAAGAAATGTCAGTTCCAAACGAGTGGCATAGGAATGATCCAATGCAGGAAATCTGGGGGAAAACCACTGCTACTTTCCATATCTATGCACAAATGGTTGAAATGCAAGGGAGAAAGTGGAGGGCAAAGCAGGAGGACAGCACTGAATATTTAATTTATTGAGAAATATATATCTGTCTCCCCATAGGATTTGCACATGTCTTAATAATTCTTGGCAAACAGAAAGAAATCTGTAAACTTAAACTGTAATTGTTCACTGATTTCATTGTGAGTGGTTCACATTGTTCAATTAAAATGTTCTGTTTACATCTCATACATTATTACCATTGCCTAAATTTATGAAAATATATCTTTTTCTTTCTGCAAATATAGGTATAAATAATAATAATAATACCCTTTTATCATTCTATTATTTCTATCCTTTCAGTAATGGCATTGCAATGATATAATAGTTTGTCTGGAATAAACTGTAGAAGTCTCATAAAAATAAAAAGAAAATAAGTAACAGTACAAATGCACTGTGTTATGGTTTCTTCAGTCAGGAACTAGCCAGTGACATATCTTTCTTGTAAAATACTTGGTGTTGGATCTGTTATTACTTTTACATCAGCCATGGGAGTCCTTGGAAGTGTTGTGGAAATAAAGTGCCTGCTGTTATAGTAAGTGGAAATCAGCCTGGAACTTTCTTGTGAAATGAAAGGGAATTTTGTTTGCATTAAAAATGTGATCCTGTCTTGATGTGATTTCCGCATATAAATTTGTTGATAGAAAGACAGATGTAGATGGCTCAAATGAAATCTCAACACAACTATATCATATCACTGCATGAAAGTTTTCAATGACAAAAATCCTTGAAGTTTTATGCAGAAAAGATTTTAACCACTGTATTTATTAACATAGATGTTTTAAAATTAGCATGTCTTGAAGAAATAAGGAAAGGCCTGGTCCAGAATATTGCAACTTGAAGGCACAGGTAGCACAGGATGGCTACAATATTGAAATATCAAATTATGACTAAAAAGTGGTTACCTATGTAGACTAAACTGAAGACTCTGTGTTTATACACAATTCCTGCTTTTTAAAGGAAGAAAACTTTAATTTCTGAAAAATTGCTCTGTAACTATACATTCTTACTATCATTTTGATACCTTTTTTCCTCCATCTTTTTTTTATTATCACCCTTTTTGAGAGATCTGTGTTTGACTGTGTGAAGGCTGAAGCAGAGAACTGTGCTACTGAATCATTTTTTAAGCACTACAAATATAAATTTGCACAATAAAGACAGGAGCCCAGGTGCTATAACCAGGAACCTTCTTCCTTCTTCCTTCCTGCTGCTGCCTAGGCATATAGTGTTTGCCTCACAGTTTGTTAGGTGATGAAAGAAAAAGAAATGTCTCATTTCCAACTTCCATGGAATCATCTAGTATCACAGTATCTAGATACTGTGGGGGAAAATTTGTTTTCACTGGAAATAAGCAAAATCAACTATTTTTTTATTTTGAGTCTCATAGCTCAAAGGAGTTCTTAAATAGGCATGGGAGTTAGGTACCTTTGTCATTTAAACAAGAAATAAAGAAATAAGAATTTTCTTCAGTGGATCACAGCTGCTTAAAAATAGCTTTTGTTCTTCACTTCAAAAAAATTTATGGCTATGTCTTCAAGCCCAGCACTATGAGTTGTGCTTGCTTTGAATTCTGATTCTTAGACTATGATGTCACATTCTCCAGGTTTCCAGGAAAAGAAATTCTTATTTTTGTTGAAATCTAAATAATAGTCATGAAGGATTATACATGAGCTTCTGGAATTTTTTATTGTAATTTTCACTTATTCAAATAATGTTTATACATAGATTGGCTTTGGGGATTTTTTCAGTATATGAGTTTTCAAATCCAGTTGTTTCTAATGCAGCTGGCAATATTGATGCTGATAATTACGAAAAAAAGAAGAAGTATGCAAAAAAATTATGTGAAACTGCTGATAACTTCAAAGTTGTTTCTTGCAATTAATTAAAAATTATCTAATAGTCAGTTCTCACTGTAAGTTGTATTACCATTTGATTGAAGTTGAATATTCCACATGTTGACCAGGAATAGTAGAACATGTGAAAAAATTAATTTGAGGAATTCAGCATGGTTCAGTACAGTAAATGGGAGTGTATGGAAATATATTTCCAATTTCTCCCCTGCAAAAAACCATACCCTTCCTATTTAGGAATGTGGAATCAGCAGTGGAAGGGACAGCTTTATTCCTTATTGAGGGATTACCCAGGAAGTCCTTCTTTCCTGGGTATCTGCAGGGGTGGGAGGAAACATTAGATGCTAAGCTGTGTCTGTCAGCAGGTGACAGCAGTAGTCCCCTGTGGAATTAATAGTAGGAGTTGTTGGTATCATGGCATGCAAAGTATACCAATGAATTACCAACTTTATTGTTTGAACCTGTATTTTAGATACAAGCAGAGATCTAATCTAAGGAACATGTATCTTCAATTTGAACAACAGCAAGCCAGAATAAATACCAACATACTGCTGTCTCTAGTAAATGTTCCACTTTGAAGCTTTATTCAGTCATTTATTTTTCTACATATAGCAACTGCAATAGCTGGAGCAGTTCTCACAGTGTTATGTGGAAGGTAATCTGTACTGAATCAATACCAGCCTGGCCACTTCTCTATTCCATAATTTCAAAATCTATGGTTTAAGAAAACCTCCAATAACAGTATTCTCATAAGGTTCATATGGTTCTCCAAAGCCTGCTCCTATTCAGGCAGACTATAAATAAATTACTTTTAGTCCTTCAAAGAGCATCTGAATCATCAAATTTCTTCATTAAATGTTGATTTATAATTATGGAATCATCCCTGTTTTATATGATGGTTATACATTTTGAAAGATTTAAACTGCCTGGAATAATGCATTCTGAAGTCAGCTGTTTGTTCTAGAAAAATTGATTGAAAATTTGAAGTTAAATTTATTTTATATCAACTGTAATTGCACTTGATCTCAACCTTAATTAAGTGCTGCTGAAGTATAATAAATGATGGTTACATCATCATTCACTGTGAAAGCTTCTGAGTTTTATTTTTTAGGATGGCTGCAGCAAGGGAAATGAGTTGGAGAACCTTAATTTTTTTATTGCTTTGTGATGAAACCTTTCAGTGGCCTAGGATTTCTCCTCTGCATACATTCCCTGCTACACTGTCTCTAATCAGACTCTTTATGATCAGCTTGTCCACTTCATTTGCTGCTGAAGATATATTTTAACAGTCTCAGCAAAGATGCCTAATCTAGGGCCAATATGAGCTGTTAATTCCCCTAGCCTAGAGCAATACATGTCCTGGCCAGATTCTGTGGTACTCACAAAAGCTTGTATCACATTAGGTTTAGAATCAATTTTTGGTTTGTGCTTATTGTTATATGGTGCTGTGCTTATTAAAAGTATGAGAAAGTAGGATTTAGTATTTCAGGACAGATCAGGCGGAACTAAAATATTTCCTGACTCTTCTGGCTCCAGTGGGCAAATCACTTTGTGCCTGCCTGTGCTGTGTATGTGATTTGGGTTGCTTCATTTATCCTTTCCTTTGACTTTCACCTTTCCCATTAGTGCAATGGGTGTGACATGTCTTAGATCATATTTAGCAAATTGATTAGAATGCTGCTGCTTGCAAGTAATCCTTGAAGAAGCCTGAATATCAATAAAAGATCAAGGATTGTACTATCCATCCCCACTCTTACCAATATGCATATATCAAATGCTATAAATATTTATTAACAGGTCCACAATCAATGGAAAAACAGAATTGATGACTTTATTTCTGAATACAGGAATGAGAGTCTGACTGAGCAGGAACTTGTGTGAAACATTCTGAATGCAATGCAGAGCAATATAAGGAAAAAAACCCACAAAATATCACCTCTAAAAATACTGCATTGACCAGAAATATGTATACCAATCAGAACTTATTTTTAAAAAAATCTCATTTAGTAAAGAATTAATTTTTCAAGATCTGCTGCTATTATCTCATGTGGGTTGGCAGATTTCTTGCTGTTATATGGGTCACTATTGATGAGTTTAAGCTTTTGAAGAACTCCTCATCTCATGTAGGAGCAGAGGGTTCTGGTCACTGAAAGCTGAAAAAATTCCTGCAGCTGAAAAAATTAATGGGAGTCCTTGTATTTTTTACAGTGCTAGATACCATAAAAATCTTGATTGCTTAGGTCTCAAGGCTGATGTGAACCAAGCAGAGATGTTATGAGGTCAAAGTAGAGCTCCTACTATGAGAACATTTGAATACGTTTTGCACTGAGACTCTCAGAAATAGTGCTTAAAGTCTAAAATGATCTTGAAAATTATTACTTTCAATACACATATTTAGCAATTAATAAAAATAATTTCTGTGGCCTGGCAGAAGGTTATTTTTTTACTTTTTTAGAAAAGTCTTTTAAAGCATTTGGATGGTGTCTATTATTTTGGAAGTTGTTAGCAATGTTTTTGTCCAGTGATCTGCTATCCACATTTCGAA
The DNA here is from genome assembly GCA_013400235.1 of Oriolus oriolus. Taxonomy (NCBI): domain Eukaryota; kingdom Metazoa; phylum Chordata; class Aves; order Passeriformes; family Corvidae; genus Oriolus; species Oriolus oriolus. Next base: position 49,598 of record VXBT01003596.1, on the reverse strand, counting down.
TTAATTCTGCATTATGAGCTTTTAATTACAAACACTACAGTTTAACTGCTTAATATGGTTTAATATGCTTCTATAGACCAGCTGTGAGTCCCTTAATATGACTTCTTACAGAGGTGAGTTACATCATTTTTAATGAGTGCTGAAGATAATTTATTATTCCAGATAATTCACAAAGCATATATGTCCAGTCTCAAGATTACAAATGCATTTGTAATGTATTTTTAAAATCTGTTCTTTGAAAATCCATTCATTGCATTCATGATTTCTCAAGTGATTAATGGTGACCCCATTATGTCAATGGTGCAGCTCAACTATGCTGGTATACTTGACTGCAGTTTTATTGAACTGCTGCAGGAGCACAGAGTCACCACCTACTCAGCTGCTGGAATCATTGGCATCTGCCATGAGAAAAACAAAAAAATGAAGATCATTAATAGTATTTTATATATACTGTGATGTCCCAAGGGATTCAACATACTGTATGGTAAGAAATTAAAAAAATTGCTTGAACAATGTAACTTTTGCTACTAAATGGACTTTAGAAAAAGAAGTACAAAACATATTTTCCTTCAAGATGTGGCTTACAAATGCCAAAGTTTTAACAATATTTGTTGTTTTGTCTCTGGTCACTCTGAAGCCTTGGTTTTTACTTGTTAGCTGTCAGTCATGTAGGCAGTTCTAAATTAAGGATGCTTCAATAGAACAGGAGTTGTGCCTGATCAATATCACAGGGAAATTTAGAAGTGGTTTAAGAAGCATCTTGGCATAAACCCATGCTGTGCAAATCAATGATGACAATGGAAAGAGGCAGTCTATAAAAAGTAGCCAGTACATTTTCCTCTTGTAACTGTGAGCAATGTCTCCATTTGTTTGTGTTATCTGTTTCCAGAGCACCTCCAATACTTTACAGGATAAGTGGAATGAGCAAGACACTGAAATGTGACATGTTTTGTGAGATCAGTTCATGTTGGCATTTATGTGTCTGAATACCAAGGGACCAGTTTGCACAGGACCACCTGATGTTGAGTTCAGATAATTTAAAAAATGCTGTAGCTAATGTTCCACAATAGACATTACTGATGTATTTGCTTTCTGGCAAGTAAATGCCAGAACCTGTCATACCACACAGAAAGTTCTAGGTATTTTTAAAGTATGTTCTTATAAAGATGCAATAAAAAATTCCAAAACTGACATGACTTTTCTTGACCTCTCTTCAAATGTACTTGCTTAGGGATATGAAGAACATCTAAATACATAGTCTGAAAACAATGCTCTTATCTTAACCACAATTACTATCAGCCTACTAACTACACAGGTAAGACTACTTCTAAGCAAAAAAACCACAAAATGCTGGTATTTTTACTGGGAGTAAAAATCAATCCAGTACCATTCTTTGACATGCTCTCCAAATTTTTTAAAGATTTCCACCGATTTTAATGAGAAGTAAGATCAAGCACTGGTTGCCAACAATCTCCCATGTATTCAGACACCATCAGAGATTATGTTGTCCAAAGTCTGTAGAATGAAGTGATTGATCAGACTTCTGAAAGCAAACAGCATTTCAAGGTCAGGGAGTGGTTAAAGAGCATGTAAAACCTCTGGGCCAAAAGACCTCTTTTGTCTTCTATTCGTACTGAACCTACTCCATGAGTGTACTAAATCAAACAAGACAAAACAATGAAATCTCTCCTCTCACATATCTATGAGAAAATTTTGTTTGGCAGAAAGGAATACAGCTTTCAATATCAAAGCAAAATCACATGAATAAAGAGAAAAACGATTGTTCACTCCACAAATACCCTGAAGGTAGGCAGAAGGCAGGCTGAAGGATTTTTAATAGTACCTAAAATGGTGAGGTTGAATATGAAATCAGTGCATTTTTACTCAGACAATTAAAAGCATGTCCCATTTTACCTCTTCCATATGTCGAACCTTCCCATAGATGTATGTAGTAAAAATATTCTGGCCCAAGAGTGAGCCAGTCCAATAATGAAAAAGCTTCTTTTTCATACTCACCTAATCCTCACTAGCTCAGAACATGACTGTCTCATGATCCTCAGTATCCTATCACTGACACATCCTTGTCAGATGGCAAAGAACTATTATGCCCATTCAAGAGTAAAGACCAAATATCATAGAATCATTTTATTTGGAAAAGACCTTTAGGATCATTGAATCCAACCATATTTGGATTCATAGGGTACTGAAACATTTAACACTTAACACTAAATTATGTGTCACTTGAAATAGATTTCAAGTGACACCTGTGAATGTGGACCCAAGTGACTTGCTGGATGTCACACAGCAAGTCTGTACTGACGCAGAAAATTCAGCTTCTGCCTTCAGACACATCCTGATCATTCTCCTTTATATCCTCTGCATTGTCATTCATAGGAGCCCAGTTAGCAGTCAGATTGGCTCAGTCATGAGTGGATTTGAACACTTTCTTTGTTGTTTTTAACTCCCACTTTTTCCTTTCTCATATTTTTTTGATCACACTCATCAGCTATTTAGAAAAGTCAAGAAGAATGTTTGGCCAAATGAACCATGAACTCTCCTGAGCATTGCTGTGGTGCAAGAATTCTCTAATCCATTCTTATGACAGTCTACGAAATTACTTCCAATAAATTTCGATCAGGCTCTAATTATCGTAATCACGATGATATTAACATATGGGCTTTAATATATTTGGGTTTTGTTCATGACTGCGATTATGGTAGTATGGTACGAAATTTTGTGTGTTAAAGTTTGAAGTACTATGCTATTTACTGGCTGGTTAACAAATCTTCCTGATAATCTGAATATTAGTTTCCTGAGTGTCTGGACCAACTGGTCGAAAGTGATGTAAATAGTGCTATATAGTACACTGCACTTTGAAACAGAAAGAGTCCTTTGTCAGATTTGATCAAGAAAAAAATTTACTAAATGTTGCTTCCTTAGGCCTTTACTTTTCCTTCCAGTCCTTCTCTGTTTTGTCCTTGTTGTGTAATTTAATCCCAGTAAATTTCACTGAGTCTTATAAATATTGGAATCCTCAGCTCTGTTCCAAGGAGTGTTGTAGTTGACATCTTTTGTTCTCACTCAATGTCTCTCACCATTATTTTAATCAAATGGCTTTAGTGGTTTAGAGTGGAGTGATCTTGAAATCTTAAAACATTCTTTATCCTCTGATCAATGAGGTGACCTGAAATATCTTGGGAGCCAAGGATTGTGTAGTATTGCAAGCATATGTGGTAGCATTGTTTATTTTGTCTAAAACTCACCTTTCAGGTATCAATTTTCTGACCCTTATACATTTGGTATCTTCTTTTTTATTTAAAATGAAAATAATTCCACTTCAAGTGCTTGCCTCAGGCTGAATTTTTTAGTTAGAGAACTTCAAATTCAGGGGAGTGCCTCCTTCCCTCCAAGAGTTACATTTTGGGAAGTACAGAATACTTCACTCAGTGTGAAGTAGCTTCTGCAAATATACAAATACTTTTGTTCAGTCCACATGGGAGGGTTCTTCACTATTGGAGCACAGTAAATTCGATCCAAATCTAATCAATACCTATTCATGTGTCACTGGTTTGTTACACTTAAAATAATTAATCATGCTCCTTGTTCTAAAAGGTTATTAAGGATGAGATTACCTGGCTGAGTGCAGCCATGTAAAGCTGGACAAGTATTCTAGTGTGTGTGAAGTGTAAGGTACTCCTGTGGAGTAGCAATTCATCCTTTTTCCTAGGTAAGTATTATAGAATGACATCCTCTTGGAAGTACCATTATTCTTCTGGTTTGAGTGGGAGCTTAGCTGCCCTAACTTACCATTTTTACAACTTGAAATGGTTAACACTAAATGAACTGGATCCCACTTTAATATTATATAGTCAAGAATTCAGAAAGCCCCAAATAAAGTTACATGTGAAATTTGCATTTGTTCCTAATGTATCTTTGTTGCCTTGCTTTTCACAGTTCTTCAGTGTTTTTAATTCCAGATGTTGCACGCGGACACGAAAGGAACACACATACACTCGCTCTGAGAGAGAGGGAAGCGAACCGGAAGCCCGAAAGCCTGCCGGCTGGGGGATCTCGTTTATTTTTATAGACCTTTAGAAAACCTCACTGATTGGAGAGTGAAATTACCACCCTTCAAATACATAGGTCCAAGGAGAGATCTATCAAATGTCTCCGCCTTAGGAGAAGGAATGAAAACATCTTGGGAGTTAGACATAACATGGCTTATGTTTACAGAACAAAGTGTGAGAACTTTATTTACAGAATTAAAAACACTGAAGAACTGTGAAAAGCAAGGCAACATATCTTCATTATAGAATGATTGTCAATTATGTGCTCCCATATTGGCTTTTCACCGTAGGCTAAAATCCAAATTGTTTAAAAATGCACTGTGGGTTGTACACAAATATTATTTTAGGATGGACCAAAGCAACATCTAGTGTCCTAAGGAAAAATTTGGCATGCCCAAGTGAGAGAAGAATGTGACTCTGTACATAAGGAAATGGTCCACAATACCTACCAAGACCTGTATCACCATTCACAATTCATAATGGATGCTAAAATCTCCAGCAAGCACACAGATAACAAGACAATAGACAAATGTGTGTGTGCAAGAATATTATATATAAAATTTTCAATACTGCCACATATACTGCTGATGCTTACCAGGAATAACTATAAAAATATCACTGTAAATATAAAATTTAGTAAAAATTGAATAAGAATGGATAAAGGACAAAATTTATAGGATGGAAAGCTAATTATTTTTCTTAATGTTTTGCGATACAAAAACGGAAAAAATATTTGTTTGCTAATTTATGCAATTCTGATAGGTAGCCACTAGAGGACACAGGGAGCTTAAGAATAATGCAGGAAATAGAAAAAATAAGCGTAAGATTTGCAGAATGGTGTAAATACACACCTTATACATAGCCCACACTCAAAAAAGTCTGAAGCTAATAGCCACATGGGACTGTACTAACAGGGAAAATTATTTTGGGAGACTGTGCTTCACAGGAAGGCATGGGAAACAACTCTTAGCAGCTGTGTTGAAGCTCTGTAAGCTAATGAGTGGATCCAGTTCAGCTAATTTAGAAGTCACCAAAATTAGGAGATGTCCTTAAAGTCCTTAAAGGAATTACTGTGCAAGCATGGAGGTGGAAATCATAACTCCGTAAATTTTCTGTACAAATTAAAGAGAGAAAACAGAGACTGTGTAACCACAGTCACTTTCATTTGGTTTAAAATCACTGTTCTGCTGCAGAGTGGTCCCACTGCCTCCATGTCCTTAGCTTTACTCCCACACCTGGCTGGGCACTGGCACTAGTAGCCATGCAGCTCTGTGAGGAACTCATCCAAGGCTCTGATGGGTCCAAAAAATAATCTTGCAATAAGATAGTGATTTGTTTCATTTTTGTTTGGTTTTGTTTGTTTGTTTGTTTTGGTTACTTATTTTGGTTTTGGATTCTGTAGTTTGTTTGCTTGTTTGTTGATTTGAATGTTGGGTTTTTTTGGCCAACACTTGTCCAGTGTAAGATACATATATGTCGCAGGGATTGGAATTTCTATTCTTCCTCTCTGTACATAGGGTAAAGTAAACCCTATCTTAAAATTAGGCACTCTCTTGCTTTCTTAATATCTGCCCCACTTTGTTATGTGCCTGGATGCACAATGGTTAATCTTCAGCAAAAGGACACTGAATCTTACTCTCAGTGCACTCTCAGTGTCTCATGACTTGAAATTTTAAAATGGTTTCAACCTTTACAGGAGAATGAGATTGAAAACACGTTGCCTATCTCTGTAATTGGTCCTCTAGTTATTATAACATTAGATAATATAAGGGAACGGGATCAAATGTCAGTATTACATCAAATAAATTGTCATGGTGTTCACTGTGACTAATGTTTGGAGAATTCTCCAGGGGTCTTAAGAAGAATTTAGGTGGCTCTGAATAAATCCTACACTGCTCAGTTTAGACTTGAATTTTTATAGAGCTACAAGTACAAGCTAGCTGACATATAACAATGTAGCAGGCACTTTGAAATTGCACAGTCAGTGAGGCTCCAAGAAAAGTTTTGAACAATTTAGGCACAAATTAACTATTTGCCTGTCTACGTGGCTAGGCAGCCCTAGAAAAACAGTGGTGTGAGTGCCACCTGGTTATTTTGTTTTCATGTTCTGAAAGAAATAAAAATTATAGTTATTTGGTTTGCAATTATATTGCTCACACTGCTCAGTTCCTGAGGGAACAGAATCTGCAGTTCCCACAGGACATTTGTAATTTGTGTTTGGTACTTATCCAAAGCTAATGTAATCAATGTCAGTTCTGTGAATGTCATGTGTATGTTCTGAATGGGAAGCTCCCATAACGCTATCAATAGAGCTACTTCAGTATAAAAGTCATGGGGAAGAGCTGAAGAGGTTCACATATTTTAAATACTAGTTTGGTCTAGAACATTTTGGATAATTTCAGGTATGACACCAAAGAATCTGAGGATCCAAACTCAGAAGAACAGGACAGATCAAAAAGATAATTTGCCTAGGATGACTCTTTGTAATGAAAATTTGAAACCACTTTTTATTAGATGGATACTACCAGCTGGAAAACTACCATGCAATAAAAAAAAACCCAACCAACCAAACCAAAACAAACAAAAAAACCCCCCAAAAATAAATAAACAAAAAACCCCACCACCCCCCAACCCCCCCCCAAAGGGAATACCTAGCTTTAAAATATAAAGGAGAAAAGTAAAATGAGAATATGAGAATAGTTGGGGTTTTTTTTAATAAGTCAAGCTTGCTAGATCTTTTAAGAATCACTAGCCAAGCCCTCATTCTCCATTCTTACGAAAAAATCTAGAATTCCAGGTGGAGTACAGTAAATAGAACCCTTTTTCCTTTAGCAGATTTAGTGGCATTAACGTATGATCCCAGTGAGCTAATGATGTTTCAAAATAAAAGGTGACCTTTCTTTCTTTAGAGAACAGTCTTAAGCCTCAATTATACTAAATACAAATGCAGTCTTGTATAATGCTTTGATCACAGAACTTATGGCATTTATCCCCTATGACAATAAGGTGATTAGAATGATCTGTATATTCCATATTTCTAAAAAAATACTTCCCAGCTAGATTCACATCATGTAGTGATGGGAACAATACATGTTTACAGTTCAATTTTTCCCAGCCTGAACTATTTTTAACTACAGTAATTTTGTTAAATATTGAATTAAATAAAGAATTTCCAAAGATTTAACGTCAATATTTCTAGGTCAACCAGATGAAGCATTTCAATACCGTGAAAACACGTGATTTTTTTTTCTCCCCTGAAACTTACTGGAATTTGAGGCTCCAAAAATGACCTTCTAAAATACTTTCATGTGCAAATAAAAATCAGTGTTCTTATGCATTGGCAGTGTCAAAATCTTAAACTATTGGGAAGTAACTATAAAATTAATATAAATTTACCCAAATGCCATTCCAGTTCCATTCCAGTGTGCCCAGAGATCATGAAATGTAGGGAAAACTTAAAGGCCTCCCAGGGTAGGCAAAAGGCAGGATGGCTTTGGAGGAACAGGTTTCTAATATATGTCATTTATGATGTCCATTGGAAGGGAGGGAAATGTACCTCTCCCCTTTTTGTTGAATGCAGAATAAAGAATATAATGATGTCCCAAATGGCTGGATGGTGCACCCCCTGTCCTCTTCACTCTATAAAATAAATGCTAATGGTTTACACTTTCTTGAGACTTAGAATCACAGTGTAGTTGAATGGTTTACGTTGGAAAAAACCTTTAGATCACTGAGTCTCATCATTAACCGAGCACTGCCTAGTCCACCACTAAACTATATCCCTAAGTGCAAAATCTACATGTATTTCAAATAACTCTAGAGCTGATGACTCAGCCACTTTCCTGGGCAGCCTACTTAGTCCTACACAGATCTCTGCCTGTAATTCCATACTTTCCCAGTATTGTGGAAGTCACAAGTTTACTGTCTGGCTCTCTGTCCTATTTTAATACAGATTGAAGATGTTAACATAAAGTATTGAAGTCTAGTACAACACATGATTCTTAGACACTATGTTATTTGTAAACACCATGAATTGAGAATGAGTGTATTGCCTTGAGCATCATTCTAGTCTGACTGTCAGTGGCAACACCCATCTATTTGAATGGCTGCATTGAAACCGATTGTGGTTCTTCAGTTGGTTGGCAAAGCACAGCTTGGCAAAGCATTGTTTCATTTAATAGCTACAGTGTCAGGAAAAGAAATTGCAGACTGTAAATGAAGAATTTCTTAATGGTTCTTGAGTCTGAATAAAATTTAGATTTAATTGTTTGATCAGCATGACTATTACAACCTTCACTACCTCACCTCCAATACCCCTGGGCTGGTACCTGTTCTCATGCCACATCCATCATGCTCTTATTTATAAGTAATTCTGGTTATCAGTCATTATCAGAGCGATGTTTCACATGTTTAGCTGGATTAGATACACTTTTAATATTTCTGTGACACCATCTTACTTCCTTTGTTAATTCAGACACATATCAATCCTTGAGCTCAGAGGAGTGGAATAAAAAGTCTTGGTAATATGCCTACATCCACTGCAGGAAGTAAAAGCAAGAAGTAGTAAAAGCAAGAAGAAGTAAAGTTTAAATGTCCCTAAACTCAATCTTGCAAACATTTTGCTAGTCCTAAGCAAGCCCAGTTGGAGCTTTTCTTGTGCTTAGTCATTGTGACCATTTCTTTTCTGGATCAAGTCTTATGTTTCTAATCAAGGGTATGTTTATGTAGCAGCCCTGCCTCTAAGGGATTTCTCCTATCCTCAGTCATCCATTTTCATTACTGCAGGAGGAACATTAAGATTTTCAAACCTTTCAAACCTTCCTCTTGCAGTTATGATTGAGAGTGGCAACAGATGCAAAAGGTCTGGGGAAGGAATGACAGCTGGACACTCAGGCAAGGATGAGCCTGCCCGTCCCTGCTTGCACACTTATGCCCACAGGCACTCACACAGGCGTACCATTACAGCAGGGCTGTGCAAGCAGCTCTCCTCTTCCTAAGACATGGCACTGAAAAGTTAGCACACCTCTATCGGCTGCCCTGTACCTCTGTGAGGTGTGATTCCCACACTCACCTCACTGGTGATGACTGTATGGAAATAGCTTGAAACACTAATAATATTTTCCTTTACCGGAAAGGAAACTACTCTTTTTCATTACTTCTGACAGATAGGTGTATGCGCTAATAATTTTCAAATCCTCAACATAACCCCAGTTAGTTAAATATCCTGTGGAAGTTTACACTAGCTAAGAGTCTGATCCGTGTATTAGAAAGTGGTTGTATTTTAGAGAAAGTAAAATTAATGACTTAAAAGCAAATAACAGAGTCACTGGTATTCTCTTTGCAAAGTGCTGTGTCATGTCACTGCTAAAGATCAAAGTTCTTAGTGATTATTTCCTCAGTGCACTAGCTGAAAACCTCCAAGTGGTGATATTTTTTTCTGCACATACTTAATTTGTTTTACAGAAATAATAATCACAAATGTGAAAATCTAAGAACAAACATATTTAATATGTTGGCATGACTCTGCAAACATGAAGAGGAAAAGAACCACTGGAATATTTATCTGTATTTATATATAGCCTTTCAACTTCCTCTTCCCCAAAGATTTTAAGTGCATCATGAATATATAAATATATATCTTTCAAATAATGTTGAACTTGGCTTGTTTGCATTGCATGCATTTCATTGTGCCCTTTATACCTCTAAAAGCCAAAGAGGAGTTCTTCAAGAAGAGAAAGGCCGAGTTCTTCTTTTCCACACACCAGTTTCTGTGCATCTTACTCCACCACATTTAGTGGTGTTCCCCAAGTTGGAAAATAGCAAGAACAAACCCTGAATCACAAAGCTTTCTCTAGCTTTTTGGAGACAAGAGATATCTAATGAACTGAAGATATGTATTCCCTTTGCTGCCTTCATAAGAAGAGATTAATATTTTTTCATGGTCAAAATGAGATGAGATGATATTTCCTACAAAATACATGATGTAATATACTGAATGGGTTATGTATATATAGGATGAATTATTGCAAGGATTATGAGAAATGTAAATAGAAAGGAGGAGTTTAAAAAAGTTAAAAAATGTTTTAAAAAATCAAAAAAGTTAAAAAAATCAATTTCTTTATTTAGAAATAAACTGTTGAAATCAGCTCTGAAGTGCTGCACTTAGAACAATAGACAGAGACTCAGAAAATCTAGATTTGGTTTTTTTCTCTGCCATTGACATACTGTGTCATTGTTGGCAAATCTTGTAATCTCTTATTGTTCCAAATCCCCCAAATGGAATAAGAACACTTCCTTTTTGTCATCATATGAATTTTTTGTTTGAAATTTTGTGTCTTTTGGATATATGGCTTGCTTTTTAACTCTGTATATTTGTTTAGTGGTCTTTGTTGGAAGTCACTGGGCGCTACTGTAATAAATAATAGTTGCACTGTTGCTAGAAAGGCTACTTGGGTCAGGTTATCCAGTGGTAAAAGTCAAAATTCACATGCTAGGATCACAATAAAGTAATTTATAAAATTGAAATGAAGCTGACTAAAATCCAGCCATCAGCAAGCTGTGTCTGCTTCTATTAGCAACAATTAGTGCTTCTGCTCTCTAGCAGTGAGAAAGGTGTTCAGCTCTTTTGTTGAAGCCAGTTAAATCCAGACAAGGGCCAGACAGCTTCATCCACAGATTTGTACAAAGCTTGTACCATAAATAGTAATTCCAGTCTAAAAAGACACAAGTTTGGATAGCATTTCTGTTTATATTAACAAGGTATTTCTACCAAATGTATTTTACTACTGTACTGTTACAGTAAATGACTGTAGATATTTTCATTAGCATCTGGCAGAGAAAATAAGCAGTTTATGAAGGTACAGAAAATAATATACTTCTTCTGAAGTATCTATTATCAGATATAATACAGTGGAGTAAATGCTGAGATTATTTTATGGTTCTTGGTTGGAATCTCTAGGTTTTTTAGCTGTCTGGCTCTTTATTTTTTCCTTTTTTAATGCAAAAGTGCCTTTAAAGAACTTTTTTAGTAGATATTATTGATTCCAATACCTCTGAGATAATGCTGACAGAGTATTCTGGTGGACAAGATCATCTGAATGTTCAACTAACCTAGGCACAGATCTGAAAATCCATACTCCTGCCTTTTCATAGTCTAAGTCAGACTTCGGACCTTATGTTTAATAGAAATTATTAATTTTTTTGACAAGTTCACCTCATATATGGGAGAAGTGGGTCAGCTAGCTGTCTAAAATGCAATTTTTTAATATTATCATAGCTAATTAAGTTTACAGAATTTTTCTAGACAGTGCCTCTGTCATGAGAACTCCTTGGGAAGTACGAACACTGACAAACTGGGAAATTCTTTTATACATCAGCTGACCCTGTTAGAATGATTCCATAAATAGTGGCTAGATTTGGTTCAAATCAGAAAATCTTTGACCCCATTTTTGAAGTTATCTGGAATTCTGAATTCTTAAACAGATTTTTTTTCTCCGCAGCCAGAAAAACACATGATCCCAGAAACACCCTCACAAAAACAGGTACTTTCCAGCCTTTCTCCTGTTATCCTCCATTTTCATGAGGGAAATGGAAAGCTGCAGCTCAACCCTGCCATTTCTGAGGCAGAAATTGCAAACACTTTTTTTTGCTTTCTACTTATCTAAACCAAGGTGAAGATAAAGCAAGTACTCAAGATGTAACTAAGAGACATAGGGACTGTAATCCTGTTGAAATTTTGCTGTTAAAACCTGCTTATTGCTAAAATCTCAGGTCTAAGACTTGTAGAGCTAATGGAGTCCTATAAGCTTACTTCAGTGCTTTTTACCTCACTTGAGTGTGCCAAGTGGTACGTTAGCACAAATATTTCCAAAATCAAATTTGCATTGATATTGTATTACTTAGCTCTGTACCTTCAGCTTCTTTACTGTAATTCATGGCATGACTGGGTTTTAAATTTTTTTTTAACTCTTGTGCTTAAGAAATGGAGATGTGTTTTTAATTTTTTCACCTTAAAAACTTTTCTTTTGTTTTGACAATTAAATGCCCTTAAGCATGCTGTTCTGTGCAACAAATAAATAAATACATGCATTTAACCTACAGACTTTTACTTTGTGCAAAATGAAAGAAAACGTCTGTGAAATCTGTGTGAAGTAGAGCTTCCAAATGTGACAAAAGTCATCAGCCAGCAACTAAATCAACAGGATAGTTTATTGAGCTGTGGTGGAAGGTCAGCCCCGCTAGGCACTCAATAGTCATCTATGAAGACCAAACCTGCAGACAAATTGTAAATACACATAATAAAAAAAAAATTCCCTGCACTCCCTGATGACTATCAACTGTATTTCTGAGAGTGCAAATTATTTCTGTGAGATCACACACAGAGACCCAGGCCACAGGTACATAATGCAAGAGACTGTTCAGCTGGCAGGGCACAGCAAGCAACGTGGCAGCAAGAGCAAGCAGGTTTGAACAGGGACTGAAGAAGCAAAAGAGATTAGACCATCCTTATGAAGGGTTTGTTCCTTAACCTACACCTTAATGGTAGGTAAAGGAATTATAACCCAAATCTAATGATTTTGAATTTATACTTAATCTACTTGGCCACGATTGTAGACCAATACTGTACATGGGAGGGTGTGTTCCTAAAAGCAGAGAAATTTGCCTATGACACAAAAATGAGGCACTGGACTGTTTCATGGCATTAATGAAAAAAGTTTTTATGTGGTTTCTAATGAGTTTTAACCTGTTCAGATAGCATCACATAATAGTTTGACATATCTTGTAATTGTCTTCAGTAATTATAAACCTGCCTCAAGGGCAGCTGACTAACAGCATCTCCCAACGATTTTCTTGCATCAGCAGCTACAGAAACACACTGAAACTCCAGGAGAAGAAGGTCAGCTCCACTGAAATAGATGAGGCCACATTCATCCCAGGCTTCACGCTTAGCAGAGAAGCATCTATAAGTTTCAAGCCATTTCCCAAAGAGGAGAGTTTTTCTTCCATGCTCAGTAATGTAGAGGTTTAGGATACCTTCATGATTTCTGTTCAGATGAATGACTTGCTACAGTGCTGTTGATCTTTTGCCATTAAAAAGCACCTTAAAGAATTTAAGCTTTGCTAGAAATCACTTTGAAATGTATTTGCACTATACCTGTCCTATGCACTAACACTAGATTGAGTCTCTGCTACATTTTGTCGAACCTGAGTATATGACTTACCTATCCAGTGGTGCAGTGAGGCCCTTGGATTCTGACATTTTTAAATGACTGGTGGAGAAATCTGCTAACAGTGAACAAGATTTTTCTCCCACAAACTGCTTCACCATTAAACCTGCAAGTTTCATTTATCTCTGGATATCTACAGAAAAATTTTAAATCCTCAAGGTCCCTGAAATATGGAATAATAAGCTGAATTTCTCCCAGAAGTTCTGATAAACCCCCAGGTGTTTGTAAAACACATTGGAATCATGTATGCATGGACATTTTTCTCTGTATCCTTCTGCCACCATCCTGGACTCTACTCACCATCAGATCAGAGGTCAACAACAAATTTCCTCAGGTGTAGGAGTTGAGGATAAAAATTTATGCTTAACTAAGAACATAAAAGGTAAGGACATAAATAGTCGAGTGGGGAATCACAGCTCTTATTTAGTTGGGGGAAAGTTCTGCTTTTGATTTCAGCAGTGTTACATATCTTAAATGGATTTGAAACCAGTCAAAACCCAGAAAATGGGCCATTTCATGGAGACAAATCCTGAGAAGCAAAACTAAAAACAAAACTGTGAAAATACCTAACATCAACTTTTCCTCCCTAAACTACTTTTCCAAATTCCTCCACAAATTTATTTCCAATTGATTTAGAAAATGAAAATAAATATTGGATTGATTTTTGAATGTCAAATAGGGGGCTCATAGCTTTACTAGCTAATGCTATTCATATTCTTCAAAGAATGAATGCCATTCTCCTATTTTTACTGCATTTTCTGTCTTTTTTTAAAAGGTGTTTTGGGAGCCTCTTCATATCTATACATGTAGTAGCTTGATAAGGCTTAATTTAAATTCAAATGTTTTCAGTTAGAAAGAACTAGGATATGTAATATATTTCTAAAAATACAGTAGCCAAACCAGCTAAATATATCCACTGACAAACATGTTATGAGACACATTTTTATACAATGGTTCAGCAAATCATTTAATATTTGACAACGATAATACTTGCAAATAAAGGAAAAGTGATGTTCTTTTGAACAGAGTGAGCAATAACCAGGCTTACAGGATCGGCTGAGTACCCTCAGGTTAACAAATAAAATGATAATCCAAACTTTAAACAGATAGAATCTATAGCTAAAGTTAATATCAGGGGAAAAAAGCAAGCATAGGCAGTATGGAAAACCAAGCTATAGGTCTGAAAAATCCTTCTTGCTTTTGTTTAACTATGTCTTATGAGGTGCATCTATCCCCATAGCCAAAACTCAGACTGTTGCTTGTCTCTATGCTTGAGCAGAATTCACCAGGGATGTCTGGTCCATTAGCCTGGTTTAACCCAGCCAGCTAACCAGTTAACCAGTTAACTCTCATGGACAGTGTGGGACTCCACAAAAGGACACTTTTGGATGCATCTACACAGTCATCCAGCATGGGAAGGACTTCTGGGCATTTGCATTTGGATATGGTGGAGACAGGACTAGGGAGTGGAGCTCTGCAAAAATGTGACAGAGAAAAGCAATGAGGTCATGGGTTTGGGGTTTTTTTGCACCAAAGAAGCAACTTTCTCCTTTCTCTTCTTTGCCTCCCCTCTTATCATGAAAGAATAGCATCTGTAAAGGACGGGAAGAAATTATCTTAGACTGAACTCAGTGGTAGGGACATGCAGGCAAGTGCAACAGAGTTCAAATAGGGGAAGGGATGGATAAAAAGAATAAACATTCTCATTTTCAGCTGAAGAAGTATGAGCACCTTGAATGACTAATTTCATATTTTGTCTTTATGAGAGAAAGGAGAAGAAGAGCAGCAGCAGTTCTTTATGCATTTGAGTGCACAGAGGTGGTGCGCATTTCTGGAATAAGACACAGCAGTAGGTGGAAGCAAATAAGTAGGTGTAACCGCCTTCCCTTGTCTCCTGCTTGTGCATCCTGAACATTGTATCATTTTGCTTCAGAGCACTGCTGTTCCAAAGGCAGGGGTGAAATTTGCCCTCTTGCATACTCTTGGAAGCTTAATGTGTGGCAGGCAGGGCCCAGATGCAGCTGGAGGATTGGTAGGTTAGAAGACAGCCCTCGGGCGAGTGAGTCTAAATGCTCAAACCACTGAATTATCACCATCTGCAGCTGGATTTTGGAAGGGAGGAACAATCTCTGTTTCATCTTTGACAGAAGGACAGAGGTAACAACCTTTAGGAAAGGATTCAGAAGCATTGCCTCCCAAGAGGAAGAAAGTACATTCCGATAGTGTTAAATCAGGTAAAAAATAGACACTCAGCCTCCCAACTTTGGCCACTTCACTTTCCTGCATGGTGATTCCAAGACTTAACTGTGAAGGGTTCCAGTTTTGAGGTACAGGAACAAATTTTAACTTCACTACAGTTTTTTGTCTGTAGAATGAGTTTGAGGAAAAGCTGCTATTCACTTAAGATAGTATAGACTTGTATAGTTTCTGAAGCAGGAGCTGTTCCTGTAAAGATAAGAAGGCAGTAATGCTCAATAGTTTGAAGAATCTCCTACTAAACCCTCTGCCTCTGCTCATGTTTTAAAGTTAGCCTCCATTTTAGGAAATCTGTACTCACTTGGGACCAAGAAGAGAAGTTGAACCTCACTTTGGCCCTGCAAGACAACACAGATCCCTTGTCTCCCTTGTTCTGCTGATGCTGCTGGTCAGGAAGTGGGTAGGTGGCAAGGGAGGTTAATTTTGCTGTCTCCAAGCATATGAAAATCATGAGTGAGGCCCGAAAGTATCATTTTTCTGACTTGATGCTCACAAGACTAAAAAAAACCCAACAAACAAACAAACAAAGAAGCAAAAAACCCAACCCCCAAAACCCCCTTAAATTCTCACTTAATCACATAATTTTGGAGAAAAAGCTTAAAAACCAGAAAATACATGAAGTTGGCAATGAGGCATGGGAACCTCCAACACGGAGAGGATAGACTGTCAGGCTGCCAGCCAAACTAAATTGTCAAGAAAAGGGGACAATTTGTTACTGCCACAGTACATTGCTGTCTCAGAAAAAGAGAGATGTGGAAAGATATGCTTGTCACTCTTAGAGGAGATTCTGCAAAACCAGAAGAAAAATCTGTTTTTATAACAGCTTGGTCTTAAAAGCTAGCTCCCTGGTGCTCACCCATGTCCTCAGCCATGAGCTCTTGCCCCATGGGTACAGCAGCAGAAAACAGGTCAGCTATCATCGTCTTCCTGCTGGAATTACTGAGGCGTTGGCAGCTGTCCCATGGTCTGCTGCACATGCTTGCCCTCAGAGCAAACTCAGCAGAGAACGGGATGTGCAATTTGGGACCAGCACACTTCCTGCTCCCCTTCCATCCCATACGCTTCAGCTGCAGCAGGGAGCAGAGAACCACATCTGCATCTGTAACCCAGAGCAGAGCAGATGAGGATATATGCCTTATTCTTTGCTACCTTATGTATGAGAGTAATTACTTCCAGCAGCACAACAGAACAGATTACATTTTAAATCAGAGAATTCAGTTTATGGTAGAATTTGCATATTCTTTTTGTGATGTATTCTTCCCCATGTACAAGGCGGCATTATTCATTATCCTAACTATGAAACTCTTTTGAATCAATTACTAAAAAAAAATGTAGTGGCAAAATTTCCTTTTCCCTAATGAAAGCTTTCTTAAACCAGCACTTTCAGAATGCCTATGGGTTTATTTTAAATAAAATCATTCTTACTGTATGATGCAAAGATTTCTCTGAGTGTGTTCAAAATACAATAAATATTTACAAAATTACTTTGTTGCATATACAAATGCAGAATAATCTCATGTAAATGCAGAAAATTTTCTGCAAGGACTGGAATTATATCCAACAACATGTATTATCAATTGCCTTATCACCCCTAGAAGATTACTGGATTTGATTGCTGTGGGTTTGTGTTATGAAACCACAGGAGACATGATCCTTAGTCCGAAGATGCATAGTTCAAAGGTAGCTTGAATATTTAGCTACAGCCATTAATGAGAGAGAACATACTGGCTCTGAAATATCAAAGTTTGGTTGAATTTTGATTCATGTTCTCGTTTCCCTTTACTTCAGGAGGAAATATATTGCACAAGTATGTATGCTTGGTGACCCTTATTTACCAGTTCTAAAGGTCTTGACTGAGCTGTAGTGACTGGTGCATTAGATTGGACAAGAATCAAGTGTCTCCTGCCTTTACATGAAAATGGAAGCTGCTGTTGTCTGTGTAAGACGAGGTAGTTTTCATGTGCCCATAAAAGGGGAAGGACTCATTGGGGCTGAAAAATAAAATAAGGAATTTCATTTCATAGAAAAAAAAAAATTAAAATGGTAGCTATACTCAGGGGATTATATCAATGGCCCTGAAAGTCAGTTCCAGGACTATATCCTATGTGTTTGCAATGAATGCTACAAAGATGGAAAGTGCAGAATATATTAGAAATAAATAAAATTGTGAAAAACAGTAACATTCAAAGCTAAAAATACTGTCACAGAGAAAAGGTTCATGCTAGGTTTCTGGAGTAAGCTACTAATACTTTGTAAGTGGCTGTGTCCAAGGTGTTTCTGGAACTCTCCTACAAAAAAAGAAAATAGGAAATGTTCATCACAAACTTATCTCAAATTCATCTTTAACTTGAAAGAAATTCTTACTTAGGAGAGATTTATGATTTTAAACCATTGTTTTACAAACACTTCAAATTTTGGGGAAATTCAATAAACTATTCTAAAACAACATTACACCTATATTACATGAATCATCTTAATTTCATGTAATAATGACTGTAACAATGACTGGAGAACAAGTTTATTTTCTTACAGAGAAGCTTAAAAATGAAAGAAGAAAAGTCAGACAATAAATATCCAATTACAATGGACTTTTTTCTTGAGGGTGACAAAATTTCAAGCAATAAGGATCATTTTAAAATTCTTTAAATTCCTTAGCCTTGTAGTACATTTCTAAAAATTTCTTAATCACTGCAGACTGTTTTCCCTCTCCATCTCCTTACTCTTCTCTCAAAGATACAGGTGAAAATGAAAGGTGTTTTATGCAGTATTTTAAGTTTTATCAAAGAAATTCTGAGACTTCTCAAGAACAATAGAAACTTCATTCACACCTTAAGCCCACCTTTCAGCATCAGTCAGAACTACTTTCTGTTTATCTGATTTGCATAGCACTGTTCACTCTCTTGGGAGTCAATAGTGTTGAAGTAGCCATAGCTCAGCATCAGTAATGTGCTGTTCCTTCCTCTCTCTAGCGAACCAGTATTTTAGAACTGTCCTTGTGAACATATAAACTGAGCAATAAATGCCCAGCTTTGCTCATATAATTGTACCTTCCCTGTGAGCTTTTCTCACTCATCTCTGTCCATCAGATTCTCCTCTGCCCACCAAATTTCTGAGTGTTTGAAAGGGTCTAAGGGACCCAGGCAGGAGCTGAATGTGACAATGCTTTGTCAGATATATAGTTCATGCCAACCCTTTCCCAGAACATCCTTGGGAGCGAGGGGTGCATCTCTGTCACAGACACTGAGAACATTTTCAGTAGTTGGTTGTACATCAGCATTTGGGGCTGCCGTGATGCCCATGACACAGCATATGGCAAAGAGCCAGACCTAGACTGCAACAGTCCATATCTTGTCTGAGAACATTTATCACTCTAGGAATTTGATATCTATAAGTTTACTTGCTAGTTTTCTGGTGTTTTATTCTAGACAATTACACAGTGAACAAAAATACCCCGTTTTAGGGGTGAGGGCACCTATCTCTTAACTAGTAATCTCTGTAATACACTTTCAAGCACACAACTGCTGGTATCCCACAGCTCTGGGAAAACCTGAGCTGTTACTTGCAGTTTGTGGAAAAATTACTCATCTGATCAGTTATGCTTATTCATTTGACAAATGGCTGCCAGGAGAGATGAGCACCTGTACATGATATCAGGGCAATTAAAGCACTGGCTCTATGAAACATGACTTCTGTTGTAAAGGAGCAGGTGCTTTAGGGATGCAGCTTTTCACTGTTGTCTGGCTGCAACATATAGCATGTTCTGAGCTCACTCTTGAGGGGAAGCTACCTGAATGAATCTTTAGTTCACACCACCAGGGCTTGGCATAGTTCTGTTGTTTAAGCCAAGTAATTATTGTCTAAGTTACTACAGTTAACTGTAGCTTACTTCTATTGGGTTTTTGGAAAATGGCAATGGAAATTAGTTTCATGAAGCCCCTTAATCGAACCTCTATACTCATGCAGCAGAAACAGATGCTGTATAGTAACTTTTTGTCCTATTGAAGAGCTATTTCATAGCTAAACTTCATTCTTTTTGAGTATAAATAGTGTTGTCAACCACTAAATCATAAGTAAGCTTTAAGAAGTATTATTTCTCTCCTTTTCCAGTGATCTGAAGGATATTGATTAAAGGACAGTGTTGCTTTAGAATCACAATGAAAATTCTGGCACTATGTCAGGACAGAAAATGGTAATGATAAAAATGTTTCTGAGAGGATATTACAAAGATATGCTGACATGAAGTCATCTACAGTTTTCCAACTGAAGCAAAACATAAAAGATTGGAAAAGCAAAACAAAAAAAAGCTGGAACAGGGAAACTTCAAAATAATTTTTTTTTGCCAAATTTCTTTTGCATTTTTCTCTTTGGAGAAGTGGTTGCTTCTATTTAGAAAAGGAAGAAATGTTTCAAAATTAAAAATGTCAGTCAAGAAGAGCACAAGTTAGAAACTGAAGGCAGATGTAGTACAAACTTGAAACACTTAAAATGGATTAAAAGACAGAGGTTTTTTTTTTCATTTTGATTATTCATCTGCATTTGAGATAGAAATGTATTTATATTCACAGAATGAGAAGCATGGAATTGAGCTCTCTGCCTGGGTGCTGCTGTATCTTAAAACACTTCTCAGAAATTGTAGAAATGTATCAGAATGGCATCAGAAGATGAAATAGTAGGGCTGGCACAGGGAAGGCCAGTGGTCATAAGGCAGTAGTAGACTAGCAGGTAACCAAAATATTCATTAGAGACACTGGCTGAGAGGAAAGCAGAAATCTTCAATTGCTACACTGGCTCTTTCAGCACAGCAGTTGCAAAAATGGCAGGGAAAAAGTCAAGGCACTTTCCATAGCCTGGTGGCTGTGTCTGGGATAAATGTTTGAGATTTTTCCTGCAACATTAGAGCAGCAGGAAGTACAGAACTTGAAAGCATGTCTGCTGAGGATATTTTCACCTGAAATAAGGTTACTGCTTAAGCAAACAGGAGTTAGTCAACAGGAGGCTCAGAAGTGCCAATTTTATTCAGAAATATTAATTTCAAATACAATTTGCAGCTCTTGCATGGTGAGAAGTGATTCTCACAGGGTGAACTCTCCAGGTCATCCATCAATGCATCTTATGCAGCACTGATTTCTAGTCAGACATAATGCCTTTCTGAAGACTTGAGTTTGACTTCTAGCAAAATTTATGGCTAGACTACATTTTTTAAAAGTAACTAATTTATAATAGATTATATATTAAACAATGAAAATATTTATAAAAAAGTATTTCTATATTTCTTCTACTGATTTCAACTTCCTCAAGAAAGAAAGTTCTAGACAGTCTCTCTTAATGTGTGAGTTCTTGTGGAGGCATATTCCCTTCTTTGGAATCCATTTGTAAGTACCAAATATGAAAGTGAAACAGAAGCCTCGAAACTGTTATATTCATAGAAATTGAACTTTTCTGAAAATAAACAACTTTCACAGAAGAAAGTTTCTCCAAACTGTACTTTCACTTCTAAGGAGACACCAAAGAGTCCGATTTTCATACAAAATTACATAGGAAAATTGGCTCCATAATTTCTGATAGAGATTAAACCCTAGTACAAAACCATCAGACAAAAACTGTGAAAAAATGCAACACAACTAGTTTTTTTGTTCCTCCCTTTCTCTACCACTGCTGAGCAGAGTTTATGCAACATCAAAATGTGAAAATTAGTGCAGATTAGATGTGGGTAGCCTCTTTATCACTCAGGAGTGATGGACTAATAGTACCTAAAGAAGTAGCTGGACATAAAGACAGCATAAAAAGTACTCTATAGAACACTTACAATAAGACATTGAACTTCTTTGAGCAATAGTCTACACATGTAAGTGTCATCAGCCAACACAGTGAGGGTGCTTTCAAACCTATCATCCAGATCATTTATGAAGATGTTGGATAGGGTGGGGGCAAGTATTGATCCCTGTGGGACCCTGCGTGTGACAGGGAGCCAGCCTGAGTAAAAAGCATCAATCAGCAAGCTCTGACTTCAGCCGGTGAGTCAGTTTCCAACCCATCCCACCGACCATTTGTCCAGTCAGTAGCTTGCCACCTCGTGTAGGAGTAGGCCGTGGCAAAGAGCCAAATGCCTTGTTGAAGTCCAGGGGTTCGAACTGCTTTGGCTGCCTCTTCTCAGCCTGTGAACTCCACTGCATCTCTGAAAAGCACAGAAGAGCTTTAGAGGACACTAAAATGTTATCAGAACAAGTTAAGGAATATAATTTTTTTCTCATTTTGGCAATTTCTTACATTACACACATTTGGGAATAACTTGTAGAATTTAGAAAAAAATCAAGGTTTTTGATACTGAATTTTGTGTATCTAGAGAAGATGCAGAAAGTCTGAAATGAAATTAGAATTCGGGGTGTAAAGTCCTTTTCTAGTTTTACATTTTTATTAACTTATACTTTACCATAAATCTCGTTCTTAAGCCCTCCAAAAATTTGGCATAAGTTGGCCCTAAGTATCAACTAACATGATTATATTCTCAAAGCCTACTAACTTGCACTTTGCCTCTATAAAAACAAATCACAATTATGTTACATTTTTTGGATCGGATCCCCTACAGTTTAAAATTCCTAAGCTATAAGAACTATATTCAGAATGCATGTCAGGGAATGTCCAGGTTCTTTCCTAGTAAGTTATTTTATCTGTAGGTTTTCCGATAAACTAGACTAAACTATAGAAGATTTAATGATACTATTCTGCCTAGCAGTAGACTCTTCAAATATCTTCGGATATTGTTCATTCATTACAAACATTGTTTTTCAGGGAAACAACAATCCAAAGGTACACAACGGCACTTAAACAAGGTAAGCCAAAAGTCAAGATTCAATTATAAATTTGGGTGTTGACCAAAATTTTGTCTGTATGAACCTAACTGATGAGACTTTATTTAATGATATGAAGATACAGAAACAGAAATGCACGAAGAAACTACCTGTCGTGTAAAGCAAGTGCATTTGTCACAATCCTTTTTGTTATATTTCTTTGTATGGAATAGGTACTTATATGTTCATATCCCTGAATGCTCATTCATATACCTGCGTATATATATATATATATATATATATATATATAGGTCTGCACCTGTCATTATCCACTGTAATTTGGTACCAGTGAAATTAATTCAGCCTCCTGGTGCTACACTGTGCAGAACTTTTATAACCATTGGAATTATTACAATCATATTCTGTTTTTCTCCTTTGACGAATTTCCCAATTGATATATTCCCAATTGAATATCCCACTTTGATACTATGAAGCAGTAAAAATGTTAACAAAAGTGGTGATTGTATATTAAAATCAAAGCATTATAGACTCCCTCTTTGCTGCTCTGCAAACAATCACAAGAGCAATATTGATATGAGATATACAAAGATTCACAGAATTAAACTTCATAATATTATGGCACTGAATGAATGTGGAAGAGAAAAAAAAGCCATAATAACTCAGTTTCAAACTTGTATCTCACTTTCAGTCTAACCATCCTTTTGAGTGCAACTGGCTGAATATGCAGCATCCAAATTTCTCTTACAAGTGATTTCCAGTAATGTTGGCACCAAGAAAGCAAGCCTCATGAGAAAACTAACTAATTTAGAAAGTAATGCAAGTCTTTTCATATCGCAAATATTTAGCTTTCATGTGAAATAATATTTTGTTTGGGTTTCTTTTCCTCTAATTGCTTACATGCTTTGAGTATTAAGCCAGGTTCTTTCCATTTCTTGAATCTCTGCATTTAATGAAGAACTGTGTTTAATAGTTAAAAATATACATGTTTAATTATGTTTTAGGCATTTTTTCCTGGTGGAAATTAAGTTTTGAGTGAGGCGCTTAGGCTTCAAGTGAAGAGGAAGAGGAGGATTAGCTGTTTCAGAATAGGATCTAGAAAGGAAAAGATAATGAGAAAGGACAAGTTTGCATAGCACACTGAGGAACAGTATATTTGAAATAGCGGTTTTCTGGAGAACAGTGGCTCCACAAGAATACTTTATTTTCAAAAGGTCCAGGTGAGTACACACAAATGGCGGCAGAAAATTCTATCCAGTCTTTTATATGGCTGTGGGGTTTACTGTTCTTTAGAAAAAAGAGAAGGGGAGAGAAAGACTGGTAGGGAGAGAAAGAAAAAGAAGATGGAGAAGTGGTATTTAACATGTCTTTTAGAAAGTGTAGCATGCTTGAGTTCAAAATTCTCCTTACTAAGAGAGGTTTAAAGCCATAGAGGTTCATTATAAGGCAGCAAGGCTATGCATTCAGTGAACAATGATTATTATGCATAGTTAGATCCCATTTCACTATCCCTGTCCTGTGTCAGCATTGAATTTCATGAGGCAAGTCTAAAAGAGGCTTGGTGCCATAAGCTGATGGCCAGGACTTGAAGGGTGCTGGAGGATTTTCTGGGTCCCTGCTCCAAAGACTGTTTCAGTACTTTGAATCAAACACCACGCAGACTTGCTTTGCTCAGCTGAAGTACCCATAAACTCATCTGCCTTCTGTTTTAAACCCTTGGAAGTAAAATGCGGCCGGAATATGCCAAGAGCACCCCTTCACACACTTGCTTTGCTTCTGTTCCCTCAAATAACCTACGCCTTAGTTCTTACATAACTCTCCTGGCAGGTAAGTTATGTCAGTTTGAATCCCTCAGGCAAAGGAGATAACTTGATCCAGAGTGTCTCTTTCCTGGTTGAATGTCTGAATCTCTGTGGCCACTGCATTTCCCCTCAGCTGCAACTGGAAGAAAAGCAGCCACAACATTTTTGTGAGGTTGTGTCAGTGTGTGTCAGACCCTGCAGGAGCCTGGCAGAGAAATGCCTTCTTTCCACATCCGCATCAGGTTTAGGCAGGAGATAAGGACCTCCTGGGGCTGAGGAAGCCCTAGGCATGCACTGAAATGAAATTTTAAGAGTTTAGAGAACCTTAAAATCAATCAGGGAGGAACCACCTGATCTTAACAGCCTTCAGGTTTAGACATCATCGAGTGGGGAGTATAAGAGGAATTTTTTTGTCTTAGGCATCTCAGATCTGCCCACTTAGGTCCTCTACTACATCTAATGGAAAGATCCTGTTGAGGTCTGAATCAGGATGCTGAATACTTGTACAGTGTAATGGTCAGATGCCATAGGTTTCTAGGATTTGTGTTTAATTCTGCCCTTGCAAAAGATATTTCTGTTAAAAAAAGGGCATTTCCTCAGGGAGTATTTCCATTATAAAATAAAATATATAAATCTAACAAAGAAGCTGTTGCTGTTAGAAATATGGCTCTGATGAATGCAAAAAACTAGAGTTCCAATAAAATGCTTCAGAGAATTTTACTATAAAGTGCCTTATCCATCAGACGTCTGAGTGATTTTTGTTCTCTTGCTGTTTGAACACAGTCTATAATTAATTACTGTAATATATACTTACTGGCATATACTCATAAGAACTGCAAAGGTATAGGGTTAAGTATTTCTGTCAAATATATATGTTTCCAGAAATAATAGAACAAAAAGACAACATATTCTGTTTTATAACTTAACGTGTAAATTTTTGCTGCAAGTGTAAGGTTATGAGCAGAAAAGTAACTGAATTTCTGCAGACGTTTGGCAATCTTAATTTTATGTTTTGAAAAATAATTACTTTATATGAAATGAAATTTCAAAATTGTTTATAAGTTACTCAAACATCTAAAAAAGTATTTTGAACCAGGACTCCAGGCAATATATTATCAATAATATAATTTTTGAAAATTAATTTAAAAGTTCAAATATGAGGGAAAAAATTGAAACACTGAAACATGCAACATGGAAAAAAATTCCAGCTTGTATGACTACCCTGACTTGTTATATTGCAAATGATGCCTCATAAAAATATAATCTGTAGAATTTTCTGATTTAACAATATTCTACTTTGAGATTTTTAACTTGCTGCACATATAATGCTTCTAAAGACCTACTGGAATTAAGATGAATGAAAAATTAAATTGATGATTTTTAGTTTCTGGGATACACCAGGAGCATGCCATTGTGTCAAGCTGCAGATGTATGGCATGTACAGTGGGCTAATGCACATTTATTATCTGAATATATTGATTTGAAGCCTATTTCTCAGCATTGTTCTTTGTTTTATCATTATTTCAGTGCCTGAGGAGAGAAGAACACTGAAAATATAGTAAATCTTATCTCTTCTTCCTAAAGGTTTACACATTCTACTTCATTCTTTAATTTCCTTACTAAATATATGATGATTTCTCTGTTAAATGTCCTAGTCATTCTTTTTTCTTACATTGGAGTATAGTAGTCAAAGATAAGAAAACCCCAAACCCAAGCTAGTGTTTCTAACAATTAGATTAGTGCATCTGCTTGATTTTTTTTAAAATAAATAATTATTGGAAATACATCTAGAAAATTATTGGAACTTCTGCTCATAGAGTTGTTTTTTTATACCTGCTCTCTTTTCCACCAGAATTATCAATCCACTTTATTACTGCAACACACTGGGAAACTCTCCAGCTGTCCAAACCAATATCTCCACCGCTGTCAAAGCCGAGCTCTCCCTGTTGCTGGCTGGCTGTCACACACCAGAGCCATCACATGCCTCCCTGCTGCTCTGGGCAACAGTGAGCCAGGCAAGAGCTCACTGTGCCTCACATGGTGGGCTCTGACATACCATAGGTTTAGATGGCCTCTCCTTGAATTGCTTAAGCTGATGCCAGAAACACATGATCTCCCAAGAACTGTACCAGTGCCTGTCAAAAATATTTTCCCTGTTAGTGTGATGTACTTGCTTAGGAACTGCATCAAATATGACTGACTTTTTCTGCTCAAAGGAAGCAGTAACTGACTAATCAAAATTTATTATCCTGCTTTGAATGTATTTATTCACACTGTGAAGGTATCTCGTATTGGTTTCATCATCAAATTATATTTTTTGAGTATTCACTTCAAAATTGCAGCCAGCTGAACACCAGTTATTAGGCAATAGTGTTATAGATTGGGGAACACTAAGTTATACTTCTCTGCTGTCTTATCTGGAGACTTGCTTTAGGTCACAAGTGGAAATTAATTCCTTGATGTTACTTTCCTGTTAACTGGCTACAGATCCACATTGCCATAGTCTGCATGACTGTCAGAGTTCGCTCAGTGGAGGCTTAGTTCTGGAATAGAAGGGCTTTGCAGGTCAAGCGTGCTGTGCATTGGCAGAAATACAAGACCCAGTTCTGAGATGAACTTCTCTCACTACCATGAAAATTACAGTGAGTATTGTTGGAAAAAAATCTGTTTTTCAGATTTACATGCTTGTGTTCCACACAAAGGCGTAAGAACATAAGTAATATCCAGAAATCTGATATATCAGTAAATATTTATATTTACTGTTTGAGCTGGTAACAGATTTTCTAAAATAAATAAATAAATAAGATTCCATTTGTTAATACTGGCTCACTTGAAATGCTTTATTCAAAATATCTTCCAGTTCACCTACTTTTAGCAAATCTAGTGACACTCAAAGAGATCCCAGCAGGAGACTTCTGGTATGGGTGTCCCAGAAGATCTGGTTCTCCCTGTGGAGGGCAAAAAGGTCTAACCCAGGTTGGGGATAGTAGGGGCTGCTGGCAGTTGAGTTTATTTGGTTTCAATCAGGAGACTAAACATAGATTCCGGAATCCTGGAAACCTGAGAACTAGAAAGAAACTAGAAGTACTTAATCTTTTTTGGGTGGGAGTGAATACTAAATATATTTTAAGTTCTGCTCTAATCTCAAGAAAGGAGAGCATAGTCTGAATGCAAAATTCTGCTTTTCAAGAAATACTTATTAAAACACCTGAATACCTCATCATAATTCATCACACCTAACAATCAGCATAAAATAACCCCTTATACCCTGTCTTTTCAAAATGCCTGGATTGAAATATCAGTATGGATTTGAGGCTGCACTTCTTACCAGTGGCTACGGATAAGACTGGGTATGTGACAGCAGGAAGAGTAGAGGAGTCTTCACACTGAAATGTAAGAGTCATCTCATTTCATGTGCTAAAACATCCCCTCTATTCTTTCTGTAGTTGAACTACACAGGATATGTAGACTTACCCGGGGGCAAGAAATGCATAAAGAGAATTTCTTTTTCCTTCACTTCAAGACAAATGTGGGAAATTGTTAAATAGTTGCAGTCTCTGAATTATGCCATAAGCCCAGATTTGGGAAACAAACAAACAAGAATCACCGATTAAAATAATTGCTCTCCAAAATGCAGAAACTCTGTGGGTTAAATTTTAGTCCTTTTAATCATTCCTGCTGCATGCCAGGGCATGTGAAAGCTATTTCTCTCCATTATACTTACAATTCACTCAGCAAGCTTCCAATAAAAAGAGAACATAATGTAGAAAGAAAATCCACTGTCCATAACTAACCACACATAATGAACTTTACATTCAGAAGCCCATTTTTTTAGTGTTCTTTCATGTTTGATTTCATGAAAGTAATTCCATTTCTCTATCAAGATGCTCTTTTGATAAAGAAGTGAGTGAAATACTTTGCAGTGCCCTTGGATTGCAGCTTTTATAACCCAGTGAAAGAAATTGCTTAGACTCCAGAAAAGGCAGAATGTTATTTTTGTTCAGTATTAGCACAACCCAAATTTTCCAGCATTCAAATCATTTCACAGAATCACAGAATGTGTAAGGTTGGAAGGGAGCACAGGGGTCATCTGGTCCAACCTCCCTGCTCAAGCGGGGTCACCCTAGAGCACATGGCACAGGATTGCATCCAGATGGTTCTGGAATATTTCCCGTGAGGGAGACTCCACAATCTCCCTGGACAATCTGTTCCAGTGCTCAGTCACCTGCACAG
Source organism: Oriolus oriolus (assembly GCA_013400235.1). Lineage (NCBI taxonomy): Eukaryota > Metazoa > Chordata > Aves > Passeriformes > Corvidae > Oriolus > Oriolus oriolus. Next base: position 21,207 of record VXBT01003596.1, on the reverse strand, counting down.
TAAAGAAGTTCTTCCTCATATTCAGGTGGAACTTCCTGTGCGTCAGTCTCTGCCCATTGCCTCTTGTGCTATTGCTTGGCATCAGAAGAGCCTGGAAACATCCTCTGGGCACCCTCCCTTCAGACGCTCATAGACAGTGACAAGGTCCCCTCTCAGTCACCTCTTCTTGTGGCTAAACAGGCCCAGCTCCCTCAGCCTTTCTTATAAGAGAGAAGCTCCATGAATTCCCTAAATCATAGCCCTCTACTGGACCTGCTCCAGGAGCTCCATGTCTCGTCCTGAGGAGCCCAGAACTGGACACAGCACTCCAGATGTGGCCTCACTAAGGCTGAGTAGAGGGGCAGGATCACGTCTCTTCACCCTAATACACCCCAGGACACCACTGGCCTTCAGTGACACAAGGGCACTGGTGGCTCATGGAGAGCTTGCTGTCCACCAGGACCCCAGGTCCTTCTCTGCAGGGCAGCTTTCCAGCAGGTGGGCCCCCAGCGTGTACTGGTGTGTGGGGTTAATCCTTCCTAGGTGCAGGACGCTGCATTTGCCTTTGTTGCATTTTGGAAGGTTCTTTGCTGCCCATCCTTCTAGCCTGTTGGGGCCCTTCTGAAGGGCTGGGGTATCTGAAGAACGGCACAGCCATCTGGGGTGTTGGCCACTCCTCCCAGCTTTGCGTTGTCAGCAAACTTGCTGAGGAGGCACCTAGCCCTTTATCAGTTATGTGAATATGCTGTGGAAGTTCCATGTCTTAGGAGCAGTTACAGAAGAAAAATTTGTCCAAGTTACTACTACTTTATTTTTATTGTAGTTAACTGTACTTCCTTCTTGCCTGGATGGATCATGGGGAAGGTACGGTCATTGATTTACCGAGATCCTGTCTATACATGACTGAGAAATATGGATTATATTCTCACAACCTACAGATCACAGACTTGTAGTAAAAGCCACTAACTACAAAACAGGAGTCCCAAGTTTAAATCTTGGTTTGATGATTTCAAATGAGGACATAAGCCTGTATTTGTTACGTGTCTTTATCCTATGAACAGTATCCTTCTCAAAACAAATTATGTATGCATCCTGAAAAACTGGGGAATGAACTTTATAATCTTAATCAGAAAGAATAGATTTACAAGCCTTGACCCCCATAAGCAAGACAAGGGTCATAATTATAAAACTATTCCTTATTAAATGGAGAGGAAGGAAAGTACTCATTTATTATAACACGATCCACCTCCCCACCTCCCATCCCCCCCAAATATTCTCCCCAAGTACAGATTTCATTCCTTCTGGAATCATGAAATGTGCTGCAAATCTTTAAATACTGTTGCTGGAGGCAAAGTATTGATACATTCTTGAACTTGTTAGGAAGCTGAGCAATGCAACTTCTTGAATAAGGAATGGGAAGCGATTAGGAACTGATGGATGAATTAGAAGTAAATATAGCGACTCATCTAATTGAGGAGCTGCCTGTTCCATCCCACCCAGCTGGAGCTCTGCCCTGATCCCAGCTACCACCTGAGAAGTAATGCTTTATACCAGTGCAGCTTGGAGATGACAAACATGTGGCAGTGGTGAAGATTTTCAAATGAATGTGTTATCTCCTTAATAAAAGTCCATGGGTAAAGTGAATTAAGAATTTTCTAGCCTGATTACACAAAAATGTAATTTTGACATCTGTGATAGACACTTGCTGTGCTCCAAAGTATGAGTTCACTGCAGTTCTAAGGGGTTTTATGCTCAAAGTTAAAGCAAAAAACATATATACCATCTTACAGTATAAGGATAAAGAAAAAGTGTAGAATTATCTTCTTAGCAAAACCTGATTCTGGACAATAAACTATTAAGAGCTACAGACTGATAGCACTCAGAGAGATTGAACATAGAGAAAACATTAGTCATAATTAAATTAAAACTACCCTATGAATACCACCAATTAGAAAATTGTGTGCAAGAGAGAGGAAATAAAAAAGAAATAAAGAAAGAAAGGGCAGAGAAAAATGTGATTTTTGATGAAGGTGAAAATGGGTATGTATGACATCCTACTACATGAAATGGTCATTAGGTTATAGATGAAAATAGTTATTGGTTGCTCAGTTACAGTCACCTATTGGAATTAACTGGATCTTTTGTTCAGCTGTTCGTTCCAAGAAAAATTATCTCTAGAATCTGCAATAAAAAAACTCCAAACCTTACAAATGTACAGATTTATAAATCGTGTTTTCACTCATAGTATTTTAACCAAAATGAGCTCAGTTGTGACAGCTAGATATTTTGCTTTTAACTCCAACAGAATTAAGATTTGACCTTAATTTTCTGTGCATTCCTTTTATTTGTTGCTGTTGTATTAATTTTGATCCACATCTGCTATCTTCTGTTTCATTTTATGGTGAATTTAAGATTCTGTATAAGCAAGAGAAAGGGAAATCCTTGAGACTTCTAATTTCAACCTGTGATCATTATATAAACACACTAGAAGCCAGAAATGTTTCATCCTGCCCCACAGCCTAGGAAAATCTCTCATGACTGTTGATGGAGACAGATTTAATTATGGCACAGTTTCACAGAAGCCTGAGCATATGAGCACAGAGTGGACATGAAGTGTTATCAAGGTCCATCTGGCAATGTTTCAACTGCCAAGGGCAAGACTAGAGATCAAAGGAAAGAGTCAAAAATCCTAATCGCTGCATGAAAGCCTCATGTAGACCAGGCTTGATGGCAGACCTTGATCAGATTCATTATTACTTTTGCTATTTCTAGTTATAGAAGAAAAATGAGGCTTGCCTATGAATGTTTAAACAGGAAAGATAAAGAGATTCTGAAGAAAATCCTTTAGCCAGGGAGTACAAAACCTTTATTCCCTTATATTCAAACTTATTTGAGCACTAAGAGTTTAAATTTTAAAGTCCCTTGTGAACTGGAGCTTCCACCAGATTTTGCTTGTGTCCTCTAAGTCCTGATGGCCCCAAGGAAAAAATTCCTTGTTGACTCAAGCAGAGTCACTTGATAGTTGAGTTTCGGGATATAAAAATAGGTGTTTCCTTTAACTGTTGTGTTCAGCTCATGCCAGCAGCAACCTATAGGTATGAGACTGCTGAGCTATTTTTGTGTAAGTCTGTGCACTTTATTGGAAGTCATGAATTTCTTTAAGGGCAGGGAAGACAAAGGAACTGTTTGCTTCAATAGAAGGGAGAGGAAAAGAGCTGTCTCCTCACTTCCCCTCTCCCCTCTTCCCCTCAGAAATGAAGGAGGGGTACACATGCACTTCCTACATTCCTCTCTCTTGAGGGTCAAAAAAGTCTTCTCAGTAAGAATACATCTTATGGATACATCTATGTAATCTACTCTTTTCCTCTTAACCACAGAATATTTATCTTTGCTTGGCTGACAACACAAGTTTTCGAGCCCCCCAGCCTGTTTTTAAAAATAATCGAATTTCCCAAAATTCAAAATACGTTTTGAAAAGTAAATCACACTCATATTTTGGAATGTGATTACTCAGATACAGTTGTTGGTAGGGAAGTGTAAGGTAAAATAAGCTTCAGAATTGGGGTTTTCATTGGCTGTATACAACCTTTGAGGTTAGAAGGCCCAGATCAGTAGCTTGGTAAAAGCTAAGCAAAGGCAGCCATTTTGTCAGAAGATTGTTTCATACAGAGCCTGTATATGGTGATATTTTTCTCCAGGTTCTGAGAAAAAAAGTTAAAAATCAGTGGGTGTCTGTTTTCTCCATATTGCACAAAGTCCAAATGACTTTTCACTATTGCTGGAGAGCTCTCAGAAGGCAATCTTTGTTTGATAATATCTAATTTCATTACTGAGAGAAGATAGAGTAACATTTTATTGTACACCATCTATTCTATATATCTGATACTTCCTGTGTCTCTTAATAATTACAACACTGACGCATTTCTTTTCTCGTGAGCATCTGAGTAAAATTACGTGGCCATTAGATTATCTTATTCAAATTTTTTCAATGACCCCTTATTACTGACTTTCTGAGTGTTTATTTAACCTTACAATCTGCAACAACAGAACTAATTTTTGAAGTGACATTTGAAAATTCATCATGAAATTTCAATACAATACACTTACTTGTCTCATGAAATAGCCTCTGGAACTATCTCCCATTAATCCAATGGGAATTTTGCTATTTGAGTTCAGTGGGACTAGGACAGGACCAAAAGATACTTTACCCTGGGAATCACACAGAATGCAGATTTCCTGACTCATTTTCTGATAAAACCTTGGCAATTTGATTTTTTTTTTTTTTTAACATGATCAACATTTTCTCTAACTGGCAGAAAAGCATCTTTACTTCTACTTTACTTGTTATGCAAGCTATGAAAGGAGGAAGTGGGATGGAAAATTGCTGAGGAAACCTGCCAGACCAGAGAAGGGGGTTTTTCTGTAGTCATCCAGTCCAAAATTCCCATGCTTCTGAGGGCAGTATATCAATGCCTACTCCTGTTCCTGCCCTTCCATGCTTCCCTTCCTTACCATGGCATATGCATCCTCACTCATTTCTGAAGTGATGAAATTCTTTTGCCCCCATTATTGAGAAGCCTTGAGACAACTTTGTTTCATAAATCTTTTTTGGTTTTTGTTTTGCATTTCTTTTTTTATTGATATTTTACAAAGTTTATGGCAAAATAATGTTGACATATAAATATGTCTGGAGTTTTCAAGACAGAACTGAAAACATTACTCTTAGTCTGCAGTTGAAACGCGTAAATCAGGTGACAAATATCCTTTGACAGATGCATAGGCACACACCAGACCAGATTATAAATTAGTCTCCAAAAGGGATTTTTTGTGGTTATGTCTGAGCTGCTCAAGCTGTACAAGGAGACCTGACAGAAATAGTTTATATTAGCTAAGTATTAAAAATAAATCTCTTGATACAATTGGATTTCATTTTTACTAACTGAAAATTTCTTCTTAAAAGAGGCAGTGTAAAATACCCTAGAAGGTGTGAGTCTGGATTTGAAAACAAAGACTGTCTAGGTACGTTAATCATGAGTTCTATTTTAATGTTTAGGTTATGTCTTCATTTGTTTTTATACAGTTATTGATCGGCAGTTGCAAAAGAAGCCTATCTGCCATCTATAGTATAAAGCCTCCCCTTTCTCCAGAATACAACCACAGGGATTTTTTCTAGACGGAAGAATTGTGTCCTGCTCTTGGGTCCCTCTTCCTGGGCCATTTCACTAGATGATAAGTACATCAGCAGAACTTAGTGTTCTTAGTGTTCATCTATGAAGATTAGTGAGAACATAAAAACACTTCCACACTTATTTTAAATAAGAATCACAGAATCGGCTGAGTTGGAAGGGACCCACAAGGATCATCGACTCCAACTCCCAGACCTGCACAGCACCATACCCAAGTCACACCATGTGCCTGAGAGTATTGTCCAAACTCCTTTTGAACTCTATCAGGATTGGTGCTGTGATCACTTCCCTGGGGAGCCTGTTCCAGTGCCCAGCCACCCTCTGGGTGAAGAACCTTTTTCTAATATCCAGCCTAAACCTCCTCTGACACAACTTCACTCGAGTCCTGTTACTGGTCACCACAGAGAAGAGATCAGTATCTGCCCCTTTTCTCCAGGAAAATAGTTTCATTGCCATGAATTAAAGAGTAAAATACTGATAGAAAAGTTTTAGTTTTCTATCTTTCAAATGCAGTTCCAAAAAGTATGAATTTTTTTGCTATTCATTCTCCAAGATTGTTAAAGTATCACATATATTCAACCTTCCTGTAAGATTATACAAGATAAATACTTTTGAATGGCATAGAGGAACAAATGAGAGAGATTAAACTGTGGTCTCTCAGAGGAATGTTGAACATCATGTGAATATCCACACTGCAGATGAAGAATTATTAAGATGACCTTAGGAGAGCACTTAAAAAAAATCTGCTAAAGAATGATATTTTTCTGTGGACACAGGGTCTGACAATGTTTAACTCATTGTGTTGCAGGGGAAATGAAGAAAAAAATTAAGAGAGTCCAGAATGACAGAAATACTCAGCTCAAAATACTCAAAAGGGAACAAACAATTTATGTCCAGCTCATGACCCCAAATGGTTGAAAGAAGTAATAAATGCTGCAAATGCATTCTTAGTTTATCATATTATTGAAAGATGCAAACACTTTTGACATTAAATAACACTATTGGTACTTAAAAATAGGAGTCTTCTAAATGTACTTAAGTGCAATTAAGTGTAAATGTAATTAAGTGTACTTACTAAAGAACACTATATCCAGAACCTCAAAATTTGGGGAAGCCATCTGTAAAACAAAAGTTCTATCATTTCTACTGCAAAGTGGTGGGCATGTCTGCTTTTACATGGCTGCATCATGACCTTACGTATTTCAAACTAACAGCACAGAGGACCAGTCTAAGTGTGTCTTGTCTTGGGTTGAAACTGGCTGGCTGAGGCGCTGCTGGCAGCGCACCTGTGCCGGGGCTGAGTGCAATGGCAGGATATTCATTTCGCTTCTCGGGAGATTTTCAGGATGGGATTATTGTGCAGACGATAAATGCAAGGTCTGGGAATCAGGATGGCAACTCAGTACTGAGAAACTTGCTCTTGATGTTGCTCAGTTGGGGATCACCCCTAACTCCCCAGCTGGGCAGTGCATCAAGATCAGAATGAGTGCCCCAGAGCATCCATACCAAAGCTACTTCATGGGCTACCAATGATCTGCTGGGGGGAAGATGTAGCTTGACTTGTAGGTTCTGTAGTATCTACAAGCCAGGCCTCTCACTTCCCAAGAAAGTGCTCTAACTTCTTGACTGCTCAGCTGCAAGGTAGGTATAGCTACCATGTGCTTCTCTCCTGGCAAATGAGATCTCAAGTGGCTAGAGGTTCCTACCATCAATAAAGGTTTCTTTAGGGTAAAAACAGAGTGACCAACTTAGCAAGACATCTGCCTGCAGTGAACTTCACAGGGTTTATATTTTCTCACCTAATCTATGTGAGCTGTTCAGACTACTAGTTCAATAGTAGGCCAGCCACCACATCTGTGAGGGAAATAGTGCTTCACTGAAGCAACCTAACTGGAAAAACACTCAAAGTACATTCTTGACTTTATCATTTTATACCTGCACAATGCATCAGAATAGTGATGTCTGGAATGGACATGAGAGCTCTACTGTAACATTAAAATCTGCATACACTACAACAAAAGACAAACAAAAAAACCCCAACCCCAACCCCAAGCTTTTTCTGCTATTGTTGTAATAGTACTCCAAATGAAATAAATTGTGTGATGAAAAATCCATTTAAACTGTGATGGCTCATGGACCAATTCTAACATTTTTGTAAAAGACATCCCCTCCTCCCTCCAAAATTTAAAACAACTAACTTTTCTGCCACAGCTTGTGTCATAAACACAGCTTGAGACAATAACTTTTGTATCATGTTTCTGAGCAGAGGAAAAGAGTGTGATAGAATCGGGATTGCTAATGGGCTGTCAGTATAATAGAAAACATTTCTATCCCTGAAAGCCGGGTTTTCTTCTCTGCCAGCTTAACAAAATAGAGATTATTTTTTAAGTTTGCAACAAGATGATTAGGTTTTCTGCTGCATTTAATTGTTTTAGCATTTGGGTAGATACAACTTTTTTAAGAGGAAGCACGATGAAAGAGATTTATCTCTAAGATTTTTTTTTTAAGGTACTCAGAGTATTTATGGGTGTAGGAATTCAGCTTCTTGCCATCTTGACGTCAAGCAACGGAATAAAATTTATACCATAATGCTGAGATAGTTTTAAAGCAGTATATTTTCCTATGTTATATGTACAAGTATAGCTGCAACTTGTCAAGAGCTGTAGACATATTAAGATGCTGAAAATGATGTTCAATTAGAAATGCATAAAAGAAGAAGCATTCAATTATTTTGGCAGGCAAATTTGCTTGAACATGTATCTTCATGCACCAAGAATGTATTGTAATTAATCACAATTATCTCTTGTACTTTTAATCCACATGTTAGGCCACAGATCTGTGTAAATATTGTTGAGAAGTCAGTTAGCAGACATTTGCTATGGAAAGTGAGTGAGTGACACATGAATATTACCTTGTATTTAGGGCATTTCCTGCAAGAAAAGAGTAACGAAGTCAGAGAAAATGCAGCTACAGTGACAAACGCTGGCACTGAAAAAGATCTCAATGCAGTCAACAATTACACAATTTAACAAGTCCAGGATTATGAGGAAGAATTCAGACAGGCTAAGTTAAACCAAATTCTTAAATCACTGAGCTGCTTGTTGCAACCTGCCTCCATACTGCATGTTGCTGTTCCCCACTATTCTGGAAGGTGGTCTTTGTGGAGTACTGCCCCATGCCAGGACACCAGTCCCCTGGCCTGGACTTCTTAGTTTCCATACATGACTGGACTAGAAAAACCTAATTCTTGTTATCTTGGTTCATATTCTTGCACCAAAACACAAATAAAATACAAAATACAAAATGATATGCAATAAAAATTTATCTTGAAGCAAAACAGATACCTCTGCTGTAGCACTCCTCCAAGTGTGCCAGTATATGCAATTTTCCTGTACATATAAAAGTATTTGCCTCAGAACAGTTTCATGACATAAACACTGCTCCCCAGCAATATTGAAAAGGACTACAAATCAGCAATGGAAAATTAAAAAACAAAACAAACAAAAAAACCCCCAAAGACCCTCTTCCCCACTCCCCAACACTACACCACTTGACCAACAGCCTTTAACTAAAAGTGAATAAAATGACTGTGGGAATTCAGTGGTACTCTCTCTGAAACAGGTTAACCAAGTAGCCTCATATGTGCCAAGCCTTCATTAAAAATTTTAGTCCATCTACACAAAAAGTTGCTTGATGGTTCTGAAAACTTCACCAAGAAGTATCTGGATGAGGTCTCATAAATCTCTGTTCAAATGATCTCTTGAAAAACTAATTAGATTTTCTGGATCCTTCAACACAAACCAAACCAAAGTGCATGTGAATGAATTCCAACTTGCTGAGTAAAGAAAAACCCAGGTGATCCTTAAACATGCAGAAGGAAAACACAACAGCCTGGCAGTTTTAAAAATTATGTGTATCTACTTGTATAGATACATGCATGAACAGAGCCCTGGAAACACCAAAAGAACTATTAACACAGGTAACTAGGAGTGAATTCTGGCCTGTTTCTTGCCAGGTCACTGTACTTCATAGCTTGTAAATGACATCCATTTTGGTACAAACGTTAAGAAAATCAGAACTGCAGGCATTTCAAAATATTTTATACATCTTTAAATAGCTTCTTTCTGCAAAGTTCCAAATGGTTGCCATAGAACTCATTGAGGGGTAATATACAATTCAGCATGAGTCAGGGAGATATAACAAAGGAATAAACATTTTGTGGGTGAATGATGACAATGTGTATTCTGTTCTTATTCAAAATACTCATATGCTCTTTTATGTAATATGAAATTAAAATGGCATCTCCATATGAACACTGAACAAAGCTGGCTTATATATGAGTGTAATGTAATTAAAATCTTGCAGATGAAACTGTTGCAGGTAAGTATTTCATGTGTCCTAGTCAGGCTAAGACATTACTAAATCAAAAACAGATGTCATGGTGCATAAACACCTCTGTCTCAGAACTGCAGCAAATGTGTGATACAGAGATGACACCATCTGTATGAACTTACATATCTGTAAAGTCTGAGAGAACTGGATTAGGGTGAGGAATACAGAAGTAATTTTTGTATCAGGTGAAGATGACCGTAACAGTCTAAAGGATGGTGTTGAGACAGCTGAAAGGATCAGAAAAAGATCCTAGTCATGTTCCTGTTGAGGTTCTATATAGTGATCACTAAGTTTATTTCATTCCTTGAAAATTAACTATCTCATACAAGTTTTTAAAGATGAAATTACAGATTTCTTTTCCCCTGAAATATGAATTTCACAGCTTCATCTGGGAGCTTATTGCATTGGTTTTTTTCCCCTCAATATTTTCAATATTTCAATTGTTTTATGTATTTTTAAATGTATGGTCATATGGCCAGTGGATGTCATTCCTGGCCTTTTTTTTTAGGCAGCCATACAAAAGAACTTATGCAAATTCTAGCCTTTCTTAATTCTTTTTAGATCTTCAGTGGAGGAACATGCTCCTGAGAGCTCTGTTAGGGTCAGTTTTTTTATGACAGGAAGGTGATAGAAACAAGTTGCATCTTGGAACAAGCTTGTCTGAAAACTAAAAGCAAATCTGAAATTAAACACAACACAATATTTATGATAAGATAGATATGTTAAAAACATATGAGAGCATAGTGTATATTGCACATATATGTATTTTTTTTTCTGCATATCAGACCAAACAGTTATGTATCAGGACTGTTTATATTCCCATAAACAGAAATATTTTCATTGCAAAAATGATTAAAAAAGCCCCAAATGTTCAAAAACAAATAACCACCTCAAAAAAATACAATTAGTTTTAAAGTGCATCTTCCATATTTCAGTATGTGCTTTTCAGGTTTTTTTGGTCCTTTCAGCACACATGGGCCATCTTTTTAAACTTTTCTGCAGCAGAAAAGCTGGAAAATTTATATGGGATTTTGGACAACATTGAAATTTTCTATAAAATCTAGTCTTTTTAATTAAAAAAAGGGATTAAAACTGTAATTTGTAATTTATCTAGGTATAACATATGCTACTTGTGCCTCAGAGTGTCTTTTCCTATTTTATACACATTTACAGAGCCTAATTAAAGAGAGCTTGGATTTCAGCTGCAACTGTTAGGAACTGCCATAATACAATAACAAAATTAATGTATTTTTAAAATATAATCTATATTCTTGGAAAAAATGCAAAGAAAATATTTGCTGAATTGCTCAAAAAAATCTGTATTATAGCAACGTTGTTCATATCTGAAGTGCTACATATTATTCACCTTCATCTAATACTACAAGAGAGAAAAAAAGGGAGATCAAACTCCCTATGCACTACTACATGCCATCTCCTTCCCATCATTTCCTGTAGTAATAAGCAGTTGGAGCACTGTGATGAATCTGAGCCTCAAATCCTTTTCTGTGTATAATTTCAAATTGTGTCTCCTGCATAATACAGAAAATTTAACCTACATTTCAATATTTTAATACAATGAATTATCATAATTAGAAAAATTTTTTGAAACCATATTTATATGAATGCAATTATTCAGAATTTTACAGAGAAGGGACTTCCTTTTTAAAGGACTGATGGTTCATGAACTGATAGAAAAGAAAGTTTCTTCAGGAAACTGCAACATGCAAATATACATACGGTAAATGAAGATTTGAATTGGTGCATTGCTAATTTTTCCACATGTGAGAAACACTTTTGATTCAGCAAAAGGGTTGGGTTTTTTGTTTTGCTTTGAGTTATCTATAATTTATCTATCTATCTGTCTGTCTATCTATCTAGCAATCGATCCATCTACCTGTCCATCATCTATCTATATGTATGTATATAGGATGGCTTTAAAACACCTCAGCTTCAGTTTTCATTGTAAAGTGAGTGATGAATTCAAAAACAAAACCATGTGCATACAAGCCATTCATCATGGCTGAAATGCCAGCTTTCTGTGGAGGAGAGATATAGCAGCACCAACAGATAAAAATCTACAGGCATGGACAATTCTCTTTTTAGTTTGTTCAGCTTTGGAGCAAAGACATATGCAGTTGACATCACATGTAGGTTGTCAAGGGATATCTACTCTTCTGAATATTAATGGCTAATCAGAGTAATAAGTAGAAGACGAAGGTAGTTCTGCCAGAATGACTGCTTTTACAATAACCGAATATCAGGTATGTCTCTACAAAAAACCAAACCATAACAAAACCACCCTATAGGGTCAGGCTACAAAAAAGGAAAATATAGCCTTTAAAATCATCTATCCAGATACCTGCAACATAGTGATCTCTACAGTTTTTGTGGGACTACATGTGGGAAAAAGGCACATGTAAGAGATACAAAGATGTGCTGATTTCAGCTAGGGTAGAGAAACTGTGCATGCCTAAGCTTTTCTTCGCCAAAAGAATGGTTACTTCACACAGTGACAGCCAGGGGATGCTTATTTTTCCCATGACTTCTTGAGATATGAAGGTAGAAAAACAGCACAAATGGATTTAAATTTTCAAAGGGACCTGATTTTCACAGAAAGAATGCTCAACAAACATTAATATTTGGAATCTTTTAAAATAAACTACCAAAAATACTAGAGTTGCAGAAGCCTGGTCACTTTTAGCAATGAGGCTATCACAAGTATAATTCAAAAAGCCCAGCAACATAATACCCTACTCTGAAAGATATTTCTTGATTGAGAAAGAGCTTAAATATTCTTCAAGGACTCAGTTGTACTTGAATATCATTTCAGAGGCCACCATGTGCACCATCTGTGTGGTTCACGGAACACAGCAGCCTTTCTTTACCTTGCAAAGGTTGCAGTCTTGAGTAAAGGGAAAAATAACTGGAAAAAAGATGTCTCCATTCAATAAGTAACTCAGTTAATCGGGGTATGAAATCACTGGCATCACATAAGTTAGCACACAGAAATGACAGTGTGCAGAGAAGCAGAATAGAGTTAGCAGAGACTGAATGATCAGAGAGGCATGTGACTCGTTATGGTCAGAATGAAAGCAGTAATTAGAAGGATTGTAATTAAACCATCAAGATCTTCAGGTCACAGAAACAGTAATTTCCTACAGTTTTCAGTTCCCAAGAATCAAGCCTAATGTTAACCCTATGCCTGCAGTACTTAGTGGGAGTATTGTTACATTCCCCTAATTATGCTTGAAGCAGTAGGTAATGTAGGTAACACCCCTCCAATAGTATCCAAAATAGTGGCTATCTAGGGAAGGGTGAAAGGACACAGGAAACACTTATTTCCACAGAAGAGTGCGGCAGTCCCCGACATCCTCCCAGCTTCTGGTCTTTGTTTCCTGCGCTGGAAGCTTTGGGCTTGACCCGCCTCTCTCTGATCCTATCAGGTACCAGACAGCTGCTGGGGCTGCTCAGCTGCTTCTGAAATCATAGAACCATAGAGAGGTTTGGGTTGGAAGGGACTTCAAGATTACCTACCTTCAGGCCCCCTGCCATGGGCAGGGACACCTTCCACCAGGTTGCTCAAAGCCCCATCCGATCTGGCCTTGAACGTGATGGGGCATTCACAATATCTCTGGGCAATCTGTTCCAGTGCCTTACCACCCTCACTAAAGAATCTAAACCTAGTTTGTTTCAGTATAAAGCCATAATGACCACAGCATATCACAGCCTGACATCTTAAGGTAAACCACCATCAATTTCAGTTTTCTATAATATGTCAGATTGTCTTTTGTGGCAATTCAAAAGCAGCTGCCTGAGCAATGCACCCATGCTCTAGTTTAAAGTGGCAACATGCTGTGGGTTGCACATGTCCTAGTGTGGATCTTTTTGGCTTCTTTAGGAGTACTGACATGTTGATATGCAACACCTAAAAATCCCACAACCCACAACACCACCTAAGAGCCCTGATTTGCTACATCATTTTTAATGAAATATTTAGTAGTTGATAATGCCTGGTAAGTGTGGGAGCTCAGTAATCTCAATTATCTGTGATAGACATAAGAATTAATATTTTATCAGCTACAAGCTGACAAGAGGCTGAAATATTGCTGCTGGTTACAGCTATTAATTTTGCCTCACAATAAGGTGGTGGTGTAGGCTTTAGTACGCATTTCTGTGAAAAGGACATTATTTACCATATGCAATAGTGCCATGCAATTTAAAAGAATTATGATTATTAGCAGGAATAAAGATTCCAGTAAGGTTTTACAAAATAATTTAATACCAAATAAAAATTCACATTTCTTTGCCTTGAAAATGTAATATATTTAAAAAAACCCTTCAGACTTCCTTTTACTTACAGTTTGGATAAACTGTATAGCTACATATTCTCCTTTTGTTGTCTTTAAAGTATGACATGCTTTATAGAATTAAATGACTTCTGAACCATAACAATAAGCAAGTTCCATATAAGCATATAGCACAAAAAGACAGCAGAATTATAAATGTAAATATTAACCAATTTTCAATGTATTTCCTATTAAAATGTAGTTTCTCTTATTTCTCAAGAAAATACATATAGGAAAAAGTAATATATAGGTACCTAAATATTTTATTAACAAAATAAAAGACATTTAGTAGCACAGCAAATCTACTAAAACATAAGGACAGGTTAATAGCATATGTAAAAGAAAACAGGGACCAGAATTTAATTGTATGCTTGTTTAATTGTATGTGAATCTCTACTTAAGATCTTTTAAGATCAGTGAGACATTCCAAATTGGAAGATCTATAATGAACTGGAAATTAGTGGTTGATGTGTGAAATGGTAAATGGTAAACTTATTTTCTGTTGAGACCATCATCTGATATATTTAAATGATTATGTTTTGAACAGTATTTAAAAGCAGTCTCTGTCTGCCTCAGAAACGTAAGCCAAGACCGAGAAGAAATTACAGGCAAGTTTATTCTTGTACCATTATTTTCTTCTTTTAGTGTTTTAGCTCACTTTTTTAGTTCCTGATTTTCCTTTCCTTCTATCCTTTTTACATCTTTTATTATTTCTCTTCTCATAATATTCTAATAGACATTTTTTGGTCAGATGTTCTGATATTATGATTTTTCTCCTGTTTTTCTGGTAGTAGGAGCAAAATCTTGAAAAAAATTAGTCCTAAAGATTGTGATTATTTAGGAACTACACAAATCTTTGTGTCTTCACTCTGCCTATACTCAAAAGCAAAAATAAATTAAATGAAGCAAAGAGCATAACTTCTTCATATCTCTCCTGGAGGTGTAGTTTATGCTATTCAGTATATTATTGGGTAACCTATGTATTATATTTCTTTAGTATCCTTTAACTACCCAGGTTAGTTAAATGATACTAAAGAAATATAAGACATCAAATTAATCTTTCAAAATTACTTTGTCTCAACAGCTTGACTTTTAATCAGTTTTGGGGCTTCTGGGAAAAAAAAAAGGAAAAATCCCCTCAAACCAGCCCAGAGAAAGAAACACGGTCAGTCAAAAATTGCAGACAGCTTCCATCCTTTCAGAATAATTTTGAAAATAGCTAGAAATTTTCTTTTCTCTTGTGATGAGAAAGAAATTATCTTTCATGTTACCTGAGAAGTGACGCTTGAAATGTGTTAAATAGAAAACTGAAGGTGAAAAATTCTGTTTATGGAAGTTTCTAAATTAGCAGCCAAGTACGAGATGGCCTGACTGGCAAATCAAAGACTATTGATCAGACCAGAGAAAAGAAAGAAAAGAAAAAACGAAGACACTTCAAAATGCAGTCAGAGAACTTGTTTGCTTTTAATCATTACTAGGTGGGATTACACTTTTTCTCTTACTTATGAAAGGACCACAAAAGCAACCTAGTCCTCTGGGATGTAGATAAACCATTGTACCTAAATATAGTGCAATATATTATAATTATCATGTTATGGATCACAGTGTAAGACAGAGGAGCTTGAATTACCTTTACATGACCTGGTTGAGGGAAGGGAAGAATTTCCGTGGCAGCACAGGGACAGGGCGCACCCAGGCTTGGACACAGGCTCACTTAGCAAACAGCAGTTGCCCCAGATGTGTGTACCTCTGCCTCTGCCAGAAGTTCTCACATCCATTACCCAGGATGAAGTGTTTGCTTCCTAATTAAGTTTTTGAAAAGTCAGGTGGCCAAATCGAATAGCTGGCAGACAATTTTCAGTAGAACAAATAAATCAATAAGCTGCCCAGCAGAAGAAAAAATCATTCAAGAATCAGTTTGATAAATACAACTGAACCTTTAAATATTGCTCATGATGCTAAACAAAATAAATTCTCCACATCCCACCCCTTACATTGGGATATAAACCTAAAATTTAAGATTTCTCTTAAATGGAAAATTGTCTAGTTGTTGTTACCATGTAAAAATTCATCTTTTTTCTAAGGTGAATAAATAAATAATGCCTTTAATTTTTCTATGAGCTTGCTGTCCTCTGGAAATTTTGACAAAATTCTTTAAGACAACACAATTACTGTGAATCCTAATTACAATGGACATAATTTGCTGGCTTCCACTGATGAAAAAATTATGGGAATATACTAAAAGACTGGTAAAAGGGTTTTGAATTCAATATGTATTTAGCTATTTTACGCAAAAGTTGCTTAGATTTACTTTTGCTGGATGGTACCTTTAAAAGACTTTTTCCTTCCTCTGAAAAGTTAAAGGAAAAAGAAACCTCTTCTTTACGCTTTGATTTGGTTTATTTATATCCGTTTCCTGAATTGAAATTTTAATTTTCAACCTCTTATGACTGAATCTTATCCTGTACAACTCTTGACTTTGGTGG
Source organism: Oriolus oriolus (assembly GCA_013400235.1). Taxonomy (NCBI): domain Eukaryota; kingdom Metazoa; phylum Chordata; class Aves; order Passeriformes; family Corvidae; genus Oriolus; species Oriolus oriolus. Next base: position 4,818 of record VXBT01003596.1, on the reverse strand, counting down.
GATTACACATAGAAAGGCTGAAAGTCTGCGAAGTACTTGTTTCTTTGACTTGCCTGTTATAAGAACAACCAGTTTTGTTGACAGTATAGGACAGCAAAGAATCACTTTGATGCTTACTGCACTTATTTTCCTTTGGAATAATTGGGAGGCCAAAACCTCTTAAGCACTGCATTCACTTGTATTCATTCTACTAATGCCCCCCAGAGAGGCAATATTTTTTTAACATAACATTTTACTAAATGAAGCAGTAACAGGGGAAATGGTATCTCTCAGTCTGTTATCAGTCAGAAACAGATGGGAAAATTGTGGCTGTGATGCAGAATGCATTAAACTGTGGATTCCGTTTTTTTAGCATGTTTTCCCTCAGTTTTGTCCAGTTGATTTGATTGCTTCATTTGCTGTTTATGTCCTATCCTTCAGACTGAAAGCTTTTAGGGACACACACTTTCTCATCAGTTATGTTCACAGAATGTTTAGCACAATGAGACCAAGACTTGTTTTTAAGTGGTAATGAAGTAAAAATAACTGGTAAATACATATAATAATAAGAACAAGGCAAAACACTGGCTTCTCTGTCTTGGTTTGCCTTACTTATACTTGACAAGATGAGATCAGGTGGGATGTCTGGAGGGACGTTGCATCTTTCCTATGGAAACTACAGAGGGGAAAAGGCAATAGTGAGAGCTGCTCAGTCTCACTCAGAGACTAAAGAGAGTGCAGTGAGCAGCAAGGACAGACAGATTCAGCCGCGCCAGATTGTGCTTCTAGGGACCAGAGCAGAGGTGGTGTCACTGGGAAAGTCACTGACATTCAATAAAAAACACTGAGGGACAGAGAGCAAGGTCTGACCTTCAAGAACACTGATGGCAGAAAGAGAGGAGTGTGCAAGGCCCTGATTTCAATTTTCTCTAACTGAAATACGCACATCTAGTTTCAAAATGGAATTTCTATTTTCACTTTAACCGAATAAAACTGATGTCAGAAATTCTTAGGTCCTTGTGGAAAAAGTTAAGTACTTCTAAATCTAGCTTTATGAGTCTATTGGAAAATATATAAAATATGTAAAAGAATATGAATCTGTTATTAAGACTACATGAAACATATAAATAAATTTCAAATGTTATAGGATAAATTTCTTATAGAGAAAAACCATATAGAACTGGTCAAATCTTCACTCTGTCTTGCACCTTAAACATCATTAAGACTACAGATTGCACTTACTTGGTTTAAGAAATACAAGCTGGCTCATGTGCACTCTGGCAGCAGCAAATAGTCTAAGAATGAACAGAGAAACCATTGTTTTCCCCTTAGAACATAAGCAATTAGTAGTAATAAAAATATTTTAAAAAGGACAAGAACCTGCATGATACTGTTAGTAAAATAACCCATCTTCTCTTTGCTTGAGCGCTTTGAAAGACTGTCCTTTTTCTTCAACTCTGTGTAGAAGGTCATATTAATTTGCACCGTTTGATGTCACATTCTGATGATTAATATTAATTTTATACGGCGTGGGGAAGAAAACACCTTAGTCTGTATAGTCAAGGTAAACATCTGCTGCCATTTTATAAAATGCCCTAAAATTTGTGCTCATGCATGCATGTGGAAGAGCACACTGCTTTACCGTGGTCCTTTCCTCACCACGTGTCTCCAAATTTCCATTCCCACTTTAAGCACGGGCCACCTTTGCAGCAAGTTGGAGAGGAAACTGTGAACTAGAAAGCATTTTGATGAAAGGATATCAGGGCTGCTGAGCAAATGCTTGGATTGTGTTGACTGCCCCTTGGAATAATGGCTATGAACAAAGAAGGAGAAATAGAGCTTAGCCTTTTTCATATGCTGATATGGGTATTGTCCTGGACTTTGCAAGATTCTGTACTTTTGTGCCCCTGTGGTCCAGATGGACCTGATCAGCAGCGGCCTGAAAGAGGTGAAGGAGGTGTCTGAGGCCATGGTGCTGCCTTTCCAGCTGCCCAGAGTCCCCTGACCACGCACGCAGCACATAGAAGAGTGTGTAGTGCCTCATGATTTAGTAAAGAAAGTTAAGGTGTATGGGCTACACTGAAGAAATCTGCCTTAAAAGGTGCTGATTTATCTCATCCTGATGTTTGCTTGGTATTTATATGTTGACATAATGTGGCCAGAGATGTTGCTGGCTTTTCTTATTTGGAATGGAAACTACCTTGTCAAAAGAAACACGCTAACAAGGGTTTTAGTCATAAAAGGGAGGGAGAGTGGATTATTTTTTCCTCAGTCTAATGTATCTCCAGATTGCAATTAGAAGGCTAATATCTTCAAACAAATCTGAAAACTGTGGAGTCTAAATTTTCTTTAACAAAGCAAATACTCAGATAACAGAATACAAACTAAGAAAAAGCAAACAAAAGCATAATTTTCTTGTACTGATCAAACCAATACTATACCCTCACTCAAAATATATCTTACTCTAATATTATTCTAATGCTCAGGTCAGAGCACTCATAGAAGGAAGCCAAATGAGTTGGGAGGAGTGGACAAAGAGGAGGATGAGTTTAACTGTTAAACTAAATTAGCACCACCATAATTGCTGATCTTCACAGAGGAAAAAATATGTAATTGATAGATGAATATTTATCTACATTCAACTGTGGAATAGTTTTAACTGTTCAAAAAATAGCCTGTAGTCACACATGCATATTAAAATAGGCCTCTTAAACCTGTTAACAGAGATTCTGAAATCTCTGTAGCTGTACAGGTAAACCACTGCAATATTGAGGGATTCTCCTGTTTCTGTGACCTTGCCATTTTTTCCAAACACTTACCTTGTTCCACAATCTATACCTTCCCCTTAAAAAAGAAACTGTAGCAAGCTGCTGCACTGAAAGAGAAATTTGGATGATGGATCTAAAGCGAAATTCATGAGCAACAGAGCACAAGACCACGAAGTTAAGTCAGTGTCATTTTTCTGACAAAACAGCTGTCTCAGACCTAGGGTTTTCAATATGAAATGAAAATTACGCTGAAGAAGTAATACTGTCAATAAATATATGTCTGGATTGTGCTCAGTCCTTTCTATTACCAATTTTTACCTTGTAGGTTGGAGTTCCAGATATGAGTTGATCTCAAATCAGAATTTCTCTTTGCCTTTCTTGCAGTAGTTATTAGGGCACATGATATAAGCCTCAGCTGCACAACTGAAAAATAGATTCTTTGGAATGTGTCAGGCTATTTTCTGAAATCAGTGTTGATTTTCACATTTCTGCACCCCTTAAAGTAACTATTTCATAGTCTGGCTTTTTATTTTTTGGCATGATCAATATCTGTTCATGTTTTTTTTTTAGTAATGGGATTCTAATGGGATATTAAATGTTCTAGAAATTACATGGCAAAGCCATCTATAATACCTGTAGTAGAAAAACTATAAAATTAGTTTGAGTTTCTGACCATGTACAGTGAAATAGTTCCTTATTTGCATTTTCAGCAGAGGAATTTAGAATTGGATTACGCTTTGGACAATGAAATTTTAGCTCTGATTCTCATACCTAGATTGAGGTAGGTCTCGGTGATTGCTGGAAACTCATATTTGCTTTGTTGGAACAATGAAAGAAGTTAATATTGTTGTGACTCAAAAAAATAAAACTCTGTAGAAATGCTTAACATATTTCATGATCACAACTAGATTACTATTTTGATATTGTCTTTAAAATGCTTGACATGCATATATAGCATAAATGAAATGATTTGCCTGTTTAACATACAAGAAAATGTGTGCTTTATTACTAGTTTTTCATTGTCTGTGACCTTTCAGAGCTGTAACTGCATCTACCTTTGACTGATTAGTTCACTTGTTTCTATTGCGTCTCTCACACACAACTGGATAATGAGCAGCAGTTATAGACTTTGTAATCCTACATTGAAAGGAAAGATTAGAAATGATAGTGCTCATATCAGAGATATAAAAGTAAATTTGAAGACATTTCAGTTTAAAAGGGTGTTTTGCTTGATGCTTGATGAAGAATTTTATTCATCTTATTCAGGCTAAACCCCCAAACCTATGGCTTATATTAATTTAATCTATTAAAGCTGCTGAAGTTTTCTGGGTCTAGCCCTTAATCACTTTCCAACATCTTCCTAGTTTGAAGAGCTCTTAAATTGAACATGAGTTACATTTTCTCACTTAATACTCTTCTAACACCTTACAAGAATAGAATGAAGCCCTATTAATTTGATATTTCACATGTACCTGAAACTCATAAAATGCTAATTAATTCAAAGATTTTATTTTTTAGCCTGTATAAAACTCATAATCCTTTCATTCTATGATCTGATGATCATAGCTCCGTGACTTCATTTTTTTTACCTGCAAGGTAAATTTTATATTACAAGGAAAATAAAAATGCACTGTTCCAGGTTCAGAACCTTAAAGCAAAACTTAATTAAAGTTGAATGAAGTCTTGTAAAGAAAATATGTCAAAGAAAACTAAAGAAAAAAATCTATTTTCTTAATTATCCTCTGAGGTTATACTTCAATTGTTTCTCTTCACTGCTAAGCAATACTGCTCAGAGTGAGTACCGGCATGTTGCAAATGAGCTAGAAGTGGCACACTTTATGTTGCCCTGTTGAGGTTTGTTTTTCATATTTACTGTAATCACCTTGGTTGGGAAACCTCTCCGAGCAAGAAAAGGGGTGCATGCGAGTGTGTGTAGGAACACGTGTGCAAACAGAGGAGCAGACCACAGCAGCAAACTCACTGCTGGAGGCAGGTGAGTCACAGCAGCTGCTCCACCTGCCCTTGGTGTGTTTGCAGGTACCGCGCCACGGGTGACTGTGGGCAGGTGACT
>VXBT01003591.1:0-20033 GCA_013400235.1 Oriolus oriolus | reverse complement strand
TGTCAAACACACATCACAGCTTGGTGTCACCTGCAAACCTGCTGACAGTGCACTCAATCCCTTCACCCATGTCATTAATGAAGATATTAAATCACACTGGTCCCAGTACAGACCCTGAGGGCACCACTTGTCACTGATGTCCATTTGGATTCTCAGTTGTTGACTACTACCCTCTGGATGTGACCATCCAACCACCTTCTTATCCAACAGTCCACTCATTAAATCCATCTTTTCAGTTTAGAGGGAAGGATGTTGTGAGGAACCATGTCCAAAGGCCTTACAGTAGTGCTGATGTGCCCACATACAGGCAAGTATGTGCTCAAAGTTATGGCTCAAAGCACATAAAGGAATTCAGTATTAAAATACAAATATAATACCTTAATTGATGGGGATAAAAGGAACCTGAAAACAAACATGCAGACTAGGATTCTTCTACACTGCTGAGGACCCCTGTTAACTACTGATTATCTGTGTATCTGCTATACATAGCAGAGCAAAAGCCTTCATTTATTATGTACAAGTATCTTGCATATTGGCACCCTGTGAGGCTGGTGGATCACTGGAACAGGTTAACCAGAGGGGCTGTGGAGTCTCCATCCCTGGAATTATTCAAACCAGACCAGACATGACTTGGGGCAGCCTGCTCCATCAGACTTGAGGAGAGTCTACACGATCTCTGGTGGTCCCTTCCTCCAGGAAGGAATTATTCTGTTTTATTGGGAAAGGGAAATTATGTGATAATTTACATATTTATTTTCTTCCTGCATAGGCTGTTAAATGGAGGAGGTTTTATTCCAACAATAAGAGGTTCCCACACTGTAGGCCAGCTGCACTGCTGTGTTCTGGTATCCAAATGCTCTTGGCAATTAAGATGCTTTTTGATTTTGCAAACCCTATTACCTTGCCTTTGAGCCACACAAAGCTCACAAGTACTGGAGACAAACAGTCTCTTCCTAATCCAGTAGAAAAAAATTGAATTTGGATCCTAGGGAACAGCAGCACAGTACAGGAGCTAAAATGGCAGCATTACAAAACATAGCACATGATTTTGGTAGAGTCCATAGTGAGGGGAAATATCTGCTCCTTGTTCTGAAATGACAAAGTCCCAGTTTTAGACACTTTTTAAAATAAATTTTATCTGTTTCACCAGGCTGTTCCCAGTGTTCCTGTGTGGCAGCAGTTCTGACCACAAATACACGAATCTGTAAATGAATGCAATCTTGTACTTGATGTTTCCTCTTTATTTTTTTTCCTATCCTATTTATAGACAATTTGAGCTAAACCTCAATCGATTAATATAAAATCTAACATAGAATTATGTATCATTTAACATCTGTCATAGCAAGTACCATACACCAAACAAGAATCAGTTGTCTTACAAGTAACACATTAATATATTGGCCTAGTAAGTATAAAGTTCATGCACACTTCAGCATATTTTATTTCACTTCTGTCTTGAAACAGATTAAAAATTTGCATTTGCTCCTCTCTGAGTTGGCTGACCTGAGGTTAGAATTGAGATCTCACCCTAATCTGGGCTCACTCCCTGTCCTTTGTTTTATGTTTATAAAACATCATGATCATTCTCTGCTGGAAGGAGCAAAGAAATGAACTGAAAAATTTGGAATCAGATACATGAAATATTTAACTACTTTGAGACATCCTCTTAGCATTCAGTAAAATAATTAAAGGGTTTTCTTGTGTCCATGATTCAGAGGGTGCTGGTGAAAGCTGTACAGAACAATAGGACACGTTCTCCAGCACTTCATCTAGACCTGTGCTGGTTTCAACTATGTTTCTATATGGTTTTCCAACAGTTCAGCACTACCTTTATTAATTTCTTCAGATATCCCAAGACATTCTGAGAACTTCCACTAATTTTTCCCAACTCTCCTTAATCCTTTTTGTTTCCAACTGTTTCACTAACTTAAGAGACTTGAGAGAACTTTTCCATTAAGGAGCTCAACACTTTACAATACATGAAGATCCTGCTGTGCCCAGTAACATGATACAAGGCATGCAAGTTTTCCCCAGTTTTCCTTGGAAATGGGATTTAATGCCATGGAGGACAAAAACCCAACCCCAGACATTTAGAAAGATATTGAGAATGTGGGATATGATTTAATGCTGAACTACATAAAGTTGTTTCTACTTGAATGTCATGTGTTTATTAGATAAGAGCTTTTGTAACACTTTGCAGTTAACTAAAAATTCTGACAGCCTTCACGAGATTGTTAACCTCAGGCACTCAGAAGTCAAGTCCTTTGCTAACATGGCTGGAAGGAAGGATATAAGGAAGATAGCAGTTGAAGGCAGCACAAGAGGAGCCCTGTTACCTGTTTACTGCCTGAACAACTTACAGTGATTGGCTTAGTTTCAGATGTGATGATAAATAATTATTTGTTTCATCACAGGCCTGTTTGGAGAGTTTGGAGCCGGGATGCTAACTCTCTCTTGTCAGAAACTTCCTGTTCACATGTGTCTTTATTAATAGCTCAAAATTAAAATTCAAAGCTGCTCACCATTTCTATCCAGTTTACCCCCAAAACAGATTGAACAGACACAGACAGATACAAACTTAATGCTTCTTGAGACATTGCACTCACCTCCTCTTCCCTGTGGTACTCTGCAATGAGGTGGAATGGCACTGTGTACAGTGTGCTGGACATGACTCCAAAGAGTGAACAAAGAACCAGGGTGGAATAGATATTGGGAAACAAGCCAATTAATCCAGTACCCAGTCCAAAAAGTAGGTATCCAATGAAATAAAGTCCCTTTAATCCTATGTATGGCAGAAGGACTTTCTGCAAATCTGTGGAAAGAAAGCAAAAATGCTGATAAAGATGGAAACAAAACAGGTCACATTTTATCAGGGAGTCCCTTTTAGGGGGTTGTATTTTGTAAAATGCAATGAAGGAGATAACCTTAATGATTTTGGAAATTACTTCAAATTATTGTAGGTATAAACTTGCCAAAGAATACTTGCTCACACCACCCAGAGCTCAACCTGCAGCTCGCACTGCAGCTGCACCCAGACATACTTGTGCTGAATAGATGTCCCTCCGTAGAAAGGCAACACAGAAATACCTGCAGTTAAGCTCCAAAGGTGAAAACATTTCCCTCAAGCCTCTTTTAGGTGCTCAAATCAACCCCCAAAATGCTACTTATTTGAGTTTTTTGGATCACGAGTAGTTTTTTTAACCCTTGGGGAGAGTTATGGTGAAATCTATCTGGGGAGCTGTGCTAGCGTGTTTACATGTAATTTTGGAGAGCAAAATTCAAGCTTCTAGTAAAAGCTTCTCCATGGGGAGTGCAAATGGGGAGAGGCCACTCTCGAGAGCCTACAGCTATAGCACTGCTAGGTGAAAGAGCATCTAAGAATTCAGTCTGGCAGTTAACTTCAGGATGATTTTAAGTGTTTGGGGTCAGTTCACATGCAGAACAATGTCTCACTCTGAAAGTGACCCCTCATCATGTGGTCAGGAACTGTTTGTTTTAAGACAGGAGTTTCTAACAATGCTGAGAATGTAACATTCCCTAAAGCTTTAATGTAGAAAAAAATCCAGGTAATTTGGCATCCCTTCAGGGCGAACAGCAAACACGGTGCTGCAGTTCATTCGTGGGTACTTACAAGAATAGACTGATGATGAAATTGCATTGATGCACAGTCCCCAGCATCCCATCTCTACCCCTGTTTTGTAGGTAAGGTAAAGTGTGGAGTTGTGCGGTGCATAAGGATTACCATGGTATACAACCTGAAAGAGACCACAAAAGTCACAGAAGGCAAAGATGGCCGTGATGCCATGATGATTTTTTGCTTTTCTTTTATACCCCTTTTATACACTCTTTTATATAGCTTTATATATTCCTTGTGCTTTTAGCTTACATAGTTATAATTCTTTAAGTTCGATAACTCCCCTTAGACCCAGTATTTCGTTAAGTTTAGAGACCAAACATTCTAAAAGCCCAAAGAAACCAAGGTCCTCTCCAGAACACATTCTGTAAACAAAGATAGGCCCATCCAGGGGGAAGGTCCCTTGGGTGGGGGGTCTCACCTGAGTGCCTCATTTGATAGATATGCTAATTTTTGCAAGGCATATAATTGTATACACATCACATTGAGTGTGGCCATTTTTCTTCGGTGGGCATTTCGGGGTGCATCTCGATGTGCATTTCATCACACCTAAGGATCCTTTAATAAATACCAAGGTAAAAACCCTTTTTCCCTCCTAACGGTGTGCAGCTCTCTTAATTTTAAGACCAGGAAAAGGCATCAGCTGCATGTAGGGAATGTCTCCTTCTTGTGGGAACAGGGCCCCATCCCTGGTACGGAGCACCCAAGGAATCTGTTAAGCAGTGTCCTAACCACGCATTTGCGATGCTCCAGGTTTCACACTCACATCTCCTGGACTATCACATCCCAGGGTCTGCCTCATTTATTACCCTCTGCCTTTTCCTAGACTGTTCATTGACTCATTTTCTCTTTTATCCTTTGGGTGTCTCACTTCCAACTAACTTTCTCTCTCCACTTCTGCCTTCTTGCCTTAGCCTTTCTTTCCCTAATTTATCTACATTTTTCTCTTTCATGTTTGCCTCAACACACTCATTTTTCCACACAGTTACTGTCTTATGCAATTCCTTTTCTAGACAAGCAAAACTTTTTTCTTTCAGTTGCTCATCTACACTGCAGGGAAAAAAACTCTCCTTGCCTTGCCTACAAAGACAAAAATAGGCAAGTTAATGGAAATACTGTGTGGAAACTACAGAAGAACAGGGAGTGGCAGTGAGTGGGTTTGTGCCAGGAGCACATTAGTACTCTGCAAGAAAGGAGCCAGACAGGTCCATATAGGCAAGAATCCCTGTCAAGGACACACAGTCCCTGGGAATGGCATGGAAAAGAAACTACTGGATATTGTGAAGGCAAACAGTTGCTGGCAAAATGGACTCAGGACAGACAAATGCAAGAAGATAAAAGCTTTCTGCTACCAAGTAGCTCCCTGTGTGCAAAGAGCTGCACAGCCAGAGAGGCTGCAGGGCAGGTGAGGGGCTTTGTGTGGATGCTGCACACACACCAGGACAAGGCCAGCTGCACCCAAGCATTGCCCCAGTTAGAAAACCTGCCCACCTAGAGCAGCTCCGAAGCCAAAGCAGAAAATGGATGAGTTTAGACCAGCTCTGAGAGCTTCACTTGGAAAAGTGAGACACTAATAGCCTTACAAATAATAAAGGTTTTCCCCAACAATTACATGGACAGGCTCGGAACAAGGGCCTGACCTTAATTAGCTGGCTTAAAAATACTGTTGTTGAGCCATCCAGATATAAATGGCTCTGACACCAGTGTCATTTCCTCAGGACAGTAACGCCATTTCATTTCTTTTTGATGGAGGAGGAGTTGCTAAAAGGAAGAAGCAAGAGGATTTTATGCTTTACCTGTCCCATGAAATCCGTGAAGAAGAGCATGTTGGACAGGAAAGCCATCCATCCAAAGAGATGGCTCACACACAGATAGCGATAGTGGGATGGCATGCTTAAAAGTGTCTTCAAGAGTGATTTAAGGGTCATCTGCCTTTTTTCCTAAAAGCAAATATTCAAGAATAATACAGCATTATTGCCCTGAAGGCTAATGAAATAGCTGACAGAAAATGAAGAAGGCCTTAGTATCTTTTCATTGCTAAACTTCCAAAATCTTTTCTTTTTTGCTAGGAAGGGTTGCTTGGGTACTGAATTTTCTTCAATTCATAAAATTTCCAAAAACTATAGAAGAGATGGACTATACCAACAAGAATGTAACATTTCTTGCTGTTATATTCAGTAGGATGATTATTTACACATAGAACCAAAGGGAAATTTCTTGCCAAAGCAGATTCAGAGAGTTAAAAAAAAAAACAAACCAACAAACCAACAACAGAAATAACCAGAAAAAAAAGTTATTTCTTTATAGAGACCATCAGCTTTACACTGAAAATTTAAAGGTGCCCCAGAAAAAAGTTATGCCCAAAATACTTCCTGAAAATTAAAATGTATCAGTTATGGATTTCTGAGCATTTCTGAGACCTTATTCCTATTCCATTCTATTTTCTAGGCTGAGTTCCCTAGGAAACTTATTTTTCTAGGGAAACTTATATCTCTTCAGACATATCATGAAATTTCCACCACATGCTGTCCTCCCTTCCATGAAGCAGGGAGAAGCTGTGGTTCACCACGGTAGCACACAGAGAATGTGAGCTCCAGCCTCTGAACACCTCATACCATGGGAGAAAGATGTCATTTCACAATCAAAACCTAATTGGTGCTGGTCAACAAATCTCACTGATGAGGAAAACCAGATTTTCTCACCACATTAAATGCCCCACATTATCTCCCTCCTGGTCTCAGCCCTGTGCCCCAAAACTCTCAGTTTCTTTTCCAGTCACATTCATCAGTTCATTTGTATTAATTTTTTTTCTGACTACTGTAGGTGTGCTTGATATCAGGTATTCTGACATCTAGTTCTTCCTGCATTAAAGCTCCTGCATAGTTCTGTGCTTTTAAAGAAAACGAAAGATACTATTTTAACTGTGCATGATGGAACACTTCCAGTTTTCTCTCGTACTGTTTGGAGACAACAGGGTTGGGAGAGATGGCAAGGGAAGATGTATGTCATGAAATGTGGAAGAACTGCAAAAGTTATGCTAATTACTGGAAATTACTGGACTGAATCTTGTCGTCAATTTGCTGTAAGATGTCACTTTTTCCTTTCTTCCTTCAGTGTTGTACTTACTTTTCATGGTTCTACTTTCCTTTGAACTAGGGTATGCTGCAAGCTACTTTATGAATAATCACCACATATAAAGCTGGAAAATACTTTTGCTTCAGTGTGAGGTTTTTAATCCTCATAGGAATGCCAAAATTCAAGTTGCTGACTTTCACCTTGGACTGTATATTGTCCAAATCCCTTGGAATTTTTCTTGGCATCACTGTCTTTTTTAAACAGGGTAAGCTTTATATTCTTCACAATTACAAAAAGAAAACAAACAAAACAATTCCAGATTGACTCATTAGTGTTACTTCAAGGATAATTACTATCGTTTGACTTGGCTTACTTTAGTTTGTAATTCTTCCACTTTCTTTAGTTTTTTAAAATAGCATTTTCAATCAAAGTTTTCAGATAAGGTCGTGGAACTACAAAAGACACTGCAGTGATTACAAACAATAATTTGACAGCTAGATAGAAATGCTTTCTTTCTATTTACATATCCCAGAGAGTGGAAATGGAAACTAAAAGTGTTTAATGCACACATTCAAAACATACCAGCACACAAACTGCATGCTAATTTAAACAATGTGCTGAAGCTTGGGTCTGTTTAAGCACCTTATCTTTCAAAAGCTCAGGATAACAAATAAACTCTGCAAAATCACAACAACTCAGGGCATAAGATGATTCATAAGAATACAGAAGAAGCAATATGACTTGGGTTTTATAGCAGTGGACCCTGAATAATTTGGCACCATGCAAAAGAACACAAGGCTAATTGCTTTGTGTGTCTGTTCATACTGTAACAGGTCAAATCTCATTAATAATCATGTTAGCTATTAGCATGTGAGAGCATAGGCCTTAATTTAGAAGAAATAGGGCCACGATGCCAGCAATAAAAAAAAGAGACAGAAAAACAGGAAGCCAAAACATTTCTTCAAGGAAGTGATTACAGTAATGAATGAACTCAGCAAACATGTGCCACAGGAGACAGATCATTAAAGCAGTGAGTGTCTTGAATTCATACACAATCAGGCACATCAAAGAAACACGAGACTGATCAAAGCACTGGGGACTCTAACAGGCTGCCCAGCCTAATCAGAGAGGAGGGCAATGGCCCAGGCTCGCCCACAGCGGACGTCACAGCTTCACCTCAGGTGTCAGACGTTACTGACTCCATAGAATTATTTCTCGGCAAGGCAGAGGCTGCCCCAAACCACAGTCTGGTCCCCCCACTTCCGCTGCATCGCTCTCTCATCTTCGTTTGCCTACTTTTTTTTAGAGCCTACATTGTCCAAGCAGTCAATGACACTCAGCATCTCTAACAATCTGGAGGATGCTCAGAGAGAACAGCGCTGGTGGAGGATGCTGGCTGCTCAAGCTGGCCTGTGGTGGGGAAGCTCACACAGCATCACAGAGTTCTTGTCAGATTCTCCCCACAACTGCTGCCTTGCTGTCTGCCCCACTCTGTGTTTGCCTGCCATTCTCATCAGGCAATGCTCATCTCATATGTCTTGCATCTGGTGTAATAATACTTTTCTTCAGGTTAGAAATAGAAAAGTGCTATCTTAAAACAAATTACAAATAGTGAAAGATAATAAATCCCTTTTATTTATAGATTAAACAAGAGTATCACTTTCTTACTTAAAACAATTTTCACATGCTTAGTACATTTTACCTGGTTTATCAAACCTTTGTATCAGTGTATCAGGGATGGATATGCATAATGCCAAGAGATCAAAAGTGAAATTAAAATGAGAAGCAACTGTGTCACCACTATTTTGTTACACTTTGCTTACCTAGGGTACCATGAGATAGTTGTGAGGATTTCTAGCAATAAAAGTCATCAACAAAATAGTAAAAACTGTCTTCTGTTCCCAAGACCATTCCAGAAGGGGGCTACTCAGATATTTTTCTAGTAGATTCACCTTTTCCTACGTGCCTTAGGTTGAAGAAATCTCCCATTAAAATGCATCAGAAACAAAATAACAGTGAGGATTTAAAAGCTGCTCCTCAAAGTTTTTTCAAAGACACTGCTACAATATCACTCAAAATAAAGATAAAACTCTGGTAGCAAGGTAGAACTTCTGTACAAGCAGCAATTTTAAAAACATTAGTACTCAATGAAACCTGGAGCAGCGGAAAAGCCAAATGTTTACTAGAGAAGGAACGCACATTTCACACGTACTATGTACAAAATTGTGTGGACTTCAGCGGGAATTAGAGACCTACATCAAAGATTAATGGTCTGTAGTCTTTGTCCACAATTTTATGCTAATTATATCAAGACTAAAGGACAAAGTAGGTCCTATTTACAAAATTCACATGAGGAGGATATCAAGAGACTGGCATAGAGCAGAAAACTGAACCAGGTTCTCCTTCCTCCCTGACAATTGATCAAAGCATCAGAACTAGCCTCTTGCTGGCAACGTTTTCTAAAGAAAAAACAAGAAAATGAAAAAAAAAAGCAAGCAGGCTTTCTCCTGTCTCTGTATCCTGGTGGAGGGTTCTTTTCTGTGCGTGTGAAAGGACTCCATTACAAACAATCAGCATTAGCTAATTAAGGGGTCTCCAAGGATGTAAAGATACTTCTCATAAAACCATCTCTCAAAAACTCACCTCTGTGCGTGACACAACCACGCATTTCCCTGGCTTGGCTGCAGCCTTTATTTCAGCACAGGTTGATTTTAAGTAACCATTCTTGATTTCCTCCTCGATGGAGTTGTATTGATGGGGTTCAGTCACTTCCAACAAGAACTTTGCCTCTTCGTTTTCGTATCTGAGTGGGACTTCAGGAATACTGCACAGATGTACAGTAAGGCAGATTACGAAAACCAAGGCTGCGAAGAAGAAGATCACCTGGAATTCTGATGCCAAGGTATATCCTAGTGTAGTTTGACCCCAGTCCATAGCACCTGTCAGGTAACCCAGGGCTCCTCCCAAACCTACAATGGTGGGGGAAAAAAGGAAAAAAAAGTCTACTGCCACTGATAAAATAAACAAAGAATACATAATACCCTCAACATGTGACCCCCTCTATGATGGAACTATCACTCTTCAGATATTTATCCCAAGAAATAGGAATACTGAGATAATCACATACAAGAGCAGTTACTAAAACATCTCTTGAAAAATCTCAGATCTGGTAGGCAGAGCTCTCCAGAAATTACCTGAACATACAGCAACATAGGCTCCATCTCTTTTTTTGATTCTTTTAAGCTCTATTTTCTTTGAAATGGCAAATAATACAAGTAGAACTAAATAAAATCCTAAAGAAATGTATGTGGTTTTTTTAAATTTCACAGAACAAATGCTTTTTAAATTATACTGAGACTATCTATAGCTTAGACTTTGTAAAATGTACTTTATTTAGCTTAGTCCAAACAGAAATACTGCCTTCATGTGAAATTTTTAAAAAAGTAAATAAATCCCAAAGCACTGTTTTGTAGTTGTACAAATCCAAGTGCCTCATCACTTGGAAAAGAAAACACAAAGGATCGAATATAACTGTGTAATCCCATTTACTAATTTTCTCAGAAAAGGTAGACTAAAAGGTAAAATGAGAAAGCTACTTTGTGCCTTGAAGTCAATAAACCCAGCTTTCAGTCAGTTTGGTTTTTTTACAATTTCTTCTCTTTGCTATGAATGCACACAGAGATGCACAGGGAAGTGCCCTCTATTGCATTCAGTACACAGCTCTGGTAGGGGTGGCACCTTTGTAGACTCCTGACACCTTGTTAACCAGGTGGCTCTGGGGGATGGATGTGTGGGAATTCCACAGGATAGCAGCTTTTCAAGGACTTGGAAACATTTCTACTCTTCTGCTTAGGAGAACTGATGACAATGTACAGCAGAACCCCCCATCTAACAAAAACTAACAGCACCTACACTTGCTTCCCCAGCAAAACACGGGATTTTGATTTCATTCTGGGCTTTCTGTACTGTTTCCCCCTCCTGGGTCTGCTTATGACCCTTCTTCATTGTGTCCTATGGCATTTCACAGGGGACTGCATCCTTGCTTGTTCTCATAAAAAAGAAAATCATGCTATTTACAGCTTTTTAAAGAAAATCTACACTACATGTTTTCAGTGTATGTTTGCAGAGAAAATGTGCGACATTTGAGGTTGTCTTTGCATGCTGTTTTGCAAAAAAAAAGGATCATGATATTGGAATGAAGCCTGAATGTTGTGTGTTGGATTTGTTCACTCTTTCTTCCACTTGTATAAATTCCCAGGGGTTTCATAATTGCAAAGCTATCAAGTTTCATGTTCAAACCCTAAACTGGAAGCAAACTGGAGAGTAAAATCTTAGAAATATTAAGTATAAAAAGAAGAAACTAAAGTGGGGAAAAGAAATAGTATCTAAAACAGAAACTAGAAAAGAAATGGGAAGATTCCTGTCTATGTCTGATGGGGATACAATATCAGGGAATGATAAATGCAAACTGTAGGGAATGGATATTAAAACTAGATTTTAGGGAAAAGTAACATTAAGGTCAGGGAATTGCTGGAGCAGAGTGCCTTGGGAGGCTGTAGAACTCCAGACAAGGGAGGAGTTCAACACCAGACTGGGGAATTTTCAGTTAGGAAGCGTTAAGATATTGATGAATTTGCTGTAGAGAGCTCAGGGTGCTGGATTAAGTCATGCACTCTGCCCCAGTCTTATTTCATGTTCTTTGTCTCACATCCCTTTTCACAGCTCAGTGCACAAATGAAACAGCTAAATCTGTAACTTCAAATCTTCAAAGTTGGAGACTTTTTAGTGTCATCCAAAAAAAAAAGGCAACCAGAGTTGTGCTAAGTGTACATAGAGACTCACTCCTCTCTCTGTCCAAACAAGTGATTCTTTAAAATTTTATCTGTCATTTTCTAACAGATAATACAGATTTCATTCCCATGTGGCTTTAAACTTCCCTTATAACCTGTGTTCACGGACACAGGTACTTCTTGTGTCCAAAATCGGCCTGTTGTCAGTAGCTACTACACCTCCCTCCTTGAGCAGAGTACCTGATACTGAATCTACGTGTCTCTGTTCTTGGTGGGGCTCAGAAGCCACAAAAATCTGCTATAACTAAGACTGCATGACTTCTCATGTAGTCTGCTTTTTGTCCAGTGCTTTCACAGGGACTGCCCTCAGGCATGGCAGGAGGCTGCTCCAGAGTCACTTCACAGGTACACAGCCTTAGGTGTCTACCCTGTGCATTTCCCCAACACAGGGCTCACATTGAACAGATGATTTCATAGAATCCGTGTTCAGAGGTTTGAATGGACCTTAGTGATCATCCAGTCCCACCCACCCTGCATTTGGCAGGGATACCTCCCACTAGACCAGGCTTCTCAAGGCCTTATCCAGTCTGGCCTTGAACACTGACAGGGTTGGGGCATCCACAACCTCCCTGGTTAACCTAATCCAGTGCATTACCACCCTCACAGAGAAGAGTTTCTTCCTAAGATCCAGCCTAAATATCCCCTCATCTTCCTAAAGAAGACTCACTCTCCAGCTTCCCTGTGGCCCCGCTTCAGACACAGGAAGGTTCCTATAAGGTCTCCACACAACCTTTTCTTCAGGATGAACAGCCCTAACTTTCTCAGCCTGTCTTCACAGGAGAGGTGCTCCAGTCCCCTTATCAACTTCGTGGCCCTCCTCTGGACTTGTTCCCACAGTTTTGTGCCCTTCTGTAACTTGGCAGCATTCCAAACATGTACAAAGGCAAATGAAGCTGTTAACTTCATTTGCAAGAACTTGAACTGAACTACTTGGACTTATTTTGTGGGAGTTGTGAATTTCTGAATTTTACACAGAACTCCTGTTTCTATACAGCACATACTGGTGCACTGCTGAAGAATGGAAATAAATTGGTTCATGCAGCTCTTGTTCTATGTCACATGCTGAATCAAAAATGTTATTTTTATGTGCAATAGCAATGAAACAAGTTACATCCATTAATTTTTGCCTCACCAAAAACTTGGAAAAAACCCAAACCAAACTGAACAAACACTACTTCACTTTTATAATAGCTAACTACTCTTACTTAAATCATGTCTGTGTTGCTGTAATTGTTTATGCCTGTAGCCTTCTGCAGAACTTTTGTAGCAGCAATCACAAGTTGCTGTTCTCTGGAGTAGTGAAAACCCAGCAACAAAAGACTCGTGACTGAAGTGCAGGATCAGATGATCAGTTCATTCAAGATTAGAAACACAGTGAGGATAAAATCCATGCAATTACCTTCCCCTCCCTTGAGAAGTAGGGAGGAAAAGAAGGGATCTGAGTACCTGTAAAGAGAGCGTGGTAATGCAGACCCTTCTCTTTATCCTGATGAGAGCAGACATCAAATAAGTACGCTTTGATGGGACCATCAATAAAATCAGCTGCAAAATCAAAAAGGACTACTCCCAGCATGGTAATGACTATTGCCCACGTCCGCTGCTCGTCTCTCTCATCGATGAAAGCTACAAAAAGAAAAACACCCTCATTCTGACAGCAACAGCACCATGTTCTGCAAAACCACATTTTGTCTTTCCTGATACCTCAAAATCTAAACAATGACTGGTTATGCAAGAGTGACACCAGAATCATATCAGAGAAGCAGGAGAGCTGAGTCTGCGTAGTGCTGAGCTGGGCTAGGTTGACTTACTGCCTTGAGTCAGCACATGCTCAGAATGCTCCGAGCTCCATGGCCAAAGAGCATCGCTACCCTTAATCTACTCCTTTACACCTTCAAGGCATGCTCTGGTAGCCTAACACATGCATTTTGCAGTACTTTTTGGTTTATTCTATTTGTCCCACTCTTACATTGTTTTAGATAATCAAGAGTTGACTGCAACATCTCTTTCTGGGTCAATGAAATCAAGTATATTCAATGCCAATAATATTCAGGAAGAGAGAATAAATTAATCCATAAAGACACACACCTCCCCCATCTGCCTAGTTAGTAACAACTTTCTATCAAGACTTTAAGAAGTTACGTCCCAGGCTAAAATCTAACAATAGGGATGTCACTCCTATTCGATTTTGCATGTTTCAGCTGCAACAGAGTTTCCAAGCAGTTAAGGATTTCTGTTTTTCACCAGCCAACACAGTCCTGAATCAAGTCAGCACTGCAATAGTTAAAGTATTAGTATTTTGAATGCTAATCCATCTAAAACAGGGATGAACAGGGGTTCAGTTTGGATATGTATTACATCACAAAAACAACACTATAACTTAAGCAAACAAGGTAGATCATAGTTCACAAAAACTTCTATGGCCTAAGCAAATCTCTACCTCTAGGAGCTTATCAGGCAACCAAACCAACACACAACAGACTGTAATCACATGCACAAACTACAGAACACTATGTACAGGGTACATAACATGCAGTGTTAGGATTGAGTGTATACAAAGATTCCAGTGCTCCCCAGCTCTTTCACTGCACCCAAGTCACATGATACCAAATTTTAACAGTGCATTTTAAGAAGGAAAAGGGGAACCCCTCTCTTTTTTCTGATTCAAAAGGCTAGGATGAGTTTTGTCTGTCAGCATAGAGCATGCCCCTCACTCACCTGAGATCATCACGTCCCCATTGAGGTACAAAGCCATGCCTAACAGCATTATGATGCCCAGACCCAGAATGAAAGGTCGCCTCCTGCCCCAGCTACAGGTGCAGTGATCACTGGCTGAACCTACCACGGGCTGCAGCACAAAGCCCAGGATAGGGCTGATGAGCCACACGAGGCTGTAGAGGTTCTTGGGCAGCCCTACACTGAGCAGCACCGGCGTGACAAAGGCGGCCTCCACGGCATAGCAGAACTCCCGGCCGAACATGGCCATGCTGTGCATGATCAGCCTTCCCACTGCTCGCTTCCTTGGCACCACTGCCCCAGTCCTCATCACTGACTGCCCCGGAGCTTCCTCCTTCTCTCTGGTGCTGTCCATGTCAGCCTTGGCCTCTTCAGAGGTGGGTGGAAGAGCCTTGTGGAAGCTCTCTTTCGTTAAGGTCATTGCTCTGGCTGCGAGCAGCGCCGTGGCGAGCTGGTGCTGCCTGCTCCGGCTGACATGGGGCCCAGATCATATGCCGGGTGGGATCGGTCTGTGCTGGGGGAGGGACTCACATACTTTCATGGCTCTGCGATCACAAGTTATGCCAGGAAGGGGGCGGGGAAGCGTGTGTTCACATTGGCAGATCTGAGCTTTTGGGCGTCTGCACTGCTCCCAACTATCCACAACTAAGGAATTACTGTTTACGCATGAAGCACACATATAACGGGAACATACATCACATGGTCTGGGCACAGGATTAGCCTGACACAAAGCTGCTCCTCTTGTTGTAAGATCTTGCTGTAAGACAGCAGTGATACCAGGAATCTAGTCCTTGTCTGTGCATTCAGCAAACATGAGCATCAGACAGAGTGACCATTCCCTGCTGACTGAACTGGGATGAAAAGTCTGGATCTATCTGGAAAAGGACTTCAGTGCACTTCATGAGGATGACTACGTGAACCTATACATTGCCCTTGAGCGTTAGAGGCAGCTATAAAGCTCGACAGAAATCTGTCAACCAGCAGCTGATGAGTACTTTTTTGTATCTGCTGTGTACTGCCCTCAAAAGAACTGATAATTTTCTCAGTTTCTGAAAACAAAGGATATTAGGATCACTTAGACATGGGTTTTTTTAAACAGTCTTACCTGCCAGGGGAAGGCCTTAAAAAAAACCTGTAGTGACATTACTCAAACTGTACCTTTCAGGGTTAGGCACCTGAGCGAGGCAGCTGATCCAAACTATGCTGAAGCAACATGAGGTTTTAAACCGATGTCAGTAATTTTGGTTTCAAAACTTTCGTACAATGGAAATTATGTCTGACAATGCTGATTTTTCTCCAACACCATCAGATGCATCTGGGACTAAGAAAATTGTCAAATCCTTATGGTAACAGTGTATAATATTCCGTAACTTACACTGATGATCTGACTGGAAACTTAAGGTGCCTTTGCTGATGGTTTAGACAACTTGCCAGGACCTACTAGATAACTCTTGCTTCCAGGCAAGTGTTTATGTAGTAGAATATAAAAGGTTGGTATTTTTGCCACAACACATGTAAAATGAGCTAAAGTATACCTCAGTTTTGGAAGCCTTTGTAACCAACAAACCAATCTTCAGCAAAATTTATCAAATTTATCAGAAAACCCCAACCCTTCATGTCATAATTCCTCACACACTGGATGACAGAATACTGCATTAATGCCATATAACTAATCCTTTTTCAAAGCAGATTTTCTTTTGCCTTGCAAGAGATGGTTTCAAATGAGAGCTTAAGCTTGAAGGAAACAACAACCAACATGGAATAACCATTGTTTAAAACCTGTGCAGCAAAGTTGCCTGCCATTTTTCCATAAGGAGATGAAAGGATTATTAGTTGGCAGATGTTTTCGAAACAAAAAAAAATTGATTCTGAGTTTAGTTTCTAGCCAAGCTGATATTCTAGATGTAATATAATCAGGAGACTGCATTGAGAAAATGTAGTCAGGCTGTTAAACAGATTAACTTTGAGATAATAGCTCTGCAGCAGCACATAAGAGAATAGCATTAGTTAGACCATAGTTTCGGCATGATAAAGCAAATTAATTAATATGATAAAATAGAGAAAAAAACCTTCCTAATTCATGAATAAACAACACAATCACTCATTTAGAAAGAATATGACTGTATTTTATTACAAGAATTGCTTTCAGGTAATTACAACATGTATTAAAAATCAATGGTATAACCAAGAATTAAAAGAATCAAACCACAGGATACAATATTTAAACAAACTTTCTGAGAACTTACAGGTGCTTACCAAGCAAACTGTGTAGATCTTCAGAACACAATTATAGTATCATTCTAGACAGCAGATCATCCAGGTACACAAGTACGTAAGTCCCATTGTCTTCAAATTAAATTTGTCAATAATTAAAAAATGTATGTATTATTTAAAAGTAGTATTATGCAGACATTTATTTGTCAGATAATTCAATTTTAAAGCACAAAAGCTTACTGTATCAGCCTGAAATTTATCTGATATGCATAGCCAGAGATTATAAATTAGCTTTTGGGTTCTTGAATTCTATTGCTTTATCAGAATAAAGTTTAGCAATCTCTTGTTTAGTAAACCCATATTCTAGAAGTATCTCCTCTGTGTGTTCTCCTATAAAAGGATCTCTTTTACATGATGGAACAGCAGGAGTCCTTGATAGAACAGGAGCAGGTCTAGGACTTATCTGTCCCTGATCATTTTTGATAAAAGACCTTCTTTCTTTGTTATGCTGATGTGAGGCAACATCATCGAAGGATAAAACAGGGGTCACACAGGCATCAGTGCTATCAAATATGCTGCACCACTCAGCCTGCGTCTTCTGTGCAAATATGGATGCAAATTTTCTCTTCATTTCAGGCCAGTCGGAGAAACTCATCTGAGAGGGGAGTTCATCTAAATTTAGCCCAAGACCTGAAAGGAGAAAAGCAAAGTTTAACTATAGTGTGGCTTAGATAAATTACTAAGTGCTTCCCACAACAAAGTATATTCCTCAAGAAGATAATATTTTGCAGGCAATACTAAAGTCACTTTGAACTTTACTTGGGTATCTGTGCAAGGCAGGGAGCAGTGGAATAAAACGTCCTATGATACTTGCAATTAGACTAAACTGCATCAGCTACAGCCTTTAAAGCAAGTACATATAATAAACACTCATTTGTATAAACACTTCACAGAAGCAGAAGCTGCCTAGAGGTAAGAATGTCCTGAGAACAGCTTCTGTAACAGGTATCATATTCTCTACCTGGCAGTAGCAACACAGAAATCTGCTGAATGGGCCCTGGACCACAGCAATACGCTCATCTCCCAGGAGCCAGCACAACTGCCAGAGCTGGACATTCAGCAGGCTACAGCGTTTGACGTTCAACATGATGGGGTTACTTCTATGCCACAAATGAGAAGATGGTGTGGATGGATGTGCCCAGCTTGATGCGCATGTGGCAGCTCAGCTGCAGGTGCCTGCAGGCTGACTGACCTGCTTCTTCACTCCACTGTCCAAACAGGCTCCAGCAGTACCTCCTGCTCCCTCTGTTCCAGCACACTTCCCAGGCTGCAACTCCCACAGCCCTTTCATTCCCTAACTACTCAATAACCCTGCTTTCCATCTCAGTCGCAAGGACCACCCAGGCATGCAATAAGCAGATCTCTTCTGGGACACGAAAGCAAAGCACGGTTACACAGGCCTTGTAATGAAAATTTCCTGAACTAGGGAAGTCCTAGGTCTATCCCTGACCTAAACACCACATCCCTTCTCACTGGGGAGCTTACATCTCTGCTGTGCTGCCAGTTTCCTGTACCTGTTCCTGTTCTCATGGATTCTGCTCTCTGCAGTCTCTACTCTTTCATTCTGCTACTTCAAGGAGATGCAAGAATTTTTATGACTTCTTGTAGAGATTATCTCAAAAAGGAGGTAGAAACCAGAAAGAGAAAAGGCAATTGAACTACACCTTCAAAATGGAGATAGTACAGAGGTATAAGGAGAGTATACAATACCAAATAGAAATCAGAAGTGATACATTGAAGGCTGTTCAAACAGTCCCATATTGAAATTCCAGAGCATGAACACAGCAGAAAAAAGTCAGAAAAAGCAGGGGTAAGAAAGAATTCGAGAAATCAGGAAGACTAGAGAACAACTATCATCATAATGCTTCACGAGTAACAAAAAAAGGGAGCTTCTCAGAAAACAGCAGTTCCCTGTAAAAGGCAGGGAGCTCTGCAAAACTGAATTTTCAGCATTCTTTCTTACATCTTTGGTTATCTGGTATTAGATTGACAATTACACTAACAACTGTTAACTGGCTTCGGTAATAAAGGGTTGTTTGCAGGCAGAATTCACGCAGACCTCCTCTTGTCTTTAGCTGTACTTAGGCAGGAAACATCTAAAATATCTTGTCTTTTTATAGCTTTGTCATCACTGAGCAGGGTAGACATACTGCTGCTGAAACATACAGCGTGGAAGAAAGGGAGATAATGCCTATTCTTCTGCTCCTTAAGTTCTTTCTTTCATTCATAATCTGCACAATAGGCACTTCTTGGGGCCCACAGTTCCCCCCAGTATAACACAGTATTTATGAATTTCACTGTTGATCACAAGATTCTTAAACAGTAGTTTTGAAAATGAATACATGCTTTGAAATTGTACTTTGGTACTTCAAAAGAAAACACACAGAAATTGCCAATCTCCAGACTCAGAAACACAGCCTTGCAGTAGTTCACTTTCAGAAGAAATTCATCACAGTCAAAGACAAAACAAGCATTTTCACATCTTATTAGAAATGCCTGTGGATATTAGGATAAACGATACTACACGGTAAATATCAGTCCTTATGGTTTTACCAACCCATGTGCACCTTCAATCACTGAACTTACACTCTTGTGTCCATAACCATTCATGTCATCCTAAAAGAGATCAGCTGAAGATAACTCATACTGGTTGAACCTCATGATTAAATAAAAGCTAGAAATATTTTCAAAATTAATTTGATTATTGATTTTCAAAGTATTCCACTAGAGACAAACAGTGCAGTATAGTTTACTTATGAACTATGAGGTGAGACAAATTTACCTTCCACGATATGTACAGGTAAGTAAAAACACACTGCCTGAGCTTCTGTCTCAATGCATGAAACCTTGCCAAATGGAAACCTTGTTACACAGTGCTTGTTTTCTTATGAAAAACTATGATTTGGTTTCTAGCAGCCAGTCCAACACGAGCAGAGCTGTACCATTATCCCATTACACAATTATTTTTGATGATTGTGGCAGATGGGAAGTTGGCTGAGCCTCACTGCACACACTCTGGCAAACTAGAACAATATGCAGAACCTGGAATTTAATATTACATGCTCATTTTCCGCTTACCACTGAAGACTTCAACTTTAAATAGCATGAACTGACAGCATTTAAGCACTACAGCTTCTCATTTTCCAGCTTGTGCTCACCATTTGTGGCGCAGATGAGCAGTCTCAGAGCAGGAGTGACTGACTCAACAAGGAAACTATTACATGGCACAGAGCTGTCTGCAGTACCACAGGGGGACAGACTTCATTCAGTGTAATCATAAGCAAAATATCTTTTGCACAGAGTATCTTATAAAGCAATCACAACTCAGTTCCAAGTTTTTTTGTTCAAATTTTCATCTAGGATTTTTTGTATGGAAAAGCCCAGTCAACCTACCCTAGTACAGCTTCAAAATTATTTTTGAAAATGAAAAATTGTCTCCCTATAATGATGAGTCAAGATTATGAAGA
>VXBT01003579.1:0-36659 GCA_013400235.1 Oriolus oriolus | reverse complement strand
GCTCGCACCGCGGGAGCCTGGGTGCGTCCCTGGGGCGCTGGAGGCTGGCTCAGCTGCAGGTGGGGAGCAGGGACGTGGCGTGGCAGGACATAGCACAGCGCGCCATTATGTTGATTGTCTGGCAAGCAGTTGAAGAAAGAAACCGGCTGAAATCCAGACAAAATATATTTTTTCTAATTTCTGCGCGTTTACCTGCAGACCAGAACAATGGCATTTCTTAACCTCAAAGGAAAAGAAGGTGTTTGTCTAGCCTCAGAAATGGCAACGGCTTAGGCATTGAGAGATCATGTATAGGGGAGACCTTAGAGGTTTCTCCCCGAAGTAGAGGTGTGTTCTCATTCCCGTGCTGAGCTGAAGGGTCCGGACCTGGGCAGTCTGACCTGCCTTCTGCAGAGACGAGCACCAGTCTCGGGCTGTGGTGCCCGGCTCCGGAGCGCTGATGCCGGGTGTGCCGGGCGCGGTGAGCCGGGTGCTGCCGGCAGCGGCGGCCGGGGGGCGCTGTTCCCGAGGCTGGGCCGGCCCCGCCCGCCCCCGTTGGTCTGACAACGGCACGCGCGGCCCGAGCGGCACCGCCTGAGGGGCCCCGGGGGTGGCGGGGAGAGACCCGGGGCGACACCGGGAGCGCCGCCGGCAGCGACACCCGCAGGTCCTGGAAGGCGAGCGGTAGGCGTGGAGTATCACCGTTAGGAGTCTCAGGGAGGCTGCGAAGCTGCTTTGAGAGCTGGAGCTCCTCTGCTCTGGGAGAGCTTGAGGTGTTACGTTTGGAGAAGAGAAGGCTCCAGGGAGTCCTTAGAGCCCTTTCCAGTGCCTACAGGGGCTCCAAGAGAGCTGGAGAGGGACTTTGAAAAGGGCCTGAAGTGGCAGGAGAAGGGGGAATGGCTTCAAACTGCCAGGGGGCAGGGTTAGATGGGATATTGGAGAGCAATTCTTCCCTGTGAGGGTGGGGAGGCCCTGGCACAGGGTGCCCAGAGAAGCTGTGGCTGTCCCATCCCTGGAAGTGTCCAAGGCCGGGTTTGAAGGGTTTTGGAGCACCCTGGGGTGGCGGAAGGTGTCCCTGCCCATGGCAGGAGGTTGGAAGAAGATGGTCTATCTTTAAGGTCCCTTCCAACCCAAACCATTGTGGGAGTCTATGATTCAAGGAAGGCCCTTTTCGAACTGAAATGTTGTGTCTCCTCTTGGCTCCCAGCTTGTAGTTGCCAGTTCTTCTGGAAGCAGGCCTGGCAGTCAGCTGCGATGAGCTGCGTGTTCTCAATAGGACGTGTGTGACATGTTCGCAGAGAGGAAGGCTGTAAACAGATTGTCAAGGCCAAGGTAAAAAAAGCAAAGGATTGAGTAAAAGCCAGAGAAGTTGGTTGTGTTAGTCAGTTTGCTGGCTGTTGATGTGACCTCAGGTCATTTTCAACATTTCTGGTTTTGGTTTGTTTTAGTAGGAAATGAATGTGTTATCTCCAGCATATGCTCTCCAATGCATCTACATGTGTTCCCATCTCTTTGTTGTATATCAGGTTATATTAACTGAAGGCAGAATCATAACACAGCAGTAAAACATTTAGAGGCATAGTTAGCCAGATTCAGGCATTTCTCACTCTGCTGTTGACTTTTCTGGTAACTGTAAGCAAGTCAACACAATCCAGTTACTCCACTTTTCCTCTCTGAGGAACAGAGACTCCTTTTTTTTTTTTCTCATTTTGAAAATAGCCTTAGATGAAAATGGTTCTGTGTGTGGCATGTAGGGTTCGTTATTTTACATTTCTGCTGTCTTTCGCCTACTATTTTTATTAATTGTTGCTGTTCTGCATTCAGTAGGTTTGGAGGAATTCTAATTGTTGTGATTATGGTTCTTTGAAGGCTCACTTAGCACTTTTTTTTTTTAGCTCACTTTCCTTTTGGGCGGAGGAAAGAAGGAGACGAAGTCCTCTAAGAAGAGTAAAAGGCACACTTTAAATAGGCATTGGGAAATGTCTGCTGATGCCATGCCATTACCGTGTGATCAGCAGAAATGTGTTGGAAAAACACCCACCAGTGACTTGACAGAAAAGCCACAATCAGACAGGTAGAGAACAGAAGCATAAAACCCCAATTATATGTTCATGACTAAAGGTATGAAACTGACAGATTTTCACTGGGAATTAGAAACTCCTGAATTCTTGGTCATAGCACTAACGACTTGTCCTAGACTGTCTCCTTACCAAATGTAAATTTAGTATAATGAACTTCTGGCTGTTGAAGTGCAGGCTAGCAGACGAATATTTGCAATGGCAGGCATGTTGTATGGCTTTCCTTTTAAAAAGAAATTGTCTTTGCTCGTAGCAGTCTAGATATACACCCAGTCTGACACGTATTTTTGAGGCTAAATTTCAAAGTAAATGGTTTACATGATGATGCAGTAAGATTATGCAGTGGACAAGAACGAAGTTAGTGCATCCATCCTTTCTTACCCTAAGCTGGCTGCTGAATAATGCTACATGGATTCTCATTGACCCCAAGGAGAAACACAGTGCCCAAGCTGTTGGGAAAAGCACAGATAAAGGCTATTTCCACATTTCTTGCTAGCGTCTCCTTAAGAGTTCTTAGGCTTTTTACCTTTTAAAGCTATTTCATGTGTCTTTGCTGTTTACACATACTAAACCTAGCATGTATTGCTTTAATGCCATCATAACAGATTTGAAGGTAGGATCTACCCAGGCTTCAATTCGTCTCAGAACAAGCAACATTGATTCTTTGAATTACGTTCTTTAAAGTTAGAATGATTCTTATGTTCACTTTAATGTTACAGTTTGCCAATTAAAGTGGACTATACGGTTATGTAAGTCCTCTTCTGGTGCATTTAGTACAAATTGAAGCTTTATTCTCTTTCTGTTTCAGACCACCTACAACTTTTCCAAAGGCATGGGGAAATGTAGATTCAAGTTCAGCTGAGAAAGTCAGAGGCCTGCCTGATGTAGTTGGTAAAACTGGTTTCCCTTAAGGTCATCTGTTTTAACTTGCATTCATAGGAGATGTGGTACATGTAACAGTTTTAGCTGAACAAGGTGTGAAATTGTGCTGGTTTGAAATTAAACCAACGGGAGAAATTAACCCCACACAAACACCTCGTGAGAGATTTCAAATCGAAGTTACAATTTAATAGATGACAATAAATGCAATGGTACAGAAAAACTGAATTAAAACCACAAAGTCAGAGTACAACCTGGCACCCTGTTGGCCAGGGTGGTGGCGCACTCCCATTAAGCAGTGGTTGCAGTCCTGTCAAAAGCAGTGGTTTTGTGGAAGTTTGGGTCCTCCTCTGGATGTCCGGTGGTGTCCCCAGACTGCCCAGATTGGTGGGGTTCAGGTGGTACACCCCCAGGGCAGGGAGTTTCACAATGGAATGATGTAATCCCATGAGTCATAGAATACTTTTGGAGTCCCTGGTAGTCGTTCCTGTTCTGCTAGTGCATATTCAGTTCATTATAGCCCGTTAGCAGAGATGACCCTCTCAGGATGGGTGGTGCTGCTGCTTCTCCTGCTGAGTCATTGTAAAGATAAAGAAACACTTGCAGGATTTGCCTCTTGTCATTGTAACACCCAGCTTGTATCCTGGGGGGTCGAGTGTGCACTAAAAACAACCCATCATTAAGAGTTCATCACGAAATGGGGTAGAGGGGAGTAGAATACACAGTGTGGTTGCAGCCACATTGGCACTCTTTCTCCTGCAGACAAAAATGTAGCTCAGAAATGGCCTGACACATTGTTGATGATTTGTAGGTAATTTTGAAGATGAAGAGTATTCTAATAGAAAAAGAACAGTTGTGAAATTGTCAGTCAATTACAGCTTATGTTTAGATTATAAATTCCAGTTCTGATGTAAGCAGATCTCATTCCTGAAATGACGCAATTTTTTTACATCACGCCTGAGTTTAGTTGATAGTTCCACGCTATTATCCTTCTGAAAATCAGAAGTTAATAAAGGAAATTTTAAAATACACTCTAGTATTTTTAACCTCCATTTGTTAAGATTGCACTTCCCATGGAAAGATGTTGCACGCTGTGAGAACTGCACAAACTACAGCTGTCATAGTATAGATTTAGGCATTTTTTGTTCCTGCATCCCATGTTCTGCAGCAACAGTTGCAAGCTACAGAATCCTCATTTCTTTCTTGGCAGTTCCTGAGGAAACAGGCAGCAATACATGGAAGTACCTGGCAGAACGGCGGCAACAGCGTCACGATCGAGCAGTGACCGAAATGCAGCAGCAGCTGGACTGCATTGGCAGGGTAAGGCAGGGTTTTTTAACCAGAGTCTAGAGTGCTCTTCTAAAGTCAGGGGCCAACAATCAAATGATCACACTGACCTCCCATTTTAGGAGATGGAAGCCTCTGTTTTGAAGCTTCAGGAATTCCTTCGGCTAAAAGTGATGGAATCAGATAAAAAGAGTAAACTTCTGCTTGAAAAGATTGCGTCTGACATGGCTTTGGAAGGTTTCTCGTTTGAAGTAAGGCAGCTCAGAGCATTGGCTCAGCTTCAGTTACTTGTACCTGCTCTGTGTAACATCTTCTTATGTCTCACTGGAGTCCTAAGTTGTGGGTTTTTTCCTTTTATAATTTTTTTCTTTTATATTCACTTTTCAGTGCGATTGAGAGTAGATTTTTATTTCAGGGTTTGGAAGAACTCTGGAATATGATCCACCAGGAATCCTCAGACAGAAAGAAGTGGGTTAGGGCAGTGGACGAATCCCTAAAGGAGATCGAAAGGAGTCGAGCCATTAAAGTGAGCTGAAGTCTTAATAACTGTTACTTAAGCATAAGATTATTATTTGCTGATAATGCTGGATGCAGAGCAAAGAGTAGCTTGTTTCCACGGGAGTCAGAGGTCCGCCGGTAGTTCTGTTGTGTGGTGACTGCTCTCTTTTCACCAATAAACTATCCACTCATTTTATACCCACATAATCAGGAGAAGATACTTTTTTCCTTGTTTTAAGGTGTTTCTTTCTTTCACAATTATCTATACTAAAGGTGCAAGGAATATGTGAGCTGCTTTTATTTTCCTGGAGGGTTGTGTAGGTCAAACTTTGACCTGGTCTCTTATTTTTTGGAGGACATATCTATTCTGCAGCTGAGGAGGAGCACAGGCATGACCTAGCTCAGTTTTAGTTTGGTACGTCAGTAGCAGACGTGTTGCAGTTTTGTAGTCTTCAGCCTAACCTGTAAAAGTCATTGGACATCACAGGAAATGTTTGGATAAAAAAATGGATAGACCACGGAAGAGCTTGCTGCACTGTCCTTGAAGGCAAACAAAAGCTGTTTGTTCTACCGGTGCCAGTTTCTCCTCTCTTTGTAATGAGTAGGTCCAAGAGTATCACCAGTAACCCTTCTGTTGGATTAGCTACAAAAAATGTCAGAGGTGACCACATTTGCTTTAATTTTGTGTTCACTTAAAACAGGCACTGGTGGATTCCCTTCAGATATTTGAAAGGATGATGGTTTGATTTTTAAATTCATATTGCAGCCTGTCTGCAGAGCACTCAATTATCACAGATATCAAAGAGAAATCAGTTGAGTAGTAACAAAGGAATGTTTTAGTTACTATTTTTATGAATTACTGAAAAAAATTAGTCTTCAAGGTAACTAAGATTAGTATTTTAAAACTTACTTCTCAATCTGTGTATCAACCAACTGAATTCATTTTAATGGAAGAAAATTGTCTTGTTCATGTAGTTTTTTAACTTGGGAAACTGATATTTGAGTTATACTTTTTGTTGTTGTTGCTTTTCTTTATTTTTCTATTGCACAGATAGCAGATGTACTGACCAAGTATACCGTGCAACTGGAGGAAATCGCCTTCTTCTTGGCAGCTGATGTTCACAAGCTCATTAACGATAAGGCCATGGTAAATGTTTTACCTGGGGCAAGACAGCAGTCTGAATATTCCTAGAATGTCTTTTTTTCCCAACTGAAATTCATTTTTTCTACCTGTCAATCACTGAAATATGGAAGAGATTTCTACTTTGCAGGGTATTCTTTATCATTTGTGTTCTTTTTTCCCTCATTTTCCATAGAAGACTCTTTTTTTTTTTTTTTTTGCATGTTGTATGCTGTTTCTACTCCTGGTTTTATTTTTTAATACACAGAATATAAACAGAGCACTGTTGCGTAATGAGAGGGCAACTGCCAAGCTGCTCTTCAATCTAATGAAATCAGAGCTTGAGAAAGAAAAATTGCATCAACTGAAATGGCAAGAGAGAGTCAAGGACTGGAAGCTCATCCAAAAAAACCGTGTCGTTCAGAGTTTCAGGTCAGAAATTTTGTAATCTTATTTTGGAGAATGAATAACACAAAGTGACTACTGTTCTTTTGTGGTTTCTATAAACAGTAATACTTTATCATTTTTTTCCTTCTACATATCACATATGATATCACATATATCATGCTTCCATTATACTTATCCTTTTTCCGTCCTGCAGAGAATTTATGGCAAGTGAAGAAATACAGAATCCCCCAGCTGTGAAAACGGAAATGGAAAATATGATAAAGGAGCAGATTGTACTTAGTGAGCAGAGACTGAGGGTTTTGCAGCACATTGGGTATGGCAAAAGAGGGTGTAGCATAAAGGAAGACAATTCTTTTTGGAGTTAATGAGGGACTTGGCTACAAACTGCACTTTGCTTCCTGTCAGTGTGTGGTTGTTAAATTCAGCAGTAAGGCAGGGTCTAAAACTATTTTTGTGCAGCTCTTTTTAATGGAAAAAATGCATTCTTGATTTTCAGTGCACCAGCTACACTAAATAGGTGGTGATAGAGGGCTAAAAATGCAGGAATGCAAAAGTAATTCTTACTGACATTTGAAACATGGTAGAAATGGGCAGGCAAAGATGGGTGGAGAACTGGAAGTTGGTGCTTTTGTCAATGCATTGTTTCTCCATGGGATTTCATTTGTGTAATAAATTAAGAGAGGAGTCTGGATAGAAATCTAACACTGCTATGTTTGAATATCCATCCTGAAAACAAGAAGCATTTTTGGGTGCAATGCATTACAATATTTACAGGGAGGTTTTTTACAATGGATGTAGGAACAAGGTAGATTACAGTTAGTTGCTTGTTGGGCAGCAAACAGTTGGCCTCAAACAGCAACAGTCTCTTTGGTTTATTTTCATTGCCAAGATGGCTGTAAATAAAATAAAGCACAGTAGTATGGATACTCGGATTCATAATTTTATATTTTAAGTACTGACTGTTTTGTATTTTAAAATACCTGACTCTTGTTTCCTACTTTGGTAGCACTTTGTTGCCTCCAACACACACAAAATCTGAGATAAATGAATGGTACAGAACTCTGGAGAATTTGAACAAAAGTATAGGTAAGTTGGGAAATCATAAAAACAGTCTGGAATTCAAGCAATACTTTGTCTTTTTCAAGGCAATGATGAGGCAGACAGTTGCTTTGAAAGTGCATGTTTGCTCTATTCTTTCACGTACCTTCTCAGTTGCTTTGAGCTGGCAATAGGACCCAAAGAGGCTGCCTATGACAGCACTTTCCTTTGGCCAGAACAAACACTTGTGCTTGGTGAGATCTAGCAGGAACTGGCTTGCTTAGAATTAATCTGGGGGAAATAGAAGGTTAATTTTGACATGGATCCGTTCTCAATCGTACAAAAATACTCCTTTTTAACTCTTGGAGAAGAAGAGGGGGAGTATTGGAGATACTTCCTTTCTCCGAGTCCTGTAGCATGCCTGCCTTCTCTTGCTGCAGAACACATCCTGTTGTGATGTTGGTAGCCTGTATTGATGCATTTTCCTGGTCTTAAAATTAAGAGAGCTGAACACAGTTAAGAGGGAAAAAGGGTTTTACCTCAGTGTTTATTTAAGGACCCTCAGGTACACCGAAATGCACATCGAAATGCACCCCGAAATGCCCCCCGGAAATGGCCCCCCACGATGTGATGTGTGTGCAATTATAGGCCTTGCTAATTAGCACATCCATCAAAGATTGCCCAGGGAGGGACTCCAGCGAGACCCCTCAGCGAGGAACCTTCCCCTGGCTGGGCCTGGCTTTGTTTACAGAATGTGTTCTGGAGAGGCCCTCGGGGTCTGGGGTTTCCAGGGTGTTTGGGCTCTTGGCTTAACGGGATATTGGGTCTGAGGGAAGTGATCAAACTTAAAGAATTATAACTGTGTGGACAAAAAGCACTAAGAACACATAAAAGCTATATAAAAAGGGGTATAAAAGAAAAGCAAAAAATCATCATGGCATCATTATGGTAGCAAAGAAGTTGGCAGCCATTGTAAATCACCTGCTATTTTTAGCATAACAATAAACAGCTTTGTATTAAAACGTCTTATTTGATTGGTGGGTAGTGTCACACAGGGGTGCAGACACTGCTGGGATCTGTTCCCTGTGCTGGGATTCAGCACAGGGCCTCTGCCATGTTTCCATCTCACACAGCACTGTGAAATATGGGAATCTTGACCATGCTCTGTTCCATGTCATTCAGACACCCTCAGTTTGGAGTGTGTGGAGAAAATGCGCATCCAGTATGAGCTGGTCCAGGGCAAATGTGAGGAAAAAGTGCAGATGTGCAAGGTGAGTGTCACAGCTTTGGGTGTGGTAGCCATGGTACAATGTGGCAATACAGTAAAATGTGTTTGAGGATCTGCCAAACATTGAGATAACGAGTGAAATTACTTTTAACCTCTGTCTTACTTTGTTAAAAAAGTAACCATCCATTTGGTTTCACAGTAGTGTTGGGTATTTGTACTTGAAATGTGTAAAAGCTGTTACAAATGCAAGTAATGAAGGGAATGCTGTCCAACATTTATGTGGAGAATGCAGGGACCCTCAGCCTTTGTGCTAAATCTGTCTTATCATTGGGAAAGAAATTCCACCTCTCTGCCTTAAGTTTCTCCCTTTGTATCCAATCGAGTTGTATTGTTTACTAACAGAATGTGGGCTCTAGGAGGTTGTATCTTTCTCTGTGCATCACAAGAAGAGAAACACTAAGTTTAGCCATGCTCTCTGAAAGCCACACAGTATTTGTTACACGCATGTCCATAATTTGCTATTCTTTTCATTTAGATGAGCCTGTTGGATATGAACATTTGCCCAGTAGAAGATGTTGAAATTATGCATTCTGACATGCTTCAGATGACTGAGAAACTAAAACATAACTTTGAAGAACAACTGGAGCACATGGATGTACGTTTATTACATTTATTTTTATCACTCCCTGGGATTAGTCTGTTCTTCCTATGCTCCCACCTGCAATGCCTTCTGCATCATAGGCTGTTGATGTCACGTTAGAAAGAGGTCCATAGTGTAACTAAACGCTACAAAGAAACGAAGTTTGGTGTGATTCACGCAGAAGAGTTCATAATTATTGTGTTTATTATTCGTAATATAAATATATTGTATTTTTATTATAATTTGTATCTGAAATATGTATGATGGAGATGAATAACATATGGCCCGATCTGCCTAAAGGCAGAGGAATAGATTTAAATGATCTCCCAAACTTCTTCTGATCTGATCTTGTGTGATTCTACACATAAGAATGACTGGGCAGTTGTTCCTAAAGGGATAGACTGCAGAATGTGATTCTGTGCTTTACAGTGCCAGAAGAAACAGAAGTTTTGATACCCTCAGCTTGTAGAATAAAAATCCACATTCTTACCCAGTTTACTTGGATTTTTTTTTTTTTTTTACTCTTCAGATGGAAGACACCATGTTGAATACCAGTCTTGTAATTCCAGGCAGCCTTTTATCATGTTACATCTCCTCTTCTTTATTCATTTCACCTTCCAGCAGTTTAAAAATAACTTGTTCCCTTGAATGTTTTTCTTTAGAGTGATTTTAAGGAGATGGCTGAACAGCATGAGCAGCATTGTCAAGGCTTGTACAGCTATGTTGAGGGGGCCATGGGCCTCTGGGAGATCCATCAACTCCAACTGTCCCAGCAGGAAGATGTACTTCAGAAGAAAGTAGATGAATACAGATGGGAACAGGATGACATAATACAGGTATAAACGTAAAAACAAGGATGTGGTGTAATGTAAAGAAAGGACTTCTTAATGCAAAGAACCCTCTGGAATTCAAAAGAGCTGCTATAAAATTAATCTCTGACTTTTATATTGGAATTTCTACTTTTCAGTTTCATTCTGTCAGGTGCATTTTTGCTAACCGCTTGATTCACACTGAATGGGCAGTCCTGTCTTATTCTTGATATGGCAACAGTGATAAAAATCACTGTTGCTTTCTGTAAAAAGTGGCTGCAAGTTGCTATTATGAGATCTTGTGCAGGTATAGAGTCTGGTTGGATGTCAAGTTCTCAGTTACCACAACCAGCTTGGGGTGGCAATGTCAGAGGTGTTCATTATCTAGGAAGATCTTCCTAGGTGATGAGTTTTGCTAAGGTAGCTTCCCTTCTTGGTGTAGCATATATGTACATAATTAAATTACTTGAATCCTAAATAGTTACGGAGATTTAGTGTATAATAAACCATTTTTACTAGCTTTTTTATGTGGCCTTAGATGATGAAAGATGATCTGGATACAATTTTGGAAAAAATGAAAATGGCGAGCTGTGAAGAAGAGCTGGATGAATATTTGGAGAATGCCTTGTCTTCTTTAGATGAAATTAAAACTAGGTATGAATTTTGTATTGTAAACTTAAAAAGTAAAGCATATTTTAACATTGGTTGTAATACTTAGGCCTTGTTTATGCTGTCATGTGAAGGTGTGGAAAAGGACTGCTTTTTACTTCATGTAAGAATATAAAATAATGTACATATTGAACAAGGTTAAGGTAAATAATACCCACAGTTTAGGAACAGGACAAAGGAAGACTGCTATCATTCAAAAACCATACCACATCAGGATTACTGTGCATACCATTACACCCATGCCTTGTTCCGAAGGTAAAAGTAGTAGTTCAGATTCTTGAATCATGGGAATCAGGGGTTGGTCTGCACCAGCACCTCTGCACTCACAGATTTGATCTCATTCAAAGCTGCAAGGACTAAGATCTTTAAGACAGCCAAAGTATTTATTTTGTTAAGCTCTCTGTTACCCTTCTCATGATTAGGCATTTGCAGCCATATAAAAATTGGTACAATACTGCTCTCCTTGCTGAAGATTTTAGCAGCAAGTGTGAACCCTGAGAGGAAGCAGCTCTGTTCTCACACACAGGAGGTCTTTTCTGTCTGTTAGATCAGAGGCACATTAGAAGAGCAATATGGACCTGAGGGGCAGATGCCCACACCTTCACACACCTCACAGTGGGATTGTGGTTAGTACTCTTAATACTCATTCAAACAATTTAAAAAAAGCTAGAGGTAACAGACTGAGTGAAAATACAGGGCCAGTTTGCAGAGACAGAAGGTAACCTATCTGAACATGTACATAAATTCCCCATAATTATCTTTGTTTAGGAGACAGAGCACATGTAAATGTAAATGAAAACAAGTGTGAACATTGATTTTTCTTGAATCAAGACTCACCTTGAACTGTTAGTTTTTATTTTCAAGTAAAAGGAAAATAAACCAGAAAGGCTCAGTCCCAGCTGAGCACAGTGCAGAACTAACATGGAAGGCAGTAATTTGTCCTCTCTTATGTTAGCAGAGTGTTTGAATGGTTCCCCATCCAAAAGGAAGGGTGTAAAAGGCTTTATTGTAAATATTTCTTAACTTTTGTGCATTTATTTATTTGTAATGAACTAATCTCTAACAAACCAGGATGTGATTGTATTCAATATAAACAGATCAATGGCAATGTTTAGCCTAAAGGTTCTGTGAGATTGATCAGAAAGTTAGATTTAAATTTAAAGGCACTGTAGTCATACTTAATTTTATTTCTATACATACTTGAGTCTCTTAAACAGTGGCCTTAAATTTGACAGGAATGAGACACTCAAGCAAATTGCAATGGATGAAGTAATGGCTTACCCAAAAGTTATTTTGTGGGAATTGATTTCTTATAGTATATCCATCAGCCAGTATTTTAGTGTGAAGGAAATCTTCAAACAGGTAAACAGAAAATTTCTTCTGGTTTAAAACCTTACTGGTGTATTAATTTTTCGCCTTAGAGAAAATTTACTTTACCTTTAAAATTCAGATTATATAAAGTATTGTTTCAGCCATTGAATAAAGTGCTTTTGGTAGAGATAGCAGAGGGAAACCAAAACATTTCTCAGTCCCACACTTTTAACTCTGTCCTTGTTGCAAATGGCACTTTAGCAAATTCATTTGCCTTTTGAACAGAAAACAACAAGATAACAGACTTACAATAATCAATTTGAGTGTTACAGGTTCTTTAGATAGTAAGTGATCTATTCAAGACTATCATATCTTATTGAAATAGATACATTGTGGGAAGGGATATGGATTTCTTATAAGGAAGCAAATCCATATTTTAAAATGGTGTGGTGTTTGTTGTGATTGTTTTGCTTTTAGAACTTGCAAGGCCAGATAGACTCCACAGTTCAAGATCAAAATAGTACCTCAACAGTCCAAACAGGTATTTTTGCTTGGTTGTTTTTCAGTCTGTATTTCTTTGGATTGTAACCAGTAGAGCTCTGCTGTAACTGTAAATAACTAGGTGAGGCTTCAGGAACTGAACATATGGTGGAGCAGCAAGCTGAGAGCATTGTGGAAGGAGAGGAAAATCATAGAGTATCCTGAGTTGGAAGGGTCCCATAGGAATCATGAAAGTCCAACTCCTGGCCCTGCACAGGCACCCCAACAATCCCACCCTGTGCATCCCTGGGAGCGGTGTCCAAACTCTCCTGGAGCTCTGGCAGCCTCGGGGCCGTGCCCATTCCCTGGGGAGCCTGGGCAGTGCCCAGCACCCTCTGGGAGGAGAACCTTTTTGTAATACCCAGTCTAATCCTCCCCTGGCCCAGGTCCAGCCATTCCCTTGGGTCCTGTCCCTGGTCACAGAGAGCAGAGATCAAAGCTGCCCCTCCAGTGCTGCCCTTGAGAGGAGCTGCAGCCCCCAGTAAGGTGTGACCTCAGTCTCCTCTTCTCCAGCTGAGCAGACCAAATGCCCTCAGCCACTCTTTGTATGGTTTCCCCTCCAGACCCTTCACTATTTCTGTGTCCCTCCTTTGGACGTTCTCTAATAGCTTTAGATCTTTCTGATATTGTGGCATCCAAAATTGCCCCCAGGGCTCGAAGCAAGGTCATCCGAGCCTGGAGCAGAGCAGGACAATCACCTCTCTCAACTGGTGCCAGAAGATAGGCACAGTTGTCAAAAATCAGCTGGAGAAATAAACCCAACTGAGAATCAGATGATCTTGGCACAGGAAATTGAAGAAACAGAGGAAGAAGAAGATGGGGAGAGTATTCCTCATAAAAGTAAAGAAAATGAGCATGCAGAACAGGTAAGTGAGGAAGAGAATAAGTTTGAAAGTGAAGGCAGTCGTGTCCAAAATAAGGAGGAATAGGAAGCCTTTTTGCTGAGAATGAGTAGAAAGTCCTTTTTTGCTTAGTTTTGCTTACAAAGCACACAGGGCTCTAGATCCTTTTATGGGAAAATGGAGTGTATAAAACAGTTCACAACCATTCTTTTTGATCTGCTTTTACCCTTGTAGAAACCCTTTGCTCAGATTTTTTTTTTAATCTTTCATCACAGTGTTCTCAGCCCACGGTGAATGATTAAGTTGTATTTGTACCTAAGTTTTAGGTTTTCAGTTTTCATGAATTTATTACCATAACAAAAACCTTTTAAAACATTGTCTATATCTTGCTGGCATATATAAATATATAAATATTGCCAGCACTGTGTAAATGTCCAAATTGAGATTGAGAACATTATTCTGAATATCCTTAGGATTCTTCCACTAGCTCGTGCACTGTTGATTCTATGCCGATACCTTAAAAGCCAACGCAATGATTTCCAACTGTTTCCCAGGCAGGGTCTGAGAGCAGCAAGGCACAAAGTGCTGAAATCGCCATGGAGTCTTTTTCCACTGCTAGTGGAAACACTTACACTGTTCTTGGAGTTGAAGAGGCAGGAAAGACTGACAGCACAGGCAGTAATTTTACAGAATATGAAGAGGAAGAATCACTTCCTGTGTACCTGAAATATGTACTTCTCACAGAATCCATGTTTGTCAAGCTGAAGAAAAGGTGAGTAGCAAACAATTTCTGTTCTTTCTTTCTCTTTATATAATAGACAAATTTCAGCTGTTTAGAAGAAACATTAGACTATAGGGGCAAAAGTTATCTAATTACTGTTGTATAATTAGATATTTATACAGTTAGATATTTAATTATAAAATTATGATCATACAATTATTGTGTTATTCCATTTTTTAAATCAATACGAGTATGAGAAAATGTTTATATTGCTTTGCATCCATGGCTGTCAAAGTACCACAGAAACATTTACCTTTACAGAACATTCATAATTTATGGAAAATGATTTAGTGAGAAAACATATTACAGAAAGACAAGTAATTTGCCCAAATTCCCTGCAGAGCCATGAAGGTAAAATGCCTGGTACTCAGTAGTATGCAGCTACCTCAAAAACTCTACCAGTATTGTGCAAATGGTACTGAAACCGTACCTTCCTATAGCCACAAGCTAAATCCTTAGAAATAATATATTTAATAAATTCTATTTATTATTTACTATTCCTCACTGTAATATTTCTTTTTCAATCATAGGATTCGCCTCTACTTTTTTGAACACTTGGAGAAATGGTTTGCAGAATCTTTGTCCAACTCCTATGTCTTTGTAGCTGCCAAGAAAGAGGAGGTGAATTCATTGCTTCTGCTGCATCTTCAGTTGTATCAACTAAAGCAGGAGGAGATAGAGACAAATATCTACAATGCTCGAGCTGGTATTGACTTTTTTTGGTATTCTGAGTGTCATGTCTTCATTTAGAGGTCGTCCTAAGTGGGCCAAAATCTGTTTCAGCATTAGTTGAGTCAGTAGTAGAGGCCAACAGAAAGCAGTTGACTGTCTACAAATTCCCAGTATATCATGATACTCGTATCTTTTTTAAATGACATTTCTTTTCTATAGCTCTTCCTGGCTTGTGTTGTGTTATTCTTAGAAAAATAGACAGCAGTGCCTTGAGTAACAACTGGATTGTAGATGTCGAACATTCTGTTGTCAATGTTTGTGAATTCTCATTCACCTTGAAATTATTTCACGAGAGTTTGAGGTGTACGAAAAAATATTTTAAAAGCGTTGCAGAAAAAGAAATTAGCAAGCTGGGAGAGCCAAAATGGCAGGGCCAGGCTTCTGAAAACATGAGAGGAAGGATTTAACTCTGTGAAATACCGCTGAGCTGCTACAGAGCATCCTCCAATCAAAACTCTTTTTGCATGGGAAGTGTCAGGTTTTTCTGGTGAGAAAAAAATATTTTAGACAGGTTTGTTGGTCTTTAACACATAAGCTAAAAAATTCTTCTTTTGGAGAAGAGGCAAATAATTTTTCAATTTCCCTTTTTCTGCAAAGAGAACAGGTGCTTCTTCTGGCAGATTTCTTGAGGTGATTGGCTGGCTCTTCATTTATCCAGCTATCATTCCAGAAGGGCGACCAAAACTGATTTATTTCTTCCCCTCACAAAACCAGGAGAAGTGTATTTTCCATTAAAAAATACATTCTTTACTTTTGTCACAAGACTGAGAACAGAAAGATAATGGAGATGTCAGCAATGACCAAAAATTAAGGAAAAAGAATGCTTAGAGCAAACGAGACATTTGTGGTTTGAATGTATTAGGAGCTGTTAAAGATATATGTCTTACACAGGAGAAGACTCAAAGAAACCAAACTGAATGTGTTTAATTTGTATGTTTTAGCTACTGTGAGGTCTGGCTTTGTTTATTTTGCTGCTGCTGCTGCTCACAGGTTGACTGGGCATTGTGATAGCTCACAGTAAACAGGGAATAACATCCCTGTTGTAAACGTCTTTTCTTCTCAGCGGAACTGGCACTTCACAAAGAGCATCTTGAGTGCCACTGTGCAGTGCTGGGAGAAGGCCTGGAAAAGGAGAAGGCTGAATTCCTCAAATTTTCAGACCAGCTAAATAACCTCAACACAAACTTTCCTTCCCGAGTCCAGAACCTGGCGCGTGACTTCCTCCACGCTCCTGTGACTGAGCAGTAAGTGTGCCACTGCTGTTGCTGTGAATCTCCATAGTTAAATACTCCTGACTGCTGTCTGAGATGGTTTTGGTCTGCATTCTGAACCTGGTTTACATGTCATTGCTCTTCAATTAAGACTACTTCGTAAAACTTGAAAACATGTGAGGAATTTCACTCTTTCCCTGAAGAATTTAAAATCAGGACTGAACGCATGGAAGTTTCATCTCCTTTCAAAGTGCTGGCAGTCTTTAAGTAGAAAAGACGTTTCATCTGTGTAGATTTTATCCAGTTTACTGAATGTGCACAGTGATATCAGTTGACTAACTGGTTTTGAAGCAAAGTGCTCAATAGTATCAGCTGTTGCTGATACCTTCTGTGGGTTTATCCAAACTATCGCAGCTCAGGGAGTTGCTTTGAGAGTCATAAATCACTTTTGAGTCCTGACATTTTTTCATGTCTTTACAGCCAACAGTTGCCGAATCATAACGTGTGCTCCTCTTCAGACATGTTTTCCCTGTCTTTTATTATTTGCTGTTAGGTCAGCTTCTTCCAGCAGCATTCTGCAATCAGAACTCCACAACCATCTGGAATCAATCAGGGTTACTGTGAGAAGTTACCAGCATCACTTGGAGGAAGCTTTAGGAAAATTAAGGAGTTTGAATGTGGATTTTCTCAAAAGTTGCAGGTATATAGATTTCATGGAAGTGTTGTTTATAAATGGTGACCTGTTTCTGGGAATCAGTGTTTGTTGCATAGGCAGAACAGTAAAAGTAAAGTTTATTTTGTTATTCATCTAGTTTCCTCTTTAAAAAAAGAAATTTAGCTTGTTAAACCACAATTATTATACTGTTTTCATCACATTTGTGTTGATATATATGTTTCAGGGCTCTTTAGCTAAAATAGTCTTGGAGAAAAAGATGACTCACAGCCAGTTGTTTTTATGTTTGCTTTCAGATTATTTTCAGAGGTAGGTGACTTTTCTTCTGAGGAGGTGAAGTTTTTCGACCAGTGTCTTCAGAAAGAAAGTAAGCAAATTGACTCCTTTGAAAATTCAGTCAAGACAGATATGAAGCAAATAGAATCAAGCTGTTTGGAGCAGGTATGCAGAGTTCCATTATTACAAATTACATTTTCTGTTGACATATTTGATGTGATTTGCAGTCAGCCTGCTTTTGGATTAGAACTGTAAGACTGTTCTGTTTGGCAATTACATGATGGAAAAAATTAGTAGAAATGGCAAGTTCTGTCTTTTCAGTTTTAAACAGTGAAAAATTGTCTAGTCCTCTCTCTTGTTTCTGACATTCTTAAAGGCTACTGAACTTATCAAGAAGTACGAGAAACAGTTTGCTTCTCTCTCTCTGTGTCGAGCTTTTCTGGAGAAGGTCCATCAGTCTTTGAGACAGCTACGACAGCAAATCAAATTAGAGGTACAACCAGAAACATCAGAGCTTTGCTTAAATTCATTATAATAATTTTCTTTTGTACCATTGAGGAGATTTTGGCTGAATTCAGAGTGGACAAATATTAAATTATTTTTAATGTTAATTTAAAACCTGTTTTCTGTCACTATCAGCTTCAAAGTTTATTTTTAATACTGCTGCAGCTGTGCTGGGACACTATGGCCTTGCAGCACATTGAGTATGTGCATCTGAATTCACCAGCATTTTTTGTGGTGCAGTGAGCAACATGAAGCATTGCTTTTGTGAATTACTGTTTTCAGCTTCTCCTCCGGGGATTTTTAACCAGTTTTTCTCAGTGGTTCTAATGGTTTGAAAGTGGAGCCTCTGAAACTCCTGTGAATGGGGACTTTACTTCTCCAGTATTTGCTTCTGCTTTAGGTAGCGAATTCCAATTTGCAGTCAGTCGCATTAAAGTCTTACCTGGAAAAGCTCCAGAGGAAGAGAGATGCCTACATTCATTCCACTTCAGATAAAGAAGTAAGCCCTAATCAGCATGAAATGGTATGTAATTTGACTTGTTATTAATTGTTATTATTGTTAATTTGCCTCATTGTGTATGTTTGTATAAACTAGTATTTTTGAGGAAGACTTATGTTTCCTCAGATTTGAGGCTGGGCAGAAGCAGAATTTTTGCTCAGAAAGGTCCTTGTCCTGGATTCAGCTGGGATAGAGTTAATTTCTTCTCAGTAGCTGTTCCAGTGTTGTGTGTTGGATTCACAATGAGAATGGTGTTGATAACACACTTTTTGCTAAGTCGTGTTCATCCTACGTCAAGGACTTTTTTTTCTTGTTTCCTTGCCACTGAGGAGGTTCACAGAGGAAACTGGGAGGGAGCATAGCTGAGACAGGTGACCCAAACTGGCCAGAGGGATATTCC
The DNA here is from genome assembly GCA_013400235.1 of Oriolus oriolus. Taxonomy (NCBI): domain Eukaryota; kingdom Metazoa; phylum Chordata; class Aves; order Passeriformes; family Corvidae; genus Oriolus; species Oriolus oriolus. Next base: position 18,257 of record VXBT01003579.1, on the reverse strand, counting down.
ACCCCATGGAACATCATGTCCAGTCTATAAACTGGGGGAGTTGTCCAGAAGGGCCAGTCTGGGTTCGGGAAGAGGGGTCTGGCATCAGTCGGCAGGTGGTGAGCAATGGTACTGTGCATCGCTTGTTTTTCACTTTTCATTATCGTTATTATCATTCTCATCATCGTTGTTGTTGTTATTATTATTTACCATTATCACTGTATTTACTTTCAATTATTAAACTGTTCTTATCTCAACATACAAGTTTTCCTTTGATTCTCCTCCCCATTCTACCAGGGCAAGGAGGGTTGAGCTGTGCGGTGCTTCATTTCCAGCTGAGTTTAAAACCAAAATAGTCCTTTTTGGACAGTCAGTACCTGTTTTCCTGTTTGCCAAACCAAAACCTCAGCCTCTTATACAATCTCATTGCTTCCATGTATGTGTACATAAACTGGTGACAGAACAGAGGCAAATAATGTTTGCAAGAGTCAGCATGTTTGAAAAGGTTAGAATAGTTAGTTTAGTAGATACCATCTATGTTACCATATCTTTCAGGCTTTAACCTCTGAAGAGTTGTATGATTTTGCCAGAGAGGTGTTGAAAGAGCTGAAAAAGAGGAGCCAGTATCTTGACTGCTTCTTAGTAAAAGCAATGATCCCACGTGCCGCTGTAAGATAACATTCACATTCTCTGTATTTTATTTAATATTGAGAGAATTTTCATGTGTGCATGTTTTAATGGCTTTTCAGAATTTGTGCTTTGAATTTTCAAATGAAAAAAGAATCTGCATTATGCTGAGATGTCCAAGACACTGTAACATTAGGACAGCCTTTTTAAGAGGCTGAGTAAATCACCAAGTTTACAAAATGCTAAAGATACATGGCATTGCAATGAGTTGCTCAGTTCTTCTCAAGAAACAAACAAGAGTTTGTTTTCAAGGTGTAGCACTTATTCAGAGATACATATTTCACAGGTTTCTTTAAATGATTTTAAAAAAAAATTCCAAATGTGTCCTGAAGGGATTTTGTTTTTATCAAATAGGTTGTGTTTTCTTTCCTCCCTTTTCTGAAAAGTCTGTCTTTATTTTGTAATCTCAAAATGGATCATTGTTTTAAGATTATATCCTTAAATACTGTTTATGATGATTATGGGAATCTACTGTTAACTGCTTTGAAATGTTTGAGAGTTGAATAGCTGTAACAACATTGCTATTAGAATGACAAAAAATTTATTTCAGCCTGTGAAGCAAGATATTGTCTGTTTAGAAAATCTGCTTTTGTAGTCAGTCATTGCACGGAATTGATGCCTTGGGGTAGCAAACTAAAAACAGAGACTAGACAAGAATAAGAGAGTAAAAGTAGGTATTTATTTGAAGGGCCTTCAAAGGTACACCCTGGGCAGTCAAAAGGCTCCACCCAAGATGGACCCTGGGTCACAAGTTCTTCACCCTTTTATAAGTTTGGTCCATTTGCATATCAGGGTTAATTCTCTAATTATAACCTCAGTTAATGATGTAATTACCCCATGTTTGCCCCTCCTCTCAGGGCTTTAGTTTACACATTTTGGGGCCTGGGACAGTCTGGGTGTCCTTGGAGAGCAAACCTAGAGCCATTTGTTGTGTCTAACCAGCATGAGAGAGCAGCAGCTGACAGGCCACACGAAACTTGAGAGTTGCACACTGGGCAGTACAGGATATGAAAAATGTGAAAGTTAAAACCTGAGGCATCAGAATGCTTTCACCAACTTCCTGCTATGGTCCACAGGGCTTCATTTTTCTTCCCATTTCAGAAGGACTTCACCACTCTTGGCACAGATGGGACATTGCAAGAGGACTTCACCACTCTTGACGTGGATGGGACGTTACAAGATTCCATTGCTGCTGCCGTTCGAAAAGAGAGTCTCAGAGATGAGAGCAAAAGGATGGTGATGGGACTGGATCCTGCCAAATTCCCTTTGTTAAATCCAAGCAGAATGGGTACATCAGTATTTGATGATTTGGCAATAACTGTTATCAAAAAATTAGCTGGGTAAGTCCTTGTTTGCCTAAAGGGATTTTTCTCTCCTTGTCTTTATTTATATTTTCTTTGCTACATATCCCACTTCTCTCCATGAGGTTCATGATAACACTATAAGGAGCTTCACTACAGTATTTTTAAAATTTTTTATTGCAGAAGCATATAAAGGTTCTCCTGAATTCATAGGTTGCAGTTTACCTTGTATGCCCAGAACTATTGAATAGACTGTTCATAGGTAATATTACTACATATTTTCTGATCAATCTAATGTTAAAAATCAGTCTAGCTGAGACTGCTTTCTTTATAAAAGCAAGATTTCTCATAGCCAAAAATACCCCTTTGTGAGTAATAAGTGATATCTAGTATACAATGAAAAATTTTAGGTATTTAGTTTTTGTCTTCTAGAGCCTTATTTTAGTTGAAAGGTGATGACCTGCTACATAGTTGACTGAATATACAAAGTGTAAAATGAAGAGCATGACAAATGTTTGATTTGCAAATAGTATCTTAAAGCAGTTTTGCTTGTAGAAATTCCAAAATTCCAGTTAAACAAGCAGTTATTCCTATGAAATTACTTCTGTGTACACTGCCAGTTGTAAAAGTTACCCTAACCCTTATCTGTTAAATATGATCTCAGAAATTAAACTCACTTAGCACGTGATAGGGATAGAGAACTTGCCTAGTTTGCTATATAATATAATATAGAACATAAAATAACAGGATATTCAGTAGTCCTTAGCCCTTTTTTTTTCCGTTTTTTTTTTTCAGATTTGATCCATCAAAAAAATCCGAAGACCTAAATCAGGGGAGAGGTGTGCCTGTATTTCTTTAAATATTTCCTTTTCATCTAAATTGTAGTTCCTGGCATTTTACACACAGGTCTAGCATGTTCCAGGCCAGTTGGCTTCTATGCTAGGAACTCTGAGAAAGTTGTGCTTCTCAGCTCTTTTCCTGGACATCTTTACTTACATTTAGATTATTTTGGGCTCCTAAAGCAATGAAAGCCACAGAATGAGATAATAATGTTATAAAGAGTACCTGTGTTTGTGATAGCAAAAGGGAAATGGGGTCGAGAAAGGAAGTGGAGCAGAAATCATGAAATACATAGGGAATCAGGGATCCTTCTCACAGTGGATGATCATCCACTCCAAGATGAGCACAGAGGTAACCCCAGATGCTGCCTACCTAGTGTTGCCATTTCCTCATCTCTCTCCTGCAGCCCTTGACTCCTCCAGCCATTTCCAAAGCTGTTCTCAATCTCTTCCACATTTGCAAGTCCCCGTGACCACCAATGCTATGAATGTAGCCCATTCGTCCTCCTTATTCACCTGTCTCCAATTTGCTTTAACTCTCCTCCCATCTACCATGTATTTTCTGTGACATTCCTGGGACTCACGCCCCAGCACACAACCTTTATTGCTGTTGCCACTTCTGGGTTACTTCTGGGTTACTTCAGGCCTGTCTGACAGAAATGTTTGTTCCTGTAGTTGTCCCCTACATATTGTAAGGAAACATTATAGAAATAAGAATGCAAAATATATATACACTTAAAAAGCAATTTAATTGGCATTTACGCAACATTCTTCTTCTTTCCTTGTTAACTATAAGCAATTCTTCTCCCAGCAAAAAAGAAGAAGGTATCCAATGCACAGTCTCAGAAGTCTGCAGCTCAGATCAGTAAGAAGTCATCTTGTGATGAAACGAAGCCAAAAAAAAGGTGAGACCCCTAAAAGGAGGAATTCCACTTAAAATATTCCTGTGCAAGAATTTACCTAAACTTTGTCTGTTCACTGAAAGATTCTTACTGTTTATTTGTATTAGCCTTCTTTCCTTCTGCTTATCATTTGGAATCTCTTACCTGTTTATGTCCACATCATCAGCTTTGTGGGGTTTTTTTCCCCAGATTTTGGCTAGAAAAATACTATTCTTTTTCTCTGTCATCTGCTGCTGTTTTGTATTTTGAAGTTGTTGAAATATAGATTGATCCTTAAATCAATATGGCTTAATTTTCAGGTGTGTCTAAATAGTTTGTCTTCAGCTTAGCCCACAGATGGATGAAATGAGCTACTGTAATAGTGAAGACAACAGAAAAGTTGAGAGTTTAGAAGAGAATTCCAAGAATCTTTTTCCATTAAAATACTATTTCTATATTGTCATGGTTTGGGAATGGTACTCCCCAATTTTGTGCTCCTACTGGAACACTCCAAACCATGTGCTGCTTGCTCACTCCCCTTTCCCTGCAGCAGCTGGAGAGGAAAATTGGAGGCACAAAAGGTGGAGATAAGGTTGAGATAACAACAATTTACTAGAAACAGCAATGAGATAAGAAAGTGAACAGTAACAGCAGCAATGTAAATAAAGTGTACAAGAGAGGCAAGTGGTTCACATGTGGGTGCTCACCACAAGGAAACCCCTGACCAACCCGACGGCCACCACATTCCCCAACAGCAGGGACCTTTCCACCCACCCCCTGCAATGATGAGAGGTGGTAGAGAACAACCTGCAGGTCCTGGCCATACCTCCTCCTGGCTACTGCAGAAATTGGCCAGAACCAGGACACATTGAATACTAGTTCTGGAGTTACATTTTTTCGAATTTTTCTTCACTTTCATGTCTGTCACATGACTGACTAGCTCAAATCATCAGCCAGGGAAGGAAAACACTTGTGGATAGTTTCAAATTAATGTTTTTCCTTTCTAGTGAAAAGAAAGGCAGAAAATCTCTTTCCATGGAGGAGAGATCCCAGCTGTTTGGAAAGAAGCCTGCAAAGTCGAAGTGAGTCATATATTTCCAGAACAAGAAGTTAATCTGTAAAAACCCTCTATGTATGTATGTATCTATGTATCTGTCTGTCTGTCTATCTATCCATCTATTGTGATCTACAGAGTTCACCATTGAATTTTGAGGTATTTAGCCTTGATATTTGTAGGTCAAAGTGCTTACAGAACAGTTCCTTTTTCCAGCGTAATAATGATGAAGACAGAAGTCATCTGGTTCATTCTGTCTAATGTCTGAAGTGGGGGGGTCTTACTGGAGCCCATTTTGTACATTTACAAGAAGTGGGTGGGGAATGTCAAATAGCCTCTCTTTCAATTATTTCCACGTCTAAGAAGACCTCTACCTTCATTCTTGTGCTCAGTATTCCAGTAATAGGAATAAACAAGGAGCAAACAGGTTCCATTCCCCTTCTCTAAGAAAATTATCACGTTGTTTCTTGATCTGTGCAGCTACACTCTATAGAACTGAGATATTTTGCACATGCCACACAAAACTGTTCAAATTAATGCCTAAGATGTTAAAGCATTTGGGAATTTTATTCCATATTGTGTTTCGAAATAATTCCAGTAAGCAGCTGGAGCCACCTTCAAACATTTTTGCTTTATCTAAAATACATGGTAAGCTCTTTGGGTGCAGGAGTTTGGCTGAGATCGCTTTGTTGTGACAGTGACGTGGCAGTGCTCCCCAGTGAGCAGTTACAATAGCTCCTTGTCCTGGCTGCATCTGAAGAGAATCTGTGCTAATGTGGGGGAAGGTTCTTAGGCATTCTGAATATTGGTTTGTGTATGCTCGGAAAAATGTACTACCATTAACCTGAACAAAATACTTGAAAAACAGTGAATATTGCCAATGTGATCCTTTAACAGTGTGATCGTATTTTTAATTTTTTTAACTGTTTTTTGTTTTCAGTACTTTTAAGGGGACTATTATGAATATTCTCTGCATGAGTAACATCACCTTGCTCTCCCTTGGTGAGGTAAGGAAATGTCATGTTCTTCAGTCACTTCTGCTTTCATAGGTGTAATCCTGTGTCAGAGGAATAATTTGGTTCTTTCAGTGTTTGGCAGACCATCCAAAAATTTTCTTTCTTTCTCCTACTGTTATATACCTAGACGTGACATGTTTAAATGTGTTATCAACATTTTTTCTGGTTTATCTTTCCCTTCTGCAGGACTTCTATGGAGAAAAGAAGAATCTTCAGATGGGTATGCCTGAAGATCTGCCAGAGACATTTGAACGTTGGGCAGAAATGCTTAGACTGAAACTATTGGCATACCAAAGGCAGACAGATGATTACTACAGTTTCTGTCTTGGAGGTAAATTCATTCAGTTAAGACTTTTCATTTTCTTGTGTATGTAATTTTTCAGTATGTAAGCTGAAAATTGCAGTGACTGAGAATTAAGTCGTTGTCGTAATCCATCACACTCAGTGGAAAAACTCCAGTTGACTTTACTGGAAAGTGAGGCAATATTTGTTTTTATGTATTATCAGCTACAAAAAGTGTAGCAGAAGGGCACTTGACTAAGTTAAAAGACCTATACAAAGTCACATCTTTGGGCAAGTGTATGTTTCTCAAAGCATTGCATCTAGAAAAAGGAATGTCAGGGACAGAGTCAATGTGAGAGAAAAGTCCAAGCTCTTTGTGTCATAATCACACTCTATCTTTTCCAAAAAGAATTTCGAGATCAGCTGAAGTGGTTTGAGGAGGAGATTTCTTCTGTTTCCCAGCTGGTTGTGGAAAGTCTTTTAAAAGAGCATGAGCAGAAACTCAGCTCTTTTACTGGTCATATTCAGCATCTCTTCAACAGGCAGCTGAAAGAGTGGGAGGATATGAAGGTATGTACCATGGACAGATTGGAATGCCTTTAGTGTAACCAATGCTAAATGCATCAGATTGATAAAATTTTATTTTTCTCATTCTCACTGTTTGCTTCATCACTCTCTGCTGAGCTGGCCACAGATATAGTTTCTGTGTTTGCAGTTAGTCTGCTTAGTTCTCCTGGAAGCTTTGTATTTCGTGGAACTCAGTCCCTTCTCTCCCAGCTTCCAGCACTGGGCTGCCTCTTTCTAATCTTCTCAGCTCTGCCTGTCATCTTACCCTTGGATTGTCAGTTCTGTAAGGGCTGTGACCTTGTGGGATGGCCAGACAGCTCCTACTGTATGGGTGCACTCCTTTGTAAGAACTGTGATGTAGGGATAATGAAATACTATTATTTACTATCATTCATAAAAGAGGCGTATTTTGTCAAGTAACATCAGAACTGAGAATAGAATCATAATGGAGATCATGCAGAAAATGCTACAGTGTCTTGAGATTCTGTCTGAGTATTAAAAGTTAGGTAAAAGTTACAAATACAGAGATACAAAAAATATCTTTCTTACCACGTGGTAGAAGAGATGATTATTTGTTGAAAACAAATCCCAAAGTGAGACCAGAGGCCAGCAGAGAGGCAATTTGGTGCATATTGCACTGCAAAGCTTATATCCAGACAGCCAAGAAGTAGCTCCATTTTCCTTGTCTTTCTGAATACCTTTATAGAAAGTGTTTGTGGTTTACTTCTTACTTTTTATGACTCACAGTACATTCTTTACTGAAGGCATTTCTTTCTTACGTATTTGCTTAAAGACCATGCACCAGAGAAAATTACATTACTCCCTAGGACACCCAGATAATTCCCTTCAGCTGGAGGCTTTGTGCCAAGAGGAAATAAAAAGGCAAAAAGATCAAACTGATGGTGTTCACCTCAACACAAAGATGCTACAGGTAACTGTAAAGCCCTTGCTTAATGTTAACTTAAATGTTGCATTTGGAAAGGAGGCTGTATTTTGGATACATTTTTCCTCCCCATCCAAAGGAAACTTGAATTTTTTTTGGTTTTGGCAATCCTGTTCATATATTGCTAAACTTTTAAATGGTGTGTCGTCAGCATTAGATCAATATAGACATAAATGTATCTGCACACTACAGGTGCTTGGATACATTGTGGAACTCACTGGTATTTTGTATCATTCATAGAACCTACTGAGCTTAATGGTAGGTAGGAATATTGGCTGTGGTGGTGGCAACCTCTGGTTAGTTCTTTTACTTCCAGACAGCTGATTCCTGGAAGGGTTTCTTCTCTGTGCATTTCATTAGTGCAAATAATTGACACTTTTCTACACAAGGTTAAGAACTAAAGGTGAATTTACAGGAGAGATTTGGGAATCAAAATCCTTTTCCCCCTCTGCCCCTTGGGTTTGTTGAAGGTTGGTTCCCCAGCATTAAAGCTCTTTGTTTACTTCTCTCAGGCCACTGATTCCAAATTCTACACTGCCTGCAGAGTACATGTATTTTTAATTCCCAAGCAGTATCTCCTTCTACTCCTAGCCCTGCATACAGACACAGAAGCACAAGTACCCTGTTTTAGAATAACACCTGGGCTAAGCACTTCCACCCAAAGTACCTGAATTCCAAACTGATCTTCTCTTTGGCTAGAAGCTGGTTTTATCACATTTAGCCCAAATATGTAACTACTAGGTACCTGTACACAAAACTCAACAGTTTTTTTGAACTTTAGATAATCAGGCAGTGTTAAGAATACTGCAGAGACACTTTGAGACCCTTTTATGTGCAACTCTGAGCCTTATGTCTGTTATCTGCAGCTGCTGCAGAATGTCAGGTTTGGAGATTAGTGTAGTCTTTTGGAGCCAAGGTAAAAGGAGAGAGATCAAATTATCAAAGGAATTCCTCTCACTTGCCTCTGATGTCCCAACAGGATTGTGCTGCTGAGTGTGCTCAGAGCTTTTTTTCTGCACTGGCTGCCCTCACTGAAAAGCTCCTCTTGGAACTAGATGAAACCATCACTGTTGATGACGTACAAGTAGTAGGTAAGAGAAGAAGAGATTGCTTGTTCAGGCCTCCTCTTCCTTCTCAAAGATTGCAGCAGTCTGTCCCTAGGAAGAGGAGGCTTTGATATGCTATAGTGTTTTAAATTAAAATATTTGCATAATAAAGCACACAAAGCAATTTCTTGAGAGTGAAGAGCATTGAGCTGCACAGTTACTCCAAAACAGTTGTATTCCTGACATTGTTTTGTTTCTGCTGAGCATATCTTCTATTACCTCCCAGAAACTGAAATACCTAGAGAGAAGATGTCGACTTTAATCCGTCCTAAACAAGCTGGACTTCCTCTAAGAACCCCTGAAGTTCCACAGTTAGTCAAACGAGGAAGGAGGTAATATTTGGAGATGCTGAACACTGTTCTGTCTAATTTCTCTGCTCTAAACTGATAACAGGCCCTGTCCTCATAGTTTTTTGCTGCACTTGTTGAAACTGCTGCTCATCATTAGTAATGTCATTGAACTAGTTATGGGGTAGTTTGAGTGAGTAATGATTTTAAAGAAAGAATAGCAATGGATCCAAATAAAAGTGAATTACATACAGTATTGTAAAGCAATTCCATGTCATTGCTTTTGCTATGCCCCTTGCCTGTCACTAGTTATCAATTCAGTACATTCAGATCTATGAATAGTCTGTATATTGTCATTCAGAAGAAATGAATTCTGTACTGTGGAGAGATCCTGATGCTTTAAAAGAAAAGGTGGTTGTACTAAACAAAGAAGTTTTTAGGGTAAACCTTTTGTGGAGAAAAAAAATAGCATTGATCTTTGGCACCTTAGTACAAGTAACGTGAATTAGTATGATCTGTTCTCTTTTCTAACTTTTTTCTCATGTGTTGGTTGGTTGGTCGGGCGGTTTGGTTTTTATAGGAGTTGGCCAGGAATACCTGAGATTACTCTTCCTGATGCTCCAGACTATACTCTTTGCAGAGGAACTGCATCAGTTTCAACAGCTAAGACTACCCTGGGCCATCTAGCAGTGGTGGACACAAGACAAGCTGCATATAAGGTGAGTCTGTGGGGAAGGACTCTTGAGTGGGCTGCTGCCGTTGCAGGTTTGGTTTTTTAAGAGGACAATTATAGAATCTTAGTTATGTATTATGTGTGTAAGATGTACACAGTGTTTTCAGATCTTAAAGCCGTATTATCCGTGTGCAGAAATCCTTCCTCGTGTCCATTTCTTTGTGATGCTGTCAGAAGCAGACAGGGTTGGTTTCTCAGGGAGTCTTCTCACTCAGAAACATGACAAAGGGGAATTGTTTCAGCAGAGAAGCGTGGATGGTGTCAGAAACAGGGCACTGCATTTTGGCAGCATCATAGTTCCAAAAGCAGCTGTGCCCCAGTGCCATTCCAGTCCTGCTTGTTTTCACTCACCTTTCTTTCTGAAGCCTGCAGCTCCAGGCTTAGATCACAAAAGCTGATTTTCCCACAAAAGATGAAGGGCTATAAAATACTTCATACCTATGTTATGTTTGGGAAAATCGCAGATGGCTGTTTGCACCATAAAAATGATCACTCTTTCTTCACTGGGTCTGTTCAAAGAATGCAGACAACTCTGAGCCTCTGACTGGCACAGACAATTATTTCAAAACAGTGGTGCTCAGCAGTTAGGAGAATATTTTTATGTTAAATCACTTGGAAATCTGTTTATGCATCTGACCTGGAAGTAATCGTACTCCCACTGAACTAAATCAACTTTTTAAAAATATCTGTTTTTAATAGGGGAAGGTAAAATACACTGTCAACAATGGGAAATGCCATCAAAACAGTCAATTTGCATGCATGTTTTATGTATCTAGTTCTGGTGCCCAAGAACCTGATTACAGCACAGATTTGAAGGGAATGTGGTTGTTCGGATACAAATGGTTGGATAAAAGGATTGGATACAGAATGCACGCCACAGGAATATTTTCCTGCATGTATGTTGCATTAAAAATACAGTACTTTATGTTTTGAAGCATGGACTCTTTAACCATATTGAAGTGCCTTGAGGTTTTTATTGTAGTCTACAAGTTTCTGTCTAGAGGAAATAACTTTTTAGCAGCTTTGTAATAGTTCAGTTCGTACTCATGAGTTAAGAAGCTCTAGCAAGAGCCAGAGTGCATCCCATGTTGGAGATGCATACTTGGGTCTTGAGAGAAGGCAACTCCCTAATATTAGGAACTAGTGGAAGTGAAATGAAGATCTTGCATTTTAGCAAAATTTAAATATTACTGATGATTCAATTTCAGAAGTCTTTAAAAGGAACACAGAAGGAACACAGCTAATAGTTAAGTATTCATATAGTTCTGTTGTCAATGGCAAAAAATAAGTGGCCTCTGTGCAGTCTTCTGACACAATGGATCAGGACCTGGATTTAGGCAAATAAAATTATATTTTGTCACTACCAATTTTGTCCTTAATTGTTGGGGTTTCTTATACAGAAATACAAATGTAAACTTGAGCAGATGTTTGCCCAGATCAAGGAAGAAAGTGCAGCTCAGCTGCTGGCAATTCAGCGCTGGAATGATTGGTGGGAAGAATCTGTCCGGAAGATAAAGCGACTCTACCTCTGAGATCAGTCAAATTTTGCTGAGCTTTGTTGGTGGAAATGAACAAGTTTGTATGAATGTCACTGACATTTTTCTTTCATCTTACTAATCTGTTGCATTGAAAGAAGCTGCTTTTGGCCTTTTTGTTTGTTTTGCCATCTTACCACTCTTGTTTCCTCATATGCAGTCTTAAGACTGCTATTATACTCATGTTTACAATTTAATAACCACCTGGTTTGGCCTACAGAATCACCTGTTACCATTTGCATGTGTTTGTGCACATGAACCCTCTCTGCAAGGGCACTTAATGTGTGTTTATTAGCAGAGTTTACAGGATTAAATCCTATTTACAGGATTTTGTTGCAATTTTGCCCCTGTGAGCTGGTTTGGTCTGAAAACTCTCCAAGGCATGGATGAGAACTATCCTAACTAAGCACCCTTGCATCAAGGCCCCTGTGCCCAAGCACCTCTGCACAGAGACCTCTGATTGGAGATGGCCAGCCTGAAAAAAAAATACATTTTATGTTGTCTTGGTTCAACAAGCTTTGCCTCACCTACCCTTCCCATTCCTTGCTTTGCCTCTCCTACTTATCCCTTGCCTACCACTTTCTTTCATTGCCATGCCTTGCCTGCCCCTCCCTTGCCTTGCCTTATCTATCCCTCTCTCACCTTTTCTTCCCAACCCCTCCTTGGCCTTGCCCCTCTGTTACCCCTTACTTTCCTTGCCATGCTTTGCTCCTCCCTTGCCCCTCTCTTTCCCCTCCCTTTTCCCTTTTCCTGCCTTGTACTGACTTGGCCCTTCCGATGCCACTCCCTTGCCTGGCCTTGCCTTCCCTCACCTTGCCTTTCTTTACCGTGCCACTCTGCCTTACTCTTCCTTGCCTTTCCTTGCCTCCATCTTTCTCTTCCCTTGCCTTGCCCCTCTTGTGTTTCCTCTCCATTGCGTTGCCTTGGTTTTCCTTGCCCATCCCTTGCTTTGCGTTATTTTCCTTCCTTTGCCCATCCCATGCTCCAGCCTTGCCTTTGTGAAAAACGAGGTTCACTCTCCTGTTAAAATTTAAAAGTTTAATAAAGGACAATAGGGGACAAAGATAAAGCAAAAGATTACAGCACTGGGTACCCTTGGCTCTCAGCCAAGAGCACCCCTGCTATTGCAGAGACACCCTTTACATACCTTTACAAATGCATATTCATAAACAATTCATACGCATATTCATAAACAATTATACACATTCAAACTTTCCCCCAAAGCTAGTTTACATGTTCCAGGAACTGTTTAGCAAGGCTCCTCCTCAGATCTGCCTTTTTTAGAGCATGCTCACTTTTGGCTGTGGTTTTAGCCAGTTTTTATTATCACCTCCAGCTTGAGCCTTGGCCCATGGTTTCTGCAGACATTGGTTGCTGATGGCTGGCATGGCTGTAGCAGGGGGCTTCATCACACCTTCATGGGGTGTTTTCCAACCAAGCAGACAGTTCACTTACCACAGCATAACTCTATCAGCTATTTCACTACTATGTCTAATCTAGTTAGTAACAGAAATAAAGGTATTAGTTATTGTTACAAAATTATATCTTTATAACAAGGCTACTTTAAGAATTATACATATAGCATCCATTTTAATATTTGCAGAAAGCCAATATTATAATATGTATTTATCACACCTTACTCCACTCTTTCCCTTCCCTTGCCTTTCCCCTCCCTTGCCCCTTCTTTGCCTTGCTTTGCCTTTCCCCTCCCTTGCCTTGCTGTAATTTTCCTTTCATTGCCCATCCCTTGCTTTGCCCCTCCCTTGCCCCTTCTTCCCCCTCTACTGCCTTGCCTTCCTTGCCCCCTCCATTGCCTTTTCCCTCCCTTGCCCCTCCATTACCCAGCCTTTGCTTTCCTTCCTTTGCCTGTCCCTTGCCCTGCCAACCCCCTCCCTTTACTTTCTTTGCCTTGCCCTAACTTGCTCTTGCCTTTCCCCTCCTTGCCTTTTGTTGCCCCTCTCTGCCTGTCCTTTCTTTGTTTTGCCCCTCCCTTGTTTGGCTTTTCCTTGCCTTGCCTTTCCTTACCTTGCCCCTCCAGGCATTGCCTCTCCCTGTCCTTCCCTTGCCCCTTCTTTGCCTTATCCCGTCTTGCCTTGCTTTTCCCTTGCCTTGCTTTGACTTGCTCCTTGCCATGGGTTTAGGTTTCTCAGTGCATTTCTTCCCACTGTTATCAGGGAGACGCTGGAAGGGGGAGGAGGTTGCTTGCTGGGTGAACAGTCAGTGATCAAGACACAAAAGGAAGTGGCAGATGGCCCTGGCATTCCAGTAGAGTAGTTTTGGGGTTGGGGTGTTTTGGCTGGGGAATGGGCTCTTCCGCTTGGGGTTTCTCACGAGTTGTGGCTTCGTGCCGTGAAAGGTCTGACCCGAGACTTGGCTGCGGGTGGGTCCTTCCTTTCGCCGGGGGATGCAGAGCAGTTGCGTGGGGTGCTGTCTGGAGCCGGGCAGTCTCGGCCACATCTCTTTCTGCACAGTAGCCCAGCGCCATGATCGAGCCCTGCCTACCTCCCCCAGCTCGTGCCTACTGCTGTTGGCAGTGCCAAGACGAGCCACCGCTCGTGTGAGTTTGCAGGAGGAGCAGTTTTCTCCCTTCCCTCCCTGTGCCGGCTGGAGAGGGTCCGTGCAGCTCTCGCCCCACCGGAGCCGCCTGCGCCCCTGCCGGCTGCGATTGAGCCCCTGCAGGCTCTGCTTCCCGAAGGGTGCCAGCACCCCCTGCCGGCTGCAGTCATAACTACACCAAAGGGGGAAAAAGCATTTAGCAGGTGGGAAGTTTCTGTTATTGTTTTCTTGTTAGGTTGGGATTTTTTCTAGTAAAGAACTATTATTCTTTTTCCTATATTTTTTCCTGGATGCCCCACAATTTTGAGGTTACAATAATTTGGAGGGAAGGGTGTTCTTTCCGTTCCAGCAAGGTTCCTACCTTCCTCAGAGGGCATTTGTCTTTTAAACCAAGACACTCCTCCCTTGCCTTCTCCCTGCATTGCTTTGCCTTTCCTTGCCCTTCCCTTCCCTTGCATACCACTCCCTTGCCTTGCCTTCCCTACTCCTCCCTTCCCATGCCTCTTCCTTGCCTTGCCTTTGCCCTCCCTTGCCCAGCCCTTTCCCCTCCCTTGGCTGGCTTTGCTTTGCCTTGCTTTACCTTGCTCCTCCATTGTGTTGACCCTCCTTTGCTTTATCCCTCCCTTGCCTTGCCCACTCTCTCCCTTGCTTTGCAACTCCTTTGCCTTGCCTTGCCTTGTTTTGCCTACCCCTCCCTTACCTTGCTGCCTAATGTTCCATTGCTTTGCCTTGCTTGTCCCTCCCTTGCCTTGCCTACCCCTCCATTTCTTTGCTTTGATTTGACTTGCCTGCCCTGCTGGTGCCTTGCCTGCCTTTCCCTTACCTTGCCTTGAACTGCCTAATCATCCATTGCATTTCCTTGTCCCCCCTTCCGTTCCTTGCTCCCCTACCTGTCCCCTACCCCCTTGCCTTGCTTTGCCCTTCCTCTGCCTTTCCCTTTACCCTTTCTTGCTTTTGCCCCTCCTATGCTCCTCCTTTGCCTCTCCCTTTCCTGTTCCTTGCTTGGCTTTTCCTTGCCTTGCCTTTCCCTTCTCTTGCATTGTCTTCCCTTGCCCCCTGCTTTTCCCTCTCCTGCTTTGTCCCTTCCTTATCTTGCCCGTGCCCTGCCTAACCCTCCATTTCTTTGCCTACCTCATCCTTTCCTTACCTTGCCTACATGTCTCTTACCTTGCCTTGCCTATCCCTCCCTTGACTTTCAAGGAAATGCAAAGGAGGGGCAGGAGAGGAAAGTGCAGACAATGCAGGGGTAGTCAAGGCAATACAGGAGAGGTGTTGGCAAGGCAGGGGAAGGCCCCACTACCTCCTTGGGCAGCCCATTCCAATATCTAATCACCCGTTCTAAGAAGAATTTCTTCCTAATGAACAACCTAAGCCTCCCCTGGCACAGCTTAAGACTGTGTCCCTTGTCCTATCACTGCTTGCTTGGGAGCAGAGCCCAACCCCCTCCTGGCCACACGCTGCTGTCAGGGAGAGCATTAAGCTTAAGGTCTCTCTGGCCAGGAGGGCCCAGAACTGGATGCAGCACTTGAGGGGCCTCAGCAGTGCCAGCACAGGGGACAGGCACTGCCCTGACACCAGGGCTGGCACAGCCCAGGGGCCACTGGCCTCTTGCCCACCTGGGCTCCTGTCCAGCCGCTGTCCCCAGCACCCCCAGGGCCTTTCCTGACAGGCACTTTCCAGTCACTCTGCCCCAGCCTGGAGCTGCAGGGGGTTATTGTGGACAAAGTGGAGGGGTCTGGCACTTGGCCTTGTTGACCCTCACACAATTGGCATTGGCCCATCAATCCAGCCTGTTTGGGTCCCTCTGCAGGGCTGTCTTGGGGTGGTTTTCTATTCCCTGATCATCTGCTCTATGCCCAGAAATGGTTGCTGTAGCTTTAAGGTGGGTCCAGGGGAGGGGGAGCCTTGGTGGGTCTTCAATGGGCTTTACTCAGAGCCCCACTTCCCAGGCGTTCCACACTGCATGTGTATGGGACTGGGGAGGGCAGAGTTTTGGGCTTTCTGGCGGGCATTTTTGAAGCCTCACTGCCCAGGTGTTCCATGGTGCTGTGCAGCTTGGTTTTGCTTGGCTAGCTTGCTGTTCTTGGCCCAGGCAAAAAGCTTTTCTCTTCCCTGGCTTGGAGAAGCTGCAGGAGCAATCTTTCAGCTGCCTTGAGGTGAACTGAACAGCTGCTGGTCTGAGACTGGAGGAGCAGGACCAGCAGGAGCAGTTGCTCCGATCCAGCCCCAAGCTTCAAGGAGCTGAGCTGGGGAGTGAAAGCACAGCAAGCAACTCTAGCCCAGATGCTTCATCTGCTCTGGAGAGGAGGTTGATGCCAGAGAGCCACCAGGTTTTGCCTCCTCCTGGAACTCCTCTGTGGAAGCTCTACTTCCCTCAGTGTGAAAGCCGGCACCATCTCTCTGGCACCATGTCTCAGGAAGGGGTATTTCTTCAATGTTGGCCCCATTCTCTGGGCATTTTTGGGTCTTTGTTCCTGTGTCTGTGTGGGGTGGGGGATGAGTTCTGTGAGCAGTCTGTTGTTAATAAACTGTTGGTTTTGTTTTCTTTTCACTTTCTTCTCTTAGTATTCATTTTCTGTTGGTGGAGGGAAGTTGTTAAAACCCTTTAGAGGATACTACTCATTGCAAAGTGTCTTCTCTTAAATTTGTCTCAAAAGTGAGACAAGCCTCCAGGAGCAAAGATGCCACCACCTTATGGAAAACACCCCCTGCTCTTGCACTCCTGGAGCGAGCAAGCATGAATGTACCAGAGCCACGCGTGAGCAGCAGGAACCACGCACTGTGTCTGCATTCCAGAAGGCAGCTGACTGCATTCCAGATAAGCTGCTAGCCCCGAGACCAGAAAACACAGATAAAGCCACTCTGAGCAGCAGAGAAAAACAAAAGGCAAAAACTGCTTCACCCTCCCCCCCGCCCCTTTCCCATCTCAGTGCAAATGCAGCAAGTATGGTGGTAAACTATCCTATGTTTTTAAAGTAATCTTAGCTTTTTCCAGCTTTTCTCTGCTTTTCCCTTTCTTTCTTTCTTTTTTCCCCTTTTACAGTTAGTAAAGTGAAAATACCAGATTTTTTTTCTTATCAAGATATAACTTAGTTTGAATTTTAATCTTGTTTCACGGAATATTCGAACCTGAAGTCCTTTCTGCAATTCACAGAGAGCTCTTTATGCTCCTCTATAATTAAGCAGGTTGTAATAATGTCACATGAAACAATTGGTTCCACGAGGTTCTGAGGTGTCACAGTGCTGTCATTGGTTCTGCAGTGTCACAATGGCCCCTTGGTTCCATGAGGCCCATGTCACAAAGGATCCTTGGTTACATGGTGCCCATCTGTGTTACAATGGCCCCTTGGTTCCATGAGGCCCATGTCACAAAGGATCCTTGGTTACATGGTGCCCATCTGTGTTACAATGGCCCCTTGGTTCCATGAGGCCCATGTCACAAAGGATCCTTGGTTACATGGTGCCCATCTGTGTTACAATGGCCCCTTGGTTGCATGAGACTCTTCTGTGTCACAATGCACCATTGGTTCCCTGAGGCTCCGGTGTGTCACAATGGACTGGTGGTTCTATGAAGCCTTGGATGGACCAATGGACCCTTGGTTACATGACACAGTGTCACAATCCACCCTTGGGTAGATGGGGCTCTGCTGTTTAACAAAGAGCCCTTGGTTCCATGAGGAGTGTCTGCATCACAGTAGAGCCTTGGTTATGCTGTGTCACAATAGTCTCCTTGGTTCCGCAGTGTCACAAGGCACCCTCAGTTCCATGAGTTTTGTCACAGTCACAATGGCCCCTTGGTACCAGGAGAGTCTGCAGTGTCATAATGGTCTCCTAGGTTCCATGAGGCTCCAAAATGTCACAATGGACCCTTGCTTCCATGATGCCCCACAGTGTCACAATGGACACGTAGTTTCCTGAGACCCCACAGTATCACAATGATCCCCATAGTTTCACAGTGACACAATGGTTTTATGAGGCTCCATAGTGTCACAACTGACTCTGTGGTTCTACAGTGTCACAATGGACAGTTAGTTACAAGAGGCCCCTCTGTGTCACAATGGATCCTTGGTTCCTTTAGGCTCCTCAGGATCACAATGGTCTCGTTGGTTCTGCATTGTCTCAGTAGACCCTTGGTTCCCTGAGGTTCTGCAGTCTCACAATGGTCTTCTTGGTTCTGCAGTCTCACAATGGCCCCTTGGTTCCATGACGCCCCTCTGAGTCTCAATGGGCCCTCAGCTGCACAAGGTCCCTCTGTGTCACAATGGACCACTGGTTCCATGAGCCTCCTCTGTGTCACGATAGACCCTTGGTTTCATTAGATTATTTAATGTCACAATGGTCTCCTTGTTTCTGCTGTGTCACAAGGAACTTTCATTTCTATGAGTCTCCAAATTGTCACAATGGCCTCCATGGTTCTCCAGTGTCACAATGGACACTTGGTTCCATTAGGTCCCGCTGTGTCACAATCGAGCCTTGGTTCCATGAGGTTCT
>VXBT01003571.1:86929-189918 GCA_013400235.1 Oriolus oriolus | reverse complement strand
TTTTCCAACTGACAGATGCTAGTGGTGTGTTTTTGTTGTTTTGATTTGGTTTTTGATTTTTCTTTTTTTTGTTTTATTCTTAAATTCTCTTTTTAGTTGTCTGAAAAAAGTTTTGACTTCAGCAGGGCCTCACATGTGCTGGTTGCTGCAGCTGTCTGCTGATACCTGTTTTCTCTAACCTAAACCAGGTCCCGGTCTAGATCCCGCTCGAGGTCTCGAGGAAGGAGGTATTCCCGGTCACGCAGTCGCAGCCGTGGTAGGAGGTAGGGCTGTGCCTTCTGTGTTTTCATTCTTACTCCTCCCTCTGGGGGCCCCTCCTTCCTTTTCTGTTGTTACTGTGAAAAGTACCTTGCAGTGATTGGGTTGGGTTTCGCTTTGTCTCGTAGATCCAGGTCAGCTTCCTACCGCAGGTCCAGGTCGATGTCTCCTCGTAGATACAGATCATTCTCACCCCGCAGGTCCCGCTCTGGTTCCCTGAGAAGGTCAAGGTATGTGGTTGCTCTTGAACCCACAGCGTTGTTGAAGGGCACCTAACTCGGAGCTGAAATGTCAAGTGTGTCCATATAGCACATGTAATGTAAACAGTAAGTTTGGTTTGCAGTCCATATGCTGGTAGGAACCTTTGTGGTGTTATGTGCCTGAAAGCTACTCTGAATACTTCGTTGAAAATTTAGGCATATCATTTTGGGACTGCTGTTTCTAAGATTTTATTCTTTCTTTCTGACATTGTACCAAAGTTACAGCCTTGCTCTATGGTTAAGGTTTCCAGATTCAACTTCAAGTGTACAGGGTGTAATTGCTTAGTCAAGTAAGACAGTGAGATTCATTTTACATGTGTGCAGCACTGACCAAAGGTGTTATAGCCTTCTAATAATAGAAGTTACTTCTGCAAAACCAACAGTCCAACAAAATTCTCAAGTCTTCTGAAACATTTACAATAACTGATGTCTGTCGCCTGTATGAAGCATCTGATGGTAGAGCTTTCATTGCTTTTTCCTAGATCTAGGTCCAGATCACGCTCCAGGTCCCGGTCTGTTGTATGGCCTCGAAGCAGGTGAGACACTCGTTTTAATTCAAACCAGTAATAGTTTCGTTGTGGTGGTGTGGTGTTTCTTNTGTTGTGTTTCTTTTTTTTTTTTCTTTTTTTTTTTTCTCCCTTCCATGGGAGAATTTGTCTGGAAGGAGTTAGAACACTGTCCAGCAGAGCAGTATTTGCACTTAATAATTTATGCCTTTTCACAGACAAAAGTAGTGATGTACAATTAAAGGTCTGCAGAGAGAATTTTTAAAAACAAGTTAATTCTTAGGTGTGTAGTAAATTGAGGATGGTCTCGAGTGCTGCCTTGCTGTTACTTAGCCACACTACTGAGTACCAGTTCTGGGTGGTTGTGAGCAACCCCATCCTCTGTAACTGTAATCGAGTAAAAAGTTACTTGTTTTAGGGGGGGAAATGGGACAGACAGTGGCTCAGGATAGTGACCAGGAAGGTTTCAAAGCAGTGGCACATAACATTTTGTTTGATATGTGCCAACAATATATCCCTGACTTAATAGGCCAGTTAAAGGTGAATCTTCATTACCCTTCAGAAACAGGTCTGAGCAGAAATAGAGTAAAAGTATCTCATGTTTTTGGCCAAGTCTGTTGAACTGAGCATTCTCATGTTGAGTGATAGCCTGAATTCTGACACTTCAAGAGGACAAATATTTTTTTAAGTAACAGCAAATACTTGAGCTGATAAAGTAACATTAATAAATGTGGGAGGAAAGTCTCACTGGTTAAGTAGATTTTAATTCCTGAGATAAACTGGGAATAGTTTACTCATTAGTAGCCAGATAACAATACAAAATCTGTATTATGCTTGAAATAAAATCAGCACTGGAACTTGAGCTGAAGAATGCACCAGCTCTTGGAGCATACATGCTTACTTGTTGCTGATTCCAGGCTCTTAATGTGCTATTTAAATATTTTCTAAGATGACACTTGAAACTATTCTTCCCTTTATAGAAGGGATAGTTGCAGGTAGGAAGAAAGTGTGGGAGTGTGGTCTGGTGTTTTGTGGAACTGGCAGCTGAAGCTTTGCTGGGGAGCTTCCTGTGCTTGCACTCGTGTCTTCTGATGAGTGGGGTCTCTGCAATAAGAGCTAAAGGAGTCCCTTGAAATGTCGCAGGGAAGGCCTGCAGCACCAGAGCCTTCCGTCTGTGGCTGGTGCTGCTGCGTGGGGTCAATTTGCTGTTGCTGGTGTAGCTAACTCTCAGTGTGTTTGCATGCCCACTGGCTGCTTTGCTGAGCTTTATTTTTCTCCTGTTGTAGGTCTGAGTCTCATGGTAGATCTAAATCTGGCTTACCTGCTAAAAGGTGAGCGTTCAAATACAAGTACCACTCAGTTGGTTTTTGTTTTGGTTGGTGGGGTTTTTTTGTGGGGTTCTTTGGATTTTTCATCATGAGTCAAGATGTCTGTTTGGACCAGTATTGCAGTTGCATGTGGAAGGTTTTCTGTTGCAGGGTTGGTTTTTTTTACTTTTCATAGCTGATCTCAAAAACATTTTTCATACTTTTTTTTTTTTTAACAGCTGATTTTTTTGTGGGACAGTAGGCAATTCTTGCAGGATTTTGCATACAGATGTTTTTCACTCATTATCACAAAAAAATATTTTTGACAAGATTTGGGGCATATTTTCTTCTACCTTTGTTCTCAGATGTCTGTAGTTCTCCCTCTCCCTAACTCTGCTCGATTCACTGCTCCTGCTTTGCAGGGTTACTGTGATTTCAAGCAGCTTTGAAGCTGTGTGTTGCTCTTTTCCTGAGGGCTCCGGCTTCCAGCATTTTTCCTTCTCACCTGCAGCTTCTTGCTTAAAGTAACTGGGTACACTTGCTACCAGCAGTGTCAGTGCATTTAACAACATCAAATTGTTCTGGTTTTAAATGGTCAGAAGTGGTTTCTGAGAGTAGCCAAGTGTACCAACCCCACTGATCGTTTTGTTTGTTTTTAAACAGCCGCTCAAAGTCCAGATCACCATCTCCAAAGAGAAGGTAGGAATGTCTTTGAAACTGGAGTCTGTCCTATGGTTAAATAGCACTAGAGCTAGAGCAGTTCCTATAGAAGTTAACTTGGGCAAGGATAAAAGCTCAGGTTTTTTACTTGCCTAGATCTGTGAACTACGAGAAGATGAATTGTTTACAGGCATTTCCTGCTGCTGGTAGTCAGAATGTCATGATAATAACTCCTAAGGAAACCTACTTTAATGAAGTGTTCCTGAGGAATTTAGAATCGAGGGAACAAGTGACTAATGCAAGGTGTGGAGCAAGCCATGAAAGAGTTGTAGGATTAAATTCCTTCTGGTGACTCCTCCAGGCTCAGGAGTTGCACAGCTGCCAAGCTGTGCTATGCTCCATGAAGTAAGAAGTTTTCCTATGTTACCAGAACATAGGAAAGTAGTGTCTTTAAATAGTCTTCAGCTTTCAAGCTTAAAGCAGTTTTCAAGCATAAAATACAACACTTCTTTCATTATTTGAAAACTGTAAATTAAAATCAGGGCAGAGCTCCAGAGGAAGCCTTGGGGTAGCATACACAGTTTCTGTTGGTTTTGCTGTAGGAGTTGTTCTTAATGGTTTGTTGTTTTTTTTTCCTTTTCAGTCACTCACCATCAGGAAGCCCTTGAAGGAATGAAAGTTCTAAAAGAATGGGTTCAAATTTAAGAAGTTTAGTAAAAAAATTATTTTGTTTACATTATAAGGGATTTTGTGATGCAAGGGCTTAGTCCTAGAAGGCTGTTTCTATTGACTAGCAATTGGCATGACTTTCTATCTTCTAAAAAGTCCTGTTAGCAGACTAATACAAAACTCTTCTGTTGTGTTCATGTTCTGTGATCTGAAAATGTTGGGCTTTTTTTTTTTTATTATTATTGGTGCGTTGAAATAAACTGCATTTCTAACTAAGACATAAATTGTGGTAATGCTGCTGTTTCTATTTGGGATGGAGAAGCAGGCTGTGTGCCCCTGGGGTGAAGAGCAGCAGGCCTTCTTCCATCCCTACAGAGCACCGGTTAAAGGGAAAAGTTACCAGTGCCAGGTGTCGTTCCTGCTGGAATGTTATGGTGATCCATACCTTGTGTTACTCCCTGCACTCCCCTCAAAGCTTGGGGAGGCAGAAAACCTCTCTGGGTGTGCTCATATGCCCAGTTATTTCACTTACAGAAATGTCTACAAAACATTAACAGGTTGTTTTTTTCAATGTGTGAATGCTGGCCTGTCATGACCATTAAAGGACCAGGGAACTTCTCACCTGAAGGTATTAGAAATACTTCTGCAATGTAAGCTGTTGAAGTAAATATTGTTAGAAATCTTGTTTTAGATCTCGGTTGTCCAAGTACTACTACTTTGTGAACTCAGATAGGGTCGCAGTTCTGGTGCAAAAGGTAATATATTTGCATGGTATTTTTAGGAAACTGGAGAGGTTTTGTGGAGAGGACAGGTCCTAAGCATAACCTGCAGGTCATGTTCAAGTAGCAGGATGGGTGGGGAAGTGAGAGCTCAAGTTCCTCCTGTCTGACCCTGTCTGCCTGGTTCCATCCTGGCAGTGAAGTGTGCCCAAGGAAGAGCCTTGCTGCTGTCCTGATTCGTGGTTGCTTTGGGAAACCAGACTGTCCCCATCTCCCATGGATAGGTTACTGAAAGATTTAATAAAATAGTGCAGGATATTTGCCAATTTGCTTTATCTTTGCAGCTGATAACAGCTGGTATCAGAGTAGCAAGGAAATGGGAGTGCCAGGTAATTCTGACTTCAAAGCCTTCTGCAGTTGTGCTGGTTTTGGCTGGGACACTTCTTTTTCATAATCGTAGCCAAGAGAAGGCTGGGTGCTGAAAAGTTGGTAATTGAGGCTGTTACAATTATTGCTGAGCAGTGCTCAGTGTCATGGAGTTCCTGCTGCTCACCTGACCCCCTGAGAGCGGCTGGGAGGGAACACAGCTGGGAAAGCTGAGCCCAAGGGACCAAAGGACATTATGTCAGCATCTACAGCTGGGGGAAGGCGTGGGGAATGGTCAGTGAGAGGGCTGGTCTTCCCAAGGCACTATTGGAAAGGATAGCACCCTGCTTTCCTGGAGTGGCTGAGCCCCTGTCTGCCCACGGGAGGTGGGGAATAAATTCCTCACTGTCCTGTCCCTGTGTGCGTGGCTTTTGCTTTATTAAACTGGCTATATCTCAACCCATGAATTTTCATATATCCCATTCTCTTCCCATCCCAGTGCCAGGTCATGGGGGTGGGATGGAGAAGGGAGTGGCCCTGGGGTGCTTAGAAGCCAGGTCAGGGCTAATCCATCCCAGCAGAGCTGCAGTGGCCATTCTCTGCATGGGGATGCTGGTCTTGGTGTACTCCTTTCATCATCTTCCTCACAGGAGGGTGTGCTGCTGTGAAACTACACCCACTCGTGTATTTTTTTTTTAAATCAAACTTCTCCAGGCAGTGTCCCTCCCTCCACTCATCATTCGTCAGGCTGAAGGTTGGCTCCACTACCAGTCTGATGCACAGTGTTCACTCTGGTTTTACTGTGAAAGGTGACAATAAGGCACTTGATATTTGAGCAGCTTGGCTGCAGCAATACTCAGCACTGCAATTAAGCAAGGCCAAAGGGAGGAAATAATAGTTCATTATTACTACAGAGTTTTACCACACACTGGAACAGCCCAGTCCCCGGAGCAGGAGTTTGCCTAAAAGCTTCCAAAAGTGGGACTTGGTTCCAGCTGTGCAGGGTGGCAGCAGGACTGCCCCATACTAGAACAGGTTAACAATTAATTGAATTTTTGGGTAGGTGCCATTGCTAATGCACTACAGCAGTCCCATCTTAGATGTTTTACTTCTTCCCAGTGCAGGAAGGGCTGGAACAGCCTCTGTTTCAGGGAAAATGTCCACACTGTCCTGGAGTTCTACCCTGTCACCAGAGCAACCTGCACTGATCCAACACCAAACTCTGACTGATCCAATACAGTCTCCTCACCACAGGACCTTGTCTGAATTTCAGAACCTCTTGACACAAATCAATAGGTGCTCACCTGTTGAGGTGCTTTGAACTGTAAACAGAGGATCCCCTGGTCAGCCAAAACTGCCTGCCTCAATAAAGTCTTGGTCAAAATGTAGAAGTGAGTTTAAACCAATTTGGGAGCAGCTCCCTATGTCACATGCTGCCTCCAGACATGACAGTTACAAGAAACAGCTGGCTAGCAGGTGTCTGCATGACCAAAAACACAACTGCCACGGTCCCATGAAAACACACTTTCTTACTTGGAGGTTTCTGTGCCTTCTGGAAGATTTGCCATTTTCCCATTTCCCACAGTCTACTGTAAGCCACCTTAATTTCAACAAGCGAGCAAAGAAAAGAAAGAAAACCCCAAAACTGTCAACTGTACAGCTGCCAGCTTGTTCTTTCAGAGGTCAGTGCCACGTGTTGGACCAATAAATACAATCGAGACACTGCTGTTACTTGGTCTGTTCTCAGGCAGTGGTGATGGGTGATTCTCTACAGAAAGCTGTTCTGATGTCACTGTGTGGTCACAAGCTTGACAATCATCCCAATGATCCGAGAGCCACGGGGACACATGCACAGATCCATGCTGGGATTCTTGATTTTATCCTGCAGCAGCTGGTCCAGCTCACAGCGCAGCTCCTTCACCAGCTCGGCCACCTGAGACACGTGGTAAAACACAGAGGGGAGGGTAAGGCTCATCTCTAGCACAGCTCTGCAGCTCTCCCAGGCTGGTCCCTCCTTTTTCCTCACCTGGTGAGAGGCAGCCACAAACCGTATCCAGCCGTCATCTAGGGAGATGACAAAGTCGCCCTTGAGCAGCTGCATGTGCACCTGGCCGCCCCCGAGCAGCACCAGCGGGTACACGGACACCATGCTGCAGTCCCGGATGAACACGCGGCTCGTCTTGATCTTCTCGTGGTACACCAGGTACGGGCTCTCAAAGTGCCTGGTCTGCGACAGGGACACAACAGCCTCGTCAGAGGGACACGGCTCTTCCTGTCTGCCACACAGGCCTCCTCTGCCTCTTGTACAGCTGCAAAGAGCAGCAAATGTGCCTGAAGTGCACTTATATCACTAACAGACCCTCTCTGACCCATGAGAGCTACCAACAACTTCGCCAGTTATCCCTTGCTCCTTCCTGCTTTGCATGTGAGAAATCAGCTAATTCTCCAGGGCTGACTCAAACAAGGAAACAAACCAGGGCATGTCCCTGAATTATCTGTCAACAAATCATCACTACTGAGGAGAAACCAGGGGAGCATTGCAACTGCAACTTTACTTTGCAGGTGCAGCTTAAGAAAACACAAATTGGGGGGTTATTGAAGCCACTAGTTCCACTCCAGAGGCTGGAGTTTAACTCTGTGCCCAAGAGGATACTCCCAACTCAGGAATGCACTGTTACTTACAATCCTAACACAGGACTGTTCAATCACTAAGATTTTTTATTTTAAACATTAATAGGGATCCTCACTGTAATTTTAAATACTCGAGAAAAGGTTTCTTTCTTTTATAAAAAAAAAAAGCATGCTTTGCAGAAAAAAAGAATCCTGACCTGATAATTCACAGATGAAGGATGAATATGAACATAACCATCATTTTTAGTAACAAACTTCAGCTCTTCTGCTTTTGGTTGCATTTTGACCGCTCCTGTACTGGTCTTCTGGTATTTACCCTCTGGCTTTTTCACCTGTATGGTAAGAAAAAAGGTTACAAAAAACAGCAGCACCAGAAAACCTTTTAACTTTACGTTTTAAATTTTTCAAAACCAGAAATTCTATAGTAGCAACATGTCAAGTCACTGCAGGCAGGTATTACACTGCAGGTGCTGTCTAACCCTGACTTCCTTTGTAACCTCAGCCTTCTAAAAAGGTGTAATCTTAAGTGGCTTCTTAACATGTGCTGCTGGCTTGTGTGTGACCCTGCAGTCAGCCTGCAGGAACAGCAGCAGCCTCAAGCAATACAAACTGGAGCTCTGCTCCAGCCTCTGGCACAATAAGCAGCAAACTTTGGCAACCTAAGCCAGGCTCAAGGCTGCCACACTGAGCCCAAATGCAAGCAGGCTGTGTGGATATGCCAGACAGAAGAAGGAAAAATGAGAAAGCATTCTTTTACCTGGACAACATTGGGATACAGTGCAGCACACAACATAGCTGAGATCAGCTTGATGTTCTCTGCATTGGAATTTGCCTGTGAAATCAATAGGGCATCATTAGGGATCCTACAGTTCAGTGTGTAAAGGTAAAGCCCTGCTCCAGGAATGACTGAATTCCTGAAACTGGTTCACTTTTACAGCTGCACTCCTGTGCTTTATAGAGGAGGACAAGTCACTGCTCCTGAGGCCTCAGGCTGGACCTGGGCTGTTTCCCCCCCCATCAGTGGAACAAACTGGCCACCACTATCCTGGTGCAGTTAGTACCCAGCTGAATTGTTCTCTGACATCTGCCTACACAGTGGCTTGCACCTGAGAGAAAGCAAGCACAAATCATCCAAGGCACAGGAAGATCCTACAACTACCAAACCCTGATCATCACGCAGTCCCAGGAGCTCTCTGGCCCCAGACTTCTTGAAGACTGCCCACATGAAAAACTGCAGCAGCATTTTGAAGCACCGATGAAATGCTGTGAATTACCTCCTCTCCCGTGGCATCCAACACACCATCGCCTCCTTGGGACCACTTCTTCTCAATATCCCTGGCTCTCAACCCCTCCTTCACAAAGCCAATGTCAGAAAGCAGCTCTGCAAACTGCCTCTTCAGACTGGCAATTTCCTACAATCAGACAGAGGCCTGTGATGGCTGCCACGCCCAGCGGGAACAGTCTGCCCCAGTGGCTCGTCACTGCCACGGGGACTCTGCCAGTCCCTGTGCCAGGGCACAAACACTTGACTTACCTGAAGAACTCTTCCTGACAGAAAGTTCTCCCTGCAGTAGTTGTAGCTTGCTTGAGAGCCCTCTTTGATGCTTAAACGCCATCCCTGATTAGGAGGATGGGAGGGAGCCTTTAATAAAACATTTCCACTTGAATTTCAAACACATCACAAAACCCTGAGAGAGGCTACTGAGTTTTAACTCGCCTTATAGGCCTGGAGAAGAGCCAGGTAGTCACTGTTTCCTACTGCAAACTCCAGCTTCTTTTTGTTTGCTTCTTCCCTTTTATCCCATGGTGACACCTAGACAGGCAGTAACAGGTTAGTGTGTTCTTCCCCTCACCACTTGGACGAGCCACTCTAGAGCTGCGTGGCACATTATCTTTGGTATTTTCACAGCAGCTCACAGGTCAGAATGGGAATTTTCCCTATGGACAACAGAAACTATGAGGCATTCAAAAAAGCACCTGATTCAAAAAGCCAAAGTGACAGTGAAGACACAAACTGAGATCCAAACTGACCTCTGCATTCACAGCTCAGACGTGTCAGCTCCATCATTATCACAGTTTCACATTTATAATACCATTAGTTTTCACACCAAATTCAGGCAAAATGTCTGCACTTCTTAGCTAAAAATTGAAAATAACATTCACTGTTTCTACTGTATATAAACACTTGCTGCTGCCACATGGTTTTGAACTTGTGCTTATAACTGGACTGTTTCAACAAGCACTGCGTTAACACATAAACAATGCAGCCTAAAAAGAAGAATTAAAACATTGAAGTGTAGTGTGCTGCAAGTCACAACAGCATTTTGCTGCTGCACAAAAACAGCAGCCTTTGGGTTAAAAATACTTACAAAAGGTGACTTAAAGGCCAGGCTGGCTGCTATGGTCAGTGCAGGATCCAGGCAGCGGAAAATGGTGCCAAACAGCATGAGTTTGCCAATCCTGACATCCACAGGCAGCGAAGCCAAGTGGTATCCCAGGGGAGTGAGCTTTTCATCCGGAGTTAACGCTCCCAGGTCCCGCAGTCGCACCTTTGATGCCTGCAAAGACTCAGTCCTAGGGGGCTCGATCAGTCGTGATAAGACAGAGTGAAGACTCTGCTCAGAAAACATCTCCAGGATCTTAATTCTTAAGGTGGGGGAGAGGGGGGAAAGTTAAAAAGAAAAAACAAAGAAAGAAGAAAAGCAGCTTAGTTCCATACACAGGATAAAAAAAGCAAGCTTTTGTAGAAACAGCAAGGAAAAACCCAACAGAAAACATGATTTGAAGAGCACACTCCCTAGAAGAGGGCCTGTAATGCAAAGCTGAAGTCAGGGAGCAATATGGAATAGTGAGTCTGTCAGAACAGATTTCTATTCAGCACACTAAGGTTTAAAATAAAGTTTTTACTGCAAAAATATAATTTGTGCTTTGTTTCCTTTCAATACAAAGAGGTGCACAGGGTGCAGCAGGGATAGGAAGGCCTCTTGCTTTAACGTTTGCGTGAT
The DNA here is from genome assembly GCA_013400235.1 of Oriolus oriolus. Lineage (NCBI taxonomy): Eukaryota > Metazoa > Chordata > Aves > Passeriformes > Corvidae > Oriolus > Oriolus oriolus. Next base: position 179,537 of record VXBT01003571.1, on the reverse strand, counting down.
GATGGTGCTTGATGTGGGCTGCGGCAGGTGCTCCCTGCAGCAAAGGAAGGACATCCTGCACACAGGCTCCTTCAAGAAACACAACAGCTCACCTTAGACACAGCTGCTCCAAGGGCACTCTCTGTATTTCTGGCAGCTGCTGTTTCACAAGCTGATGGTTGTAGTGGTGGCTGCTGAAGAGATGGAAGCAGACGCCCGAGGCCACACGTCCTGCCCGCCCTTTCCTTTGCAGAGCATTGGCCTTGGACACAAAGGTGTCCTCCAGACTTTCCATTCCCTTGCCTGGGTCGTATCTACAGGAGAGCAAGAGACAGGCTTGTATTCACAGAGCCACAGAATGGTTTGGGTTGGAAGGGACCTTAGAGATACCCAATTCCAACTTCCCCCTGCCACATGCAGGGTCAGTTTCCACTAGATCGGGCAGCCACAGCCTCTCTGGGCAACCTGTGCCAGTGCCTCACCACAGTAAAGAATTTCTTAATATCCACTCTAAACCTGCCCTCTTTCAGTCTGAAGCCATTTCACCCCTTGTCCTATCACCTGCCCTTGTAAAAAGTGAGTATTCACGAGTGCACAGAGAACAGGCTGGAGGCTGAGCAGGCAGATGCTGCCAGCTTCTGTATGGATACAATTCCCACCTCTGCACTTGGATCTGAGTTTAGACTGGCTTTCTCCACCTTGTAGCAGCTTTCTCCAGAGCAAGTTTCCTACCAGTTTTTCCCAGCTCTTTGGAAAACTCAAGGCTTAAAACAGTTTAAAAAACCCTGAGGAATGAATGCCGGTACCTTTTCTCTTTCATTTTTCCAGAGTCAATCACATAGACCACGTCATCGATGGTGACAGATGTCTCTGCAATGTTGGTAGAGATGATGATTTTGGTAACTCCTTCAGGAGGCCTGAGGAACACGGACTGCTGTTCTTCACTGGACAGTGAGGAATGAAGCGGATAAACCACACACCTGGCAAGGACAACAGGACAAAATGCTCAGGGCATCTCCAGCCCCTTCCCTCTTGGGAACAATCTGCCGGCACACACTTGTGCCTCACTAGATACTGTCCAGAGTGTTACTTCTCCTTGTAACAATCCAAGGCCAAATGCAACCACAGAGCTGAATGTAACTCAGCAAACATTCTGAAACAGAAGAAGGGCTGAGATGAGGTTACAACAGCCTGGATCGTGCAGAGCACAAAATGGAAAGCACTCCTCACTAAGGTCTCCGAGAACTTCAATAACTGACCTTCCTGAGCTGAGGAGGAAAAACAAAAGGAGCGAGCCAATAAGACAGCAGAAAAGGAATTACCCTGACTGGAGTCAGCTCACACATTTAATAACCTTTATTTATCCCTGGATAAAGGCAGGCTTTGTGCAGGAAATGACTCTTTATTTATGGGTAAAGACTGACACTTTTGGAGCTTTTCTGCCTTACCTCTTGCTGTGCCTGTTATTAAAAAGAGCATTAGTCTGAAGCTGCTCATAAAGCATCTTGATTTCTGCTAGGCCAGGCAAAAATATCAACACAGCACCTAAATATGTAGATAAAAAAAATTTAAAAATCACTCAACAGAAAGGACAGCACAATATTTTATTAATGTGCAATTATTGTACCAAAAAGAGCACACAGGCTGTAAAAGTCCTTCACAAAAGACTTTCCAAAGTAGACAATTTTCTTACCTTCCCCCTCCCATGTATATCACAAGCTTTGTAACTCAACTAGAAATTGATTTTTTTCAAAAACAGTCAGTAGCTACAGAAACTCTGGATGCAAGTAATTAGCTTTGGGCTGTCTAAGAAGCTTCCAAGAATCTTCTTTCATTTATCTCCCAAGGACAATGAAATTACCTGGGGGGTATGAATGTCTGCCAGCAACTATCCATTCCAGCAAGGCTTCGATTAATTCCAGATTAACTTTGTCCAAGTCCATGACAGACATTGTTTTCAACACTGCCTTGCTAACCCCTGGGAAAAAAAGAAATAAACCACACAGTAAATCCATGTCTTGTAAAAAACATCTGTGGATGCATGGAACCAGTGCGGCTGCACAACCAGTCACAGCTTCGTTAAAAGAGCACCTGGCTTAGACCTGAAGAGGGCAGATCCATGCTGTGCCTCAAGCAAAGCTGCTTCAGCAAGAACAGATACAGAGAGGAAAGTGGAACTAACAAGGCCTCTGAAAAGGGATGGAAAGAGACAGTAGCTGAAAACTGTCCATTTTCAGATGCTAAGAACTGGTTTCAGCCAAGATGACTGCTGTAGTTTAACAGAACAATGGGTTCTCTTTTTTTTTTTTTAAACTGGCAGGAAGTTTGTCATCCAGAACATCACAACTGCAAAACTCTGAATTATAGACAAGCTTACAGTAGTATGTGCTAGGATCCCACGTTGTCTGTGTGCCATTTATGAAATTCAAGAAGGAGCTCACCTTTATATCGTGTAAGGAGCTGCTTCAGAGTTAATTTCTGGTCTGGGTCTGAATCTCTGACCACGGTGTCAGTGGTTTCCAGAAGGCCAGCACGTCTCAGGTCCTCCTCTACCTCTTCAAACGCAGTTCTTTTGTGTCTCCCATTCTGTTCTTGCTTCACCTTCCTCCTGTAGGGACTGCTGCCCTCTAAAACATACCTGGACAGCAGAACATTTGGTGGTGTGGAAAGAAGCCTAAAAGTCTCCTTCTAACAATTAACTACAGAGATAGGGTATCAAAACCATTTTTTGTAAGTCTGAGAGGAGCTTTGTATAAACCATAGATAATATGAAAGTCAAGGTGCTTTAGCAGAGCTCCAAGAGTGCAGGTGGTGGAGGAGATCTGAGAGGATTTACTTTTTAAATACACTCCCAGAACTACTGCAGTCTCAAGGCCAAAAGTGAAACCTCAACCTCACCACCCAGATACATCTGAGAATATAGGAATTTCACACCTTGTCATTGCAATCACATCTTCCAGAAAAAACTGGTCCACAGGAAACGTTCGACCTGAAAGGAAACATGAGAATAAATCTATCTACACATGCCACACAACATGTAGAAAACAGGAAAAAGACCAAAGATTATTGTAATTTTATACAGGTTATGATGACATACACTGGCTTCACAGCTCTCCTCTGTAATGCCTAGGACAAAGAGTGGGTGTCTTCCAAGCACGGAGTGTTCAAGGCCAGGCTGGATGGGGCTTTGAGCAACCTGGTCTAGTGAAAGGGCGTCGCTGCCCATGGCAGGGGGTGAAACTAGCTGACCTTTAAGATCCCTTCCATCCCAAACCAATCTAGGATTCTCTGGTAACATGCACAACGCCCTCACGCAGGCAGAGAAGGGCTGATACACTCATGGGAACACATCCACGTTCCTCTCCTGTTCCACGGCATAACTCAGCAATTTACAAGGCACGTTTGGCTAAACGTGTATACATCCAGCTGGATCCTCTCACTGATCCTTTTCTCACAAGGATACCGGAGAGTCCTCAGCTGTGGTGAAACTAATCCAAGGAACCACGTCATGCACATCATATAATGATTGTCTTCTGAGGAGGGAAATTCTGCTGGTATGCAGACAGCACAAAAAGGTCAACATTTCCAAGTCCTTTCTCTCCTAAATCTCATCAGTCTCTCCCTCTAAGTCCTCAGAATTGTATTTCTTGTACACATCCTCATCTTGAATTGAGAAACACTTTGCAAGAAGAAATAGTGAAAACAAATCTCTCAAACAATGAATGATAATAAAAATGAATGGTTTTCACCTGGTATGTTAATGATTGGACAGGAGTGGAAGTACTGAGAGAAAAGCTCAGCATTCAGGGTGGCACTCATCAGTATGATGCGCAGGTCTGGCCTCTGAGCCATTATATCCTTCAAAACCAGCAGCAGGAAGTCACTGAAGAAAACAAGCAAAAGAACATTTGAATGTCTTCAGTGCTAACTTTCAGAGCCTCTGTTTTTCTCCCCATTCTGTCCACCCTCCTGGTGTTTTCCAACAGCACAGCAACACCATCACAGAAGCATGAGCTTCTCAGAATGGCCTAGTAGAAGGCAATCTGCAAATCTGACTCTTTTCTGGTAGTCCCTTACTGGAGTGTCAGGATTACTTAGCAAAACCATTGAAACAACAAAAATTTTAACAAATTACTTATATTAATGACAATGCAAGAACATTAGATAAGAAGTTAAAGTAACAGATGAGTCCTTTTTGCTCTTCTTCACTGGAAGAGTTACTCAAACTTACCCACTCCGCCCTGCTCACCATATTTCCCCCTCTACATTTATAGCTTTTGTGGCATGACTAGAAGATGGGCCTGAAGTGATTTTAAATGAGAAGGAAGAGGAATCCTTGAGAGACACAAGCCCTTTTAAGAGGCTAAAATACCACCTGAGCTGCAGAAAAATGGGTAACAGACAAAGCCTCCTAGAAACCCACTGCACTGCAGTGTTTGACAAGGAAAACAAAGCAAAGGATGCTTGCCACTTAATTTACAGGGATACTGACAGACATCATCTTTTGCCTGTGATCAGCAGGTAAGTGGGGTAAAACTGCAGGAGGCTAGAGCAGGATAGGATGAGACTGTCTAGAACCAGTAAAATCTATGGACTGGAAGGAAATGTGAGCACTTTGTCCCTTGCTCTGCTGAAGCCTGCATTAGGAGAAAAAATTCCCCAGAAGGCACGTGAAGAATTATGGTATTTGATAAAAGCTGAAACAAGGGAAGTGTAAGAAAAACAGCTCTGGTTAAAAAGTTACTTAATGCTCCAGCACCATCCAAAAACTCTTCGCAACACTGCTACAATGTGGGGACACATTGGAGGCACAGCAACTTATGAGAGATGTGCTTTCTCACAAGCTGCTGCAACACAATTTCCTACTGCCCAAAGACAAGAACCTAAACCCAGACTCCTTCCACCATCCCATATTACTGCCACAGGATCAGTTACTGGCACCTTAGCAGCCTTTATCCTTCTGACTATGTTTCTTCATTTTGCTTACAGGGTAAGAGATTATTTACCTTTCTTCTGTTCTTTCGTGAACTTCATCAACAATAACATGAGTGACTCCCTGCAAAGTCAGATCTCCTTCCAGCCTTCTCAGCAGCACACCAGTAGTGCAGTACAAGAGCCTGGTAGCTGAGGACTTGAAGGGTAAGACAAAGCATTCAGTTGACTCTGGGCAAATTAACATAGTGCAAAGAGAATGTGTGCTGCTGTAGAGCATCTGGTTTCAGTTCAGTGCCAGGTTTGACAGAGAGAGAACAAGCAAGCCCTGCTAGAGATGGGCTGTTGGATTTTAATTTCTTCTCTGAAACCGAGAACATCTGCTTCTTATCAAGGGGCATTGCTAACTATCAAAAAATCTGTACTGCTTTTCCTGTGGATATTGTTTTCTGACAAACAACTCACATCTCTCTTCCTAGAAACAGTCGGTGAGTCTCTTTTTTAGTGTACTTCTTGGAAAAAGAAATCAGCTGCAACACAGACAAAACTTCACTCCCAACACAGCAGTTTGGATTCAAGCCCCTATTTCTGTCTGACTGTAGCTGCACCCTTCGGTCTCCACTTGGGAGACACACGGGAATGGCAACAGGCAGAAAAGCAGCCAGCAGCCTTCCAAAGGACAGCAGGATTACTCACACTCCCGAGCCCCTGCACCTCGCTCAACAGAAAGCAAACCCACAAGACACAGCACTGCACTCCCATTCTGCAGAGTGAACTGTGCACCTTAAGTAAAATATAGAACATGGTTCGTAATATTTTATAAAATATAGATGATACAAACTTGCTTATCACACTGCACGGCAGGTACAGGGCAGGGATTCTGTACACTAGAGAAGCACTAAGCACATTTTTAACAGGAGTAAATGAAAACCAGCAAGCAATGCATATGTACCTTTACACTTTCCAGACGGATCTGATATCCAACAGTGAGTCCAACCCTTTCTGCTCTTTCCTTGGCTACACGTTCAGCCACAGAAATGGCAGAGATCCTGCGAGGCTGAGTGCAGATGATGTTTGCAACTCTGCTTGGAGATCCTTGTAATGAAGCATCCAAGATAAACTGAGGAATCTGAGTGGTTTTCCCACATCTGCACAACAACATCAGGAATTAATTGAAAACCCCACAAATCCAACACATTCCACCCACATAAACTGATTGCACTCCATTGGAAATTCGCTTTGTTTCATTAGTGTGATCCTTTACATGAAGTTCACCTAGGATTGCTGTCACTGGTCACAGATGAGCCACCACCCCAGCCTTTCCAGAACATGGATAACATTTCACATTCGCCTGTGTATACTTTGATCCATAAAGTCCGTACATGCAATCGCACTCTTACCCTGTCATGCCACTCACAACAAGAACTTGGTGACTCTCAAGCAAATCCAGAATGTTTTCTCTCTCTTGCCATGCAGGGAGCTTCTGTCTTTCATACAGCATGGACTGGAAGTGCCTGGAAGACTGATGCACAGAAACAGACAGCACAGCAGTAAGAACACCACTGGGATGGAACAGAACCATCTGAAACAACAGCTTCTCTCTTAAGTATTTATTTCTCTAAAGTAAGCAAGAAACAAAGATACTGTGTTGTGCACATTGTACCTTTCTCTGCCGAAACTGCGCGCAGATTTTAGCATTTTCGTTGTACAGAGACTTCGCCTGCACATCATACTTTTTGGAAAGCTTCTTCTTCAAGTTCACGTAACTCTCATTCTCCACAACAACTTGTTCAGGCTCTTCTTCCTCCTCCTCCACTTCTGCCACCACCTCTTCTTCCTGAGGCTCTGACACTGTTGAGGCTTGAGGCAGAGAGTGTACAGTTAAGTATTGTTATTACTAAGGAACAGCAACACAGGAAAGAGAGACATGTTCCAGCAGCATTCCCAACAAAGAACCTTGTTAGACCGGGCCTGAGGGTCCGCAGGACTGTTCCTGGCATGCATTTAGTTCAACGCTACCAGCAAACCTGCCCTCACCTCACCAAACCAACCACAACTTCTCCTGCCCCATCCCACTCATCCCTATCCCTGCACCATGGTCTGGGTGGCCACACAGGGACCCAGGATGGTTAAATGGTTTGCCTTCCTGAATGTTGTCCATGTGCCTCAGCTCACCTCTCCAATCCATCACACAACCACTTCTATGCAGCACAAAACTCTGATGGTAGCACCAGCTTAAATGTTAGTGTAGTTTTAATTAATTAAGTGTTAAGTCACTGCCAAGTACTTTTAAACCAAAGCTGATACTGGACCAGGTACTTCGGTGCCTCTGCCTGTCAACTGAAGCAGGATTTGCTCAGACTGTCAGCCAGCCCTTGAAAGTTTTAGGGCTACCTTACTCTAAATGTGGTATTTTATAGCATAAGGAATATTTTATAACTAAAGAAAATTATTTGGAATCTCAGCTTCTGGAACAAAGCTGTCTTGCTGCAGAGGTGTTAAAAAAATTGAATACTTTGTCTTACTGTAGCAAAACCACAGTTTGCCACTATTTAAGTGCTCTACAATTTGATGCAGTTGTTCTTAAAAACTCTCTTGAAGAAAGCTTGCCTTAGATAAAAGTAGTTTTGCAATTGAGAGCTTGAAAGTCACCCTGCCACAAGTGACACAGCCTCAACTCTCCCCCTGTGAAATCAACCTGTTTGCACCAGCATAAATAAAAAGGGGTGATACCCTGAACAGCATTCTATCACCACTTGCCACATTTGCTTAGCCTTAAATCCACCTTTGTAAGTTAGTTTTGAGGAGCTGTTGGTAATTTTAAGTGATCTAAAAAAAGAGGTTTCTGAATTGATGAGTAGCAGATGCAGCAAAGCTTGCAAACAACCTTCCCCGTTCCCTTCCAAGCACACTTCTCCGCGCGTTTTGGCGAGCTCACATGTCTCAGCGCTTTCCAAGGATTGTGTGGCAATGGGCATCACTCACTCTCCCAAACCAAACTCTGTGCTCCTTGAACTCAGTTCTGGCCAGCACAAAACCTCTCTGCTGCAGCTTGATTACAGAAGGAACTTCCTGAGGCACAGACAGATCATGGATCGGGCTCACCACATGACTTTAATCTCCAGAAGTAGATTTGGAACAGATGGCTGAACTGGGGGCTCTGCCTTGTCTCTCTCTTATTTTCTTTTATATCTTTCTGACTGATCTTAGCCCAGAAACCATAACGGAGATTTGGTGTACCTTCAGATTGTTGATTTGAAGCAGGTGCACTCTCCGTCTGTGGCTTTACAGGAGGTGCTGCCAGCAGGGTCACAGGAGGAACACTGAACTTGTGCTGAGTATTGCTCAGTAACTCACTGATCTCGTGTTCATCTTCTAAGCAAGTCACCAAGGTGTACACCACTGGCTCATGAGACTCTGCAGCTGCCAAGGCCTTTCCAAAGAGGAATTCAGCAATGTGCAGACGACAAGCAAGAGGCAGATTCTCATCAGTGGAGTAAAATGCCACAAGAGGTGCCTGAAGAGGATACTTGTTTTCGTCAGGAAATCTTACTTCAAGTTCATATATGGGACCATCACTATGTCTGAGATGAGCATCATCTACAAAGTTCTTGGATGCGTTTAGTGGATGGTCTGGAGGGAATTCATGTCTAAATCTGCATTTTGAACCAAACCTGCAGCCTCCTTGGAGGTAAAATTTACATATTTCCTTTGAAGTCTGTTTTGCTGTGTCCCTTGTATCTTTTTGTTTAGATTTGCTGAGCCTGCGTGCTAGGTAGTCCAATTCCAAACTAAAAGTCCAAACACGATTTTTAATCCTTTCTACAAATTTTTCTCCATAGATTGACCGGAGGGCAAAAGCTTCTTCTTGTCTCTGCTGTAAACATTCCTCTTGACTGGCTTCAGCAGCTGCTGCAGAAACCTGCATCTTCTCTCCATACCTCTCAGAGAAGCACTGCGACAGCAGATACTCCAATGATGCCCCAATATTACCATTGCAGGATCTCAGCACTGCCCTACAACGCTCACAGTCAAAACCATACCTGCACCAAAACAGAGAAAACAGGGCAACAAGTGAGTGAGAGGCTCATACGAAGCAAGATAACCACACATCTGCTTGATTAGGCTCACAGCTAAGGGAGTGTGTATGGCACTGCCTCACACCTCAGAATGCAGCAACATAATAGTTATAGGGTTAGATTTCCCCACTCAGCTACAGAAACTAAACTCTTCAGAAAAAGCTGTCACATATAAAATGCTCCCAAACAGAGCAAAAATATTTAATAAATACTCACGTCTGAGCAAAATGAATGAAGAACACTGACAAGGTTTTGAAACATTACCTACTTGGGAGAAACATACATATAGCAGCAATGCTCCCTGAGCTTTCCTATATCTGTTTCACTGTGTAAGAGAAAGAATGGAAAACCTCACTGGGAAAGACTGGAGAGATTTATTTTCATAAAATCATTATTTTAAATTCACCTAGTTGAGGATTAAATTTGTGGGAGATACCAACTCATCAGTTCTGAACACAGAACCTATCCAGGGTCAAGAGGAAGTCCAGGCCCTGAGGGCTTACAGAGTATTGAGACCAGTCATCTACCTCTTCAGCATACAAATTATTCACTAAAAAGCATCACCTGGAGAGTTTGTGCACAGCAAATGAAGACACTTCACTGTCTACAATTCTGTGCTCAGCTGGCTCAGCGGACAACCTTGGCATCACATCAGAAGCTTCCTGTTCTGTTGACCAGCACTGTTCATCATCGAGGTAATCAGGCTCGTCATCATCTTCTCCAGCTACACTGATAAAAAGAGTTACCAAGTTAAAATGAAACAAAATTAACCTGTTGAGTAGGCACAAAACTCTGCCTTCTGCATATTAAATCCTTCATTTAAATGGAAGATTTGGCTACCCCTTTTCCAGAGTTAATACTGTAGAAGAACAAAGCAGAGTCAAAACCATAGGATTTGAGATAAAATTAAAAGTTAAGGGAAAAATACTGTTTTCATTTCTAACAGTATGCCTGCTAAAGCATGCTCATCTAGAAGAGCTGGAGTAGTGCCTCCATTTAAACTAACTCTGATTCAGGAGCCAGCTCTTGCCCTTGCAGCTCTTGAAGAAGTTCTTTCACTCTTCTCTGATTCTCTGACGTCATGTGTATGGTCTGCAGAGGCATTCTTGCTTCAGCTCTCTGTTTCATTTGCCCTCCTCTTCTGGCAGGGGCACTTGATCTAGAAATTAAAATAGGATATAACCATGAGTTATCTGCCTGGCTCAAATGATCTTGATTGAATTGGGATGTTAGGGCCCAAACTTGTAATTCAAAACAGGAAAATAAAAATAAGAGAAATCCATCAACTATGGATTATTCAGCTGGATTCATTCTTATGTGACCAGGATTTGTGTGTCTTTATCTGCACACACTATGCATATATGTATTGTATCCTACATCAAGTCCAAAATTATTTACTAAACACTTTGCTAGGTAAAGCTGTTCTCAGACCACAGTACAGCCACATATTTCTAAGCTAGATGGGGCAGAACACACACAGGATACTAAACTAATTCTAAACTGCTCATTTTCCATGGCCCAGCTTCTGTTTTGTAATACATGAAAATTAATATCCTGCGTCAATTAGTGTGTTCTGACCCAAAGTGTCCTGAAATTGCTTTATGACCAAAGAAGAACATCAGAGGTTCTAATCTTTAAAAAATAAAACACTTTCCTAGGTATAAAATTACAAAACGTTAATCAAAAAAGATACATAAAAACTGCTTTATACTGAAACACCTTCATCACCCTTTCACTCTTCTCTATATTCAAATATGTCCAAAAACCAGCCCAAATTACCATGTATGCCAACATCCAAAGGGGCATCCCAAATGCCCCAGAGTATCCCAAACATCTCTATGCCAATTCCCCCCAAATTAACAGGAATACCTGGATTCTAGCCTTGGTTCATCAAAGAGACAAAAATCATCACCATCGTCCCAAATTTTGGTTGAACATTTCCTATTTCCACCAAGTTGAGGCTTGTTTGAATGGCCACCGCTGCCTCCTCGTCTTCCACTGCCTCCTCTCCCTCTTCCTCCTCCTCTGTTGGGCTTTCCTCTTTTCCTCCCTAACCAACTCATGTTCTCCTGCTGAAGAAGGAGAAAAAATAGCCCTTAGTTGTGAAGGTGATTAAGCACATTGTGTATGTCTGAGCACACATTATTTGTTTTTCTCTGTGACAAGAGAAGACATCCTCTTAAACCATTGTTGATTATCTGCATGTTGGTGTGTCTGCATGCACCTGGAACAAAGAATATTCTTCTAGAACACTGCTTATTAAGTTCTGTGCCTTGAGAAAATAAAAGTAATATTCCTGAGCTAAAAGCTGCAAGTTTGACAAAACTGTGGCAAAAGCATAAGCCTACCAGCAGCGCTGCCTAACCTGGGAGCCCCAGTTCTGCCACTCTGACGAAATTTTCTTGGACACAGAAGCCCACAGAACAAACCTTCACGGGAAATTTCACAGAAGAAAGCAGCCTCTGCCCCATCACTTTTTAACTCAGCAGCTTGCAGGGCTGAGAGTAAAAGGTGGAAGGCGAGCTAAAGCTACAATGTTTTTTCACATTATCTTACATTAAGCTCCCTTCTGCAGGGAGCTGCCCGGGCTGCTGAGCGCTCAGTGGAGCCTGGTGAGGGGAGTGACTGGACGGGAGACAGAAGGCCTCCTCCTCCCCTTCTCACAGCAGGATGTTTCCCAGGGCTGACAGGAGCCCATCAGGACTGAGCAGCTGTCAGGGAACAGAACGGCCCAACCTTAACCCATCCTCCGACAGCACCTCCTGCTAACAGGCAGCTATTGCAGGGACTGGTGAGCAGCTGTGGGCAGTCCGGCACGAGCTTGTTCCCTGGATCTTTGCACCGGCACCTCCACAGCCAGGGCAAGAACTGATGTGGCCGTGCACAAGTAACGGTCCAAACGAGGGCTTGGAAAGAAATTCCCCTTTTAGTGGCCGCTCTCGCCACTGGAGCTCCACGGGGGCTGGGCAGGAACTCACAGCCAAGCTGACCCCGCCCGGGGTAGTCTGGCAGAAGTGAGGGAGGGAGGAGGGCGAGCACGGCAGGCGCCCCCGAGGCCGCTGTCACACAGGGTTCTCTCTCCTTCCTCTCAGCTCAGAGCACAGAGCCCCGGCCACGGAGCAGCTCCGCCGGCTTCTCCCGCACATCCCCACGGCACCCTCCCCGCACACCTTCCACGGGTGTCTGGGACCCTCAATCCTCTCCCTGCCCTGCGTGCCCCGGACCCCATCCCCTGCAGGCCCACCTCCCCTCAGCGCCCCTCGCAGAGCCCCCCGCGCACCGCCCTCCTCTCCGCGGAACCCTGACGCTCTCCGGGGGCTCCTGCACCCCTTTTCCCCAGCGTTCCCACCTCTCTGCCCGGTACCTCCCGGACTCCCCGACCCGGATCCGCAGCGTTTCTCTTCCGGGCCACGGCACCTCCGCCCGCCCCGCTCCGCCCTGGTGCCGTCGCCCCGCCCCGCCCCGCCCTGCTCCGCCCTGCTCCGCCCCGCTCCCCTCACACCGCGGCCCGCGCTGAGAATTCCGTGTGGCGTTAAGTGCGTTTGAATATCTGTATGTGCGTGTGGCTGTAATAGTGACACCAGCTGTTTGTTTCTCAACAGGCATGCCGGTTTTTAAAGTCTCTCTCGTATTCCCAAGTAAAGACGATGATGGCTGAAAATTTTGTAGGTGCTTGTTGCACCAACCCGCAAGTTACTGAGGGGGCTGGGGGGCTCGGCCTGGAGAAAAGGAGGCGCGGGGGGGACTTTGTCACTCTCTACAACTTCCCGACAGGAGTAGCCAGGCGGGGGTCAGCCTCTTCTCCCAGGTTACAAGAGACAGGACGAGAGGAAACGGCCTCAAGTTGCGCCAGGGAAGGTTTAGATTGGATATTAGGAAACGTGTTCGTGGAAAGGGTGGCCAGGCATTGGGACAGGCCGCCCAGGGGATCTCCGTCCTTGGAAGTGTTAAAAAACCCTGGGATGTGGCACGTGGGGACATGGGTTGGTGGTGGGTCTGGCAGTGCTGGCTTAATGCCTGGACTCTGTCATCTTGGAGGTCTTTCCCAACCTTCACTACTGAGTGTCAGTCAAAACTGAGTGTGTGCGATTAAAAGGGAGGAAGGCTGGGCCAGTTTCAGAGTGAGGGTGACATCAGTGACAAGAGACCCCAAAGCTGCATCACTGAGGTGGGGAGGGCCCTCTGCAGATCCCTGCGCACACAGGATCACCCATGACAGCTGCCCCGCAGCACATCTTGGCTGGTCTTGACTCCATGGATGGAGACTCCACAACCCCTCCAGGCAACCTGTACCAGGTTGGAGTTTAAAGCAAAAAACTACCATTAAAGGAAAGAAAAAAAACCTTGCACACTGGTTTGGCTGTACAACAACTAATACAGTTCCCTGCCCAAACAGACACCACCAGCCATGGGGGAGTTTCCTCAGGGTCCTTCTGCAGATGGTGGCCACAGCCACCACCCTGATGGTCCATTTGGATCAGCTTTGCCCCATAAAGGCTCCCCACCCCCTCCACAAGGGGAAGAATGGTTCATAGGACTGCTGCTGGCTGACATTCCGTGCCACCCAAAGGTGCCTGCTCCAGCAGGGCTTACATGCTCCACGGACCCACCTCTGGGAACAGCCTGCCACAGGAGATGGAGAGTCAGCTCTGGGAGAAGTGGCTCTCTGCAGCAGAAGAAATGCATTGCATGATCTCGTGGGGTTTTGCCTCTCAGATGCTTTCTTGTCTTGAAGTCCATTTTTCTTGTCTTGAAGTCCACTTTGCTTGTCTTGAAGTCCACTTGTCCACTATTCTCATTTTCTAGAGGGGGACTGCAAAAGGACACCTGAGTTTGTACTTGAGGGGAACAGACAATTTCGTTCAACTTTCTTGTATTTTGCTTCTGAAATAGCCAGCTCAAAAAAAAAAGAAATAAAAAAGAAAAAAAAAGAAATAAAAAAGAAAAAAAAATACTGTGTCCTCTGTCCCTAGTCCTTGACTTCAGAGGTAGCAGCATCTTCCAGAGAGCTTCTGTTAATTTAGGAGCCTGTCCTTTCAGCTCCTTTGCTAGGGCTCCACATTTATCTGTGCTGCACAGCAATTATACTGATTTAGGCTGTGCAGTTTCACATTTCAGGTTTTCTGCCTGGAGGGTATCTTTGAAGCAGATCTTTGTCTTTCAGGGAGAAATTAGTCTGCCTTTTGTTTCTGTGCCTCCTCCTTTATGTCTCCCTGTTCTTATGCTTCAGAGTAACTCAGTGGACTGGCCCAAGCACTGCCCTGACAGCCCTGGCCTTGGGTTACTTGCATTCTCCACATGCTTCCTTGATGCTCTTTGGAGAAAAAAGCCCTCCAGTGAAGGGCTGATCCTCCTTAGGGAAGAAATGGAGCAGGTGTGGAGGGCTGCTGCTCCCCACCCTCCAAGCCCTTACTTATTTTTACTCAAAAGACAATTTTTCATAATCTAACAAGAAACAAAAAATACTCAAGTGCTGGTGGTTGCTGCTCCCCTGCCCTGGCTACTTTGGCAAACTTGCCCTTGGCCCCTGCGCCTTCTTTGCCCTGGGATCCCTAGAAAAGCCAGGGTGTCAGCAGGTAGTGAGGAGCTGGTCTCGTTTCCCTGTCCCCAACTGGAGATTGTCTTTTTTGGGTGCCGCAGGATCCTCTGAGCCTGGCCACACCAGCACATGGCCCCACACGGCCCCCACTGCCGTCACTTCCCAGGGCTCCTCGCCCTCCCTCCCCAGCCCTGTGCAATGCTAATTAAAAAGTCAGAAAGTCTGCATCGCCTTCTTCCAAGAGCACAGTCCTGGTTTTTGCATGGGCATGCGAGGATGTGACCCGAAGATTATATAATTAGAAGGCTTTTGTTGTGCTTGCGTTTCAAATCAGTGATTAGCATGTGACAGTCCCATCCTGGGAAACGTCAAGCCACCATTGCTCTCCTCTCTCTCTCTCTCTCTCTCTCTCCTTTCTTGCACAGTGCTAATTCCCAACTCTAGCAACCGCCAGTGCTGAAAGATCTTCAACCAATCTGGGGTAAGTTTAAAATGTACTCAGCTTGGGATGAGGAATGGGGTTAATGATATCATTTTTCATATTACTAGAGCCATAACTAGTTAATATTGTGTGTGCAGCACATAAAATTATATTTAAAGTGTTTTGCATCTTCAGTGCTCACAGTTATTTTCAGCTGATTTCTTCTAAGACTCTGAATGGAGATCTGGCTTCTTAGTGTGCTGGACAATCTTGTTAGGCTGCATTTATAGTGAGGTCTCTAAAATACCAGTTTAAAAAGACCGTTTTTTGCTCTCACCATTTAAGAGCTAAATAGAAGTATCAGGCTGAATTGACTTACTTGGATGACAACTGCATTAGAGTTAGTTGGAGACAAAGTGCAAGAGCGATGAGAGTAAATAACTGATTTTTTGTTCTCTTTAGAGGACTGGGGGTTGTTCTCCAAGTGGGATATTTAAAACAGCCAGCAATCTCAGCCAGCAGGATTGAGACAGTCACCAGGAAGATCCCAAGCATTTATTAGGAAAAGTGTGGATGCTTAACAACTGAAGCAGCAAAAGTGCACATGGATTCCCCTGCACTGTTACCCATGTCATGATTTCAGAAGCAGAATGGGACAGGAAGCCAGACAAATACTAACTGCTGTGCCCCAAGGCTAGGCTGTAAATGCTTTACTGAACCCTGCCTGTCTGCATGCTGAAGCTTGGTGTAGTCTCCCAGTCTTTTTGATCTGTGATCCTCTGCCCAGCTGGTTCTCTCCCCGAGTTGTGCCATTCCACGTGGGGGGAGCGCTGGAAGAGGGAGCGTGGTCACACAGATGCAGTGCAGGCTGCAGGACCTGCCTCCCCTCTCTCCACCAGGCATGGCTTTGTGCAGGAACCCCACTCCTGTGCTGCCTCAGGGGCACAGCTCACTGGGACCTCCCCATCCATCCATCCATCCATCCATCCATCCATCCATCCATCCATCCATCCATCCATCCATCCATCCATCCCTTCTCACTCGGGGATCTCATGGGAAGTGGGTGCTGGCCCAGGCTCTGTTAACAGGTTGGCTGCTGTGCTGGGCGGGAGCGGCTGCAGTGCCAGCTGTTTCTGCAAGGCCCCAGGGCAGGATTCTTTGCTGGTCACCAGTGGCCAGCAGCATGGCAATCACTAACAGCAGAGGTGGCTTTGGTTCTTAGGCTCAGCAGATTTGGCTGCTGGAGGGGAGGTAGAAACAAAAGGGGAAAATACATCCTTTTGCCATGATGGAGGAATCTGGCGGCTTTAACACCTTCAAATTATTCTCTGGGCTTTGCTCTGGAGATATTATTCTGACTAGATGGGAGCTGCAGGAGTGTAAATGAGTTTTAGTGCTCAGCTCTGAAGAAACAAGCATGTCTTTGCCATTTCTTATCCCTAAAGCAGGAAGGCCCTTAAATGGCAGGCCAGCACAGCTTGGGAATGGCTCCATGTTGACTGGGTACTGAGCCTGGCCAGTGGGGAGCTTGCAGAGGAACAATAAGACCTCCTTCTTGATGAGGGAACTACCCTGTGGTGGGCTGGCATGTCAGGCAAACCTTGGATTTGCCACAGGTGGAGACCTGGTAGCGGTTTAGGAAAGGAGCTCCATGGAGGGCTTGCACTTGCTGCTGATGTGCACATGGATTTATGTGTGTGCATACAGGGTGTGGGACTTGCTCAGGACTGAGACAAAAACATGAAGGGGAGATTCCTGTCCAGCTTTTAACTGCCTCAAGGGGGCTATAAAGAAGATGGAGTCCAGAATCTTCCCAGAGGTGCACAGTGAAAGGCAGTGGGTACAAGCTGCAGCTAAGGGAAACCCCGACTGGATGTAAGGAAAAATATTCTTCTTCAGGGCACTGGAGGGCCCAGAGTGGCTGTGAGGACTCCAGTGTGGGAAGTATCCAGACCTGAGCTGGACAGAGTCCTGGGGAAGTTGATCTAGTCTGACATTACTCTTGATTTGAGCAGGAAGTTGAACTAGAGCCATACAAGGGCTCCTGCTCACCTGGACTCTCTTGTGAGTTTAGGACTTGTCCACTGCCAGCAGAGGCAGGATTTGACCAAGCAGCCCACATCCAAGGTCTTAGGGCCAAATACCTATTCTATTTTCCAACACCTTTTTGCCCTCTTTAGGCACAAGCCAGACACTGTTCAGCCAGCTCAGGCTGACCGAAATCCTGGTCCCTGGTGAGGATAGTGTTAACAGCTTCCCAACCCACAGGGGGGAACAGTGGAAAAACGTTCACTCCAAACCAGGGCAAGGTTCATGTTGTGTTCCAGTGATGAGGAAGGACTGATTAGTTTTGCTCCTTATATTCAGCAATTCAGAAGAACCAGGGACAGAGAGGCAATGTTACATTTTCTCACAGTACAGCAGTGAGCCCTAAATGCTGGAAAGTAGCCAATGCTAATGCAATTATTTAATGTAACAAAGAACCAAGGGGTAACTCAGGAAATTGCTGGCTGCAGATAGAGGACACACAAAGACAGTTACTCTGGTAAAACAGGTAAGATTTTCTGGACCCACTTAACCAAGGTCAACCTACTTTGCAGTGCAGTCAGATAGCAAAACTCCTGGTTTGCCTGGAGCAGGAGGGGATGGCGGCATCCCCGGTGTCCCAGTTTCAAAGACTCACTCCTGAGCTCTGCAGAGGACACAGACTGTGCTTAAACATGTCCTTAATAGAATAGGCAAAAATATGCTAAAAAGAAAGAAAGAAAGAAATTTCCAGCAAAAAGCTGTTTTGATTGTTTTCAGGGAAAACAGAGGAGGTTCATGTTTCTTTCATACCTGTTTTGTATTTCCTATTTGTTCCTCTTCTGCCAGCACTGCAAAAGCAATTCTGAATTTTAAAACCAGTTCTCTGTTAAGCACACTAGTCCTAGTTCAACAGCCCAATAACAAAAGCCTCAGGAATTTTCTATGGTGCTGACTAATTTAAACTGGGAGCAAAGTTTTAACAACTTTGCTACTGAAGTTGAATTTATAAGTCTATTTTGCTCAGAGGCACACACTTAAGTACCTTTTCCTCAAAACTTCTTGAGGGGAGATTTAGCTACTTTAAAAACAACTAACATTCTTGTCATTCTCTGGAATACCTAATACCAGAAAAAGAAATAACTTTCCTTATTTTTTTCCTGCTGAAGAGGGCTGGAGCACAGAGCCTAGAGGGAGAGGCTGAGTGAGTAGAGTTTGTCCAGCTTGGGGAAAGGAAGGCTGGGAGACTTCTATAGCCACCTCAACTACTTAATAGGGATTGTAGTCCTGACAGCCAGGCTTTTCTCACAGACACAGTGAAAGGACAAATGGCCATGGGCACAAACTCCAACAAAAGAAACCTTGATTGGCCATAAGAAAAAAATTCTTCTTCATAGGAGCAGTGTAGCCCCAGGATGCAAGCACAGAAAGGTTGAGAATACTCTAGCCTGGGACATACTTAGTCCTTGACTAGATGTGGCCCTGAGCAACCTGGTCTAGCTTTGGGGTTAGCTCTGCTTTGAGTCAGATAACTCCAGAGGTCCCTGCCTATCTAAACTCTGTAATGACTCTAAGAGTCTTCAGAACAAACAAATAGCTGTTATACTATCAGCTGATCGAAAACAGATGTAACAAACTCTAAGATTTATCTCACTGTAACCAGGCATTCACCTGGAAGCTTTCCCAGCCTATTTGTACAAAGCCCACTTCAAAGGTCCCTTCACCTTTGCTCAGGTTTTCCACACGCCTCACCAAGGGATCCTCTGTCCTGAGAAGTCAGTGGATCTTCCTAGCAAGTGATCTTATAAACAGCTCTCTTACAAATAAGTTTATCTTTTCATTAACCCTCAATCTTAAGAAGATGCTTAACCCCAAGTCCCTCCAGCACTGTGCTGGAAGCCTTTCAGTCCACACCATACCCTCAGCAAGAGGCCAGCTGGGTATTCTGTGGCACTGATAGTGCCAGCACCCTCCTCCACTGGGAATTCCACACTCAGGCTCTCAGGTTTAATGTGTGGGGCCCAAAGCTACACTGCTGACTACACCAGAAGCACCTGCTTCTGCTCTGATTTCCAGCAGCCACCCAGGGCTCTTGCATATTTTGCACCTCTCCCATCTGTTTAATGTTGTGTGCCTTTCTCTGTGCCTACTTCCACGAAAACATCACCCCAGACTTCTCTGAACCACCAGAGCCCTCTTGGCAGAGCTGTGCCAGCAGAGCTCTGTGCCATTATTACACTGGCCACTCCAGTCCCATTAGCAAAGCCAGGGAGTCATCCTTCACATCAGCCTTCAGCATAGCTGTGTCCAACAGGAATGGAAGTAGGAGGTTATTCTAGAGTCCTAAATCACATCTGGTTTCTTAGTAAGGGTGGACAAAAGCAGACTTGAAGCAAACCCTGGGAAAGGGAAGTGTGGATGTGGGGCAGGGCCCATGCTGATAAGAGAAGTGTGAGCTGGTACAATCCATTTTTCTGTGTCTCTGCCCATGTCATTGATCAGGCATCAAGGTCCTAATCCCAATACCAAGTGAATGAGGAGGTGCTTTACCACAGGATTGGCTTGGGCACAGCATCCTGCCCTGTTGTCCCCGGTTCCCAGAGAGGCCACAGCTCTGCACATCGAGGTGCCTTGCAGCACTCCTGTGTCTCCCAGTCAGGGAGGCAATGGACAGAGAAAACAGGCACAGCAGTACAAGTGCCTCCTAAAGTGCTGGCAGAACTGTGCAGCAGCACTCTGAAGGCGGTATCACTGTGGCCCAAACACAAGTGTGAAGCACATTTTGGGTGACTGGTTGGATAGCAAAAAGCTGGCTCTTTGATGCAGAACACCCGTGCAAGATGTTCACGTGCTGTTCAAACTACAGCATATTTTGATTCAGTTCATACAGGAAGTATCTTGCTGGGAAAACAGTCTCTGTGGGATTACATAGAACCTTTTAGTCACCTGTCCATGGAAGCACAAATGGCCATGGGCTGGGAGGGAACTGTTTGTACCAGCAGCCACTCTGTGGAGGCACTGTGGACCCAAACAGATCTTTAGGATGCTTCATTCTCTCTCAAATCCCTCCTCTTTTCTCTGTTGTCTGAACTTCGAGCAGCTCGGCTCAATAAACCCTTTCTGCATCTTTCTGCACTCAGGGTTCAGATCAGCTGACCCACCCCAGGGCTCACATGTGGGCAGCTCTAAGCCATGGGATGTTCCCAGTGACCAGCCAGAACCCTCCAGAGTGAGGACAGGAGTCCCTGCGAGGACGCACACCCCATAGCAGCCATGGACTCAAACAAACACGAAGGTAAAGCATCCTCTTATTTCACTTCTTGCTAGTGTGAAAGACAGCAAGGGAAAAACGTGCTCTCATAGGACCTGTCTGCTGGCCACCAGCCAGCCCCCTGAGAGCACCTCAGCCATGGCAGCTGTGGGCAAATGTTCAGTGCTTTCAGTTTCTTAGAAATATCTGGGGGTCGATATTTTTATCTCTTATTTTAGAACCACCTCCCTCTCCTCTCTGGAAAATGCTCCTGTGACATATGTAATGTCCAGTGTGGGAAGTCATTCCTTTTCTTGCTTCGTGCCCCACTTCTGCCTTAGGATGTAGAGAGACTCCTAACTGTCCAAAGCTGTTTTACATGAGGGTGCTGTGATGAGGATCTGCTTCTCTCCCTCATGTGCTTTGTAGTGAGGGGTTCTTGTTCGTGTCAGTGCCACAACCCAGATATCTGCACCAGTCCCAATCTTGCAAGCACCACGATGTATCCAGGCCACATTGCTTGCATGCAATCAGTCCTTACTAAGGCTGGCTGCACTTCTAGGAAGTCTGCAAAGCTCAAATCCAGGGTTTTAGTGGTTACTGACTTCTCTCAGAAGAATGTGGTACTTGGTTTCCACCCCAAACCACTTGCATTGTGCTCTGCCTTGCCACCTCAGAGGCACTGTGTCCTTACGGTGAGGAACTCTTGAAACTATGAGCAGGGGGAGCAGCTCTAGGTGTCCACAGCTGTCAGCTCAGGAGAGAGACTGGACCACCTCCTTCCCTCATAAAAGATGCTTCATGGCATAGTTAACAGAAAAGTTAATTTCTCTATTATTATTATGATTATTCTAATTTAATGAAATTAGGTCTGTGTACCTAGGCCCTTACACTACAGCAGGCTGAAAAGGAAATTAACTCAGGGATTTTTTCCAATTAATTGGTATGTCCTCATGGGCTGTAGATGTTCACTGCGGAAACTGGGAGATTACCACAAACTCCCTTGTTTCCCACAGTGAGACTGTGAGGAGCCTCCTCTGCTTCAGCTCTTTGCAGCAACTTTATAGAAATGATCTGGGTTTTGGCTGGGTACATTCAGAAAGTGCTCATGGCAAAGCTGGGAGGTAAAGTCACAGTAGCAGTGATCCTCTCCCAGACAGTTCTGGTCTTGCTCAGGAGCAGTTCCTCACTGTGAGTATATCCAAGGACATTACAGACTGATCCACAATCAAATCCACATGAAAGATCCCTACAGACTTCTGCAGGGTGTGGGTCAGGCCCTGTGTGTTATGTATCAGATTGAGAGACACCCAAAGAAAATGCTGTGCTATGCTTCTACCTGACACTTCCAGTCCTTCACACAGCTCAGCATTCAATACACCCACCTATGCTGTAAAAACAGCATCTCCTTGTCCTGCCAGCACAGGGTTTGTGTGGTACCATTAATTCAGAAACGTGTCCTCTTGCTCGTTTTGGGTCAGTCCTTACTACCCCACAGCAAGAGCCCAACAGGACAGGCATGGGCCTCAGTTTCCATGATTCAGGAGGGTCACTGTACACACAGGCTGTCTTCTCAAGCCACAGCTCCAGGCATCATGAGAAAGGTTCAGGCCAACGGGGGGGTTTCTAATTCATGTGGTTGCAGAGAAAATCTGAAAAAAAGAAGACCCAGAAGGGCCAAAGCTGAAGATGAAAACAACTTGTAATTTAAGTTGAAATGTGGGACTTGGTGCAGGCTGGCTGATGAGTTCTGACCCCAAACAGCTGGCAGTTTGAAGTCATAGTTACTTCTCCTAGTCAGTCTGCTGCCTCTTGTTTTTCCTAGGAGGAAGCATGAGAGGTTATTCCCCAGAGGGTCAGTGTCCGACCCAGCTACCCAACCCCACAGCTGAGAGGGCCACTAGCACAGGCAGGAAGTGGCACACAGGCGGAGAGGAGCACACAGCCTCTCTGCCTCTCCCTTCTGCACATCGCTGGGGAATTTGCTGAAGTTCCTCTGAATCAGGACAAATCCTAGAGACCAGAACAGGGCCATTTCATAGGTGTCCTTGCTGGTAACCCACATTCCCCCTCAGGGGTAAAGAAATCAGAATGGAGCTATGCCTTGTATAGCTCTGACTTCCAGGCTTCAGCTTCCCACTGGCTGACTGTGAAGAGTCCTCCCTTCATGCTTTTCCAGCCTCTGCAGGACTGAATTTCTGTGGTCTTAAAGACCCAGGATGGAAAGGCACCAAGCATCTGCAGCCAGCATGGAAAGAAGGAGCTTGGCTTCCCCTGGAGTTGGGCACAGGGTTACTGGTCGTGGCTGTGACTTAACAGCAGAGATGAGTGAGGCAAATCCTTGGAGGCAAGAGAAAACCCATCTCATGAAGTGACATTCCCACGGGGAGGCAATCCAGACGAGGAACAGAGTAGCATGGTGTTTTCTGGGAGTGAGGTCCAGCCAGGGAGCCTCATGCAGGGAATAACACGATGGCCAGTGGACTGCAATTCCCTCGAAGTGCAATGGCAGCACAACCAGTGGTGATTTCTGTTGGGCAGCTGAAGGTTTCTGCACAAGACAGTTGGACCACATGACCTTAAAAAGGTCCCTTCCAACTCAAATGATTTCATGATTCTAGGATTAATGCCTAGAGATAATGTCTCTGCAGTGTCCAGAGTACTGCTGCAAAATAGATATAATCTCCTCCATGAGCTAAGTCTGTTTCAGAAATGTTAAGCTGTATAAGATCAAGTGAGATCACCATACCACAAACCCCCAGGAATGATGAAACCAATGAAAAGGTGTAATGAAAAGGAGTTAGAAAAGTCATGGTTACTGCTTGGACTGCATTGTGACAAAATAGAACTTAAAATATACAGATAAGGTATTTTGCCTTTTGTGGAGATAACAGAAATATGTACAGATATAGTAGAGGATAAAATTGACTGTTTCAGCAGAGAAACAGATCAGTCATGCTTTAGGACAAAAACACCTGTTATCTAAGGCTGGTACGCAGAACTAAACTTCACAGGGAGCAATTTAGTCCTAATTGCACATACAGGCTTTCTCACTTCCTTGCATGGATCAACTCTGGCCAGACACAGGACAGCAAATAAGGTGAATTTAACATCTGAATTTAGGTGAGTCATTCCTATTTTATAATTGCAGTTTATTTTACAAACGATACGGTGTTCAGACCTCCTAAAGTGAGACTTGAGTCCTTTAAAACTGATTTGTTCCTCAAGAGGGACTTCAAACCCTCTGTTCCAGTTATTTATAGCAGCCATTATAAGTCATTTTAATTGACTGAAGTTCTTTATTCCCACAGGAGGGACTGAAAGTGTGCCTGTGAGTACCCCTGCAACACAGATTTCCCAGGTAAAGATGAGCAAAATGCCCTAAATAACTCAAAGAGTTTAAAGAGTTACTAATATATAAACAGTAGTTAAAAAGCTAGGTTAAGTTGAAGGAAAAATGTAGGCATTTACAAGGAACATGGCAACCAAAATGTGCACACTGCATGAATAAATAACACACATATTTGGCCTCATCTTAAAAGACCTTTCAGTAAAATTTCTCTGCTCACAACCAGTTGTATTTAGACAGGTGATTTGTGAGCTCAAATAATTAAGCAACTGACATCATTAGCACCAATCAGAGAATGTCAATTCACTGGGCTGGAGGGAGATTTCATGACTGAGCTTTGATGAGCTTTCAGCAAACCTGATGAACTGTCCCAGGAGCAAGGATCTGTTGACTGAAGTGGGGCAGGGATGTCTTATGCAGCAGGCGCCCAGGTCTTCTGTGGGGCTTTGGGTTATCCTGGCAGCCTCCCAGCTCCTCAGACCATGGGTGCTCTTGCCTGATAATCCAGACCAGCCAGAGTGTTGAGTCTTTCTGCATGTCTTTGCCTGGCCTCCCATCCAGAAGCTTGGAAACCCTGGTGATCGGTTCCTCCTGAGCTCTGCAGCCTGTCTTTGGGCTGACCTTCTTGCTGCAGTTGGACACCACAGATGCTGTAAGGTTGTCTGTACCACAGCCCAGGGAGTATCCATCCTGAAAGATGCAGTTTCAGCCTTTCCACAGTGATGTTTCCTATGCATTTCCAGTCTGCAGGAAATGCGACAGAGTTTTAAGCACTTTAATCCCTGGTCTGGTTCAATATGGAACCGTAATCTGAAAGAGGAAACATACCCCTGAAGTGGAAATCCAGACTGTTTGAGACCTCCCTTGTCACCATTGCATCACTAATGTCCATAATGGCTTGCAAGTGCACCATGGCACGTGGAGAAGGCATTGCTTTCCATGAACTACCCAGCACTTCTCTCGTCTCATCCTCTTTTCCCATGTAGACAGCTCCAAGCAGGACCTGTGGCTGGGCTGCTGAAGGGCCCAGCACAGTGGATCCAACATGCATGTCGGACCGTGGGCTGGAAACACCATGCACACATGTTGCTTTCCAGCTGACACGTGGGTACCTTAATGAATCCTTAAATGTCAGTCACCAGCTGGCTCTTCTCTTCTGCTTCAGCAAAGGCCCTGCGGACAATGCAGTTACCAAAAGGGACTGCACAGATGTGGAACAAGGGATGATAAGTACTTGCAGCCCCCTTTAAATACCTTCAACATTCTCTTCTGTACTTACTCTGCTGCTCTGACTGTATTCCTACCATCTTTGCCTAGGAATATATATGCTGGATATACTCCTAGGGCTAGGTTCTTTACCACTGTAAATCACTGCAGCTCTGCTGCTTTCCTGCTATGAGGCACTGCAAGCCTTCCTAATGCTTGGCTGTAGGAGTGCTGCCCTTAGACACAGGAGTTAGTAACTGTTCTAAAAATTAGTTGTTTCCTGGTAAAAGCATGCATCATGCAACTCAGAAAAATCAGATCCAGGGCTTGTGGCAAACCCTGGACTTTGTGCCAGATTGGTTTCAAGCAGTGTCCTCAGGCAGCCCTCTTTTGAGAGACACAGTGTCTATTTACTTCTTCAGACCAGCCCCAAAATATGTGCAAAGTAATGGACAGTAGATAGGCTGGGGGTAGTAACACAGACAGTACTTGGCCACAGAAGGTTTTGCACTTTTCAAGGATATATTTATAATAGCAGAATTGTTCTGTGCAGTATTCCTTTATCATGAGCCTGTTTTCTACTGACTTTGACAGGCTTCAGCACAAGGTCCCAGAGAGCAGGTTCTGTTCTAGTATAAGGACTTAGGCAGCTGCCAAGGGTGGCAGATGCAAATGGCCATCCCTGTGGAGACAGAGGCCTGGGCAGCCTGGCCAGTGCTGGGGGAAACCAGTGGGAACACAGCTCCTCAGAGAAGCAAGGGCTCCCTCTCACCCTTTTAGTGGCAGCCAGGGCAGTGACCTGGCTCACCAAGGCCCTGCTGCCCTCTTTCCACCCCACTCCTTCTTTCCATAAACCACCTCCATCTGCTGGCCACAACCCTCTTCCCTGGTCTGCCTCAAAGCCTGAACAAAGCTTTAGGCTGCAAGGACAGTCGTTATCTTTTACAAATGTCTCAAATTGCTGGCACCCACCAAGAGAGAGCAGGGAGGCTGCAGTTTTGCTGCCTCTGGTCCGGGAAGCAGCATCAGTCCTGTGCACCCTTTGTGAACAGCATGGTTTTTCCACACAGAGCTGAAAAACATCAGGGCAGCAGGTGAAATGGGAATCATGGGGCCCAAGAAAGACATAACCTACTACAGGCACATGGCACTGGATGCCTCACTGCTTTGTTTTGTCAGGTTTGAGGGCCACACTTCAAAGGCAGATGGGCACTGAAATCTGCACCTGGTACTAAATTATTTAGATGCCTAAATTCTTTTTTTAATAGTTCTTGGACAGGTTATAAAGACTCCCTATGACTGTGCAGATTCATTTATCCTCTAGGCATTAGTTCAGTTTAAGTTGTTGTTTCTAAAATTCCACAACTTAAGTGTTAAGGTACATCTTTTCTCCCATGAATAAGTGAGGCAGGGCAACACACTACAGTTTAACTGTTGCTGTATTATAAAATCTGTCCTTTTTTGGTATGTGTTGCACTTAGAAACTTTAGAAACACAGAGTTGTCTTGACTTTCCAGAGGGTCACAAACCTGTGAAGTACCTTTCTGGTCCTGTAGGCATAGGCCACCCCTGTGGAGACAGAGCCCTGTCACTTGGGCAAGACATGGGCAGGGCCTGATACTTCAATAGCTTCCATCTGTTTTAACACCTTATGGGATTTAAAGGATGGGTTTCTACAGCTTGCCTTTAGAAATGAGCTCAAACTAAAATCCATAGCTACATATGCTTGGCAAGAGTTTAAAGATAACATGCTGTTCCTGTACCACTTCACTTGATTTTGGATCAACCCTGCATCCAATGCAACAAGAATGTATTTCCTTTCTATGCTAACCCTGACCTGCTCAGGATTTCAGCACTTCTTGTTCAATCATACGAGCCCTGTGGCTGGTTGGTGTTTCTGGCTGCATTCATCCATCAAGCAGCAACACAAGGATGCATTTCAGTGTCTGAAATAGCCACTGCAAGCTGCATGGGGCTGAGGAAGGATATATGGGGCAGGACAGACTCAGGCTGGGCTCTGGAGCACTGAGGTGGACACACAACGAAACTAAGGTAGCACTGTCACTGCAAAAGCAGAGATTGGCCAACAGCAAATCCCAAAACAGCAGGTTACTGTCTGCTCTTAGATGCAGAGGATATTTTGTCCAGCCTCTAATACAAATCTTTCTTTTTGTTGGCTGAACTCTGCTTTCATAGAGCGTTTCAGTGCACATGGACACCAAAGTCTCTGCAGTGGTCCATTTTTGCTGATGCCTTGCAGGTTCTTACTCCAAAACCTCAAGATCAGCAATGATTCCCATCCCTATACCCTTCAAAGGATCTGTGTAGTTTACCCTCTTTCTGGAAGCATCCAAGGAGGAGATGGCCATGCTTGTGGGCAGATTTTGGGCTTATTCTCCCCAGACATTGTTATCTCCAGGGCCAGCTCCAGGACTGCTCCACTGCTAGCAAGACTTGGGGCTGTGATATCTCCATCCTGGAGCAGATCTCTAAAATAGGATAGAATGGAATAGCATATTCCAGTTGGAAGGGACAGATCTGATGAATCAACCCTTTTCACCTGGAGGGCAGTGTGTGAAGCCCAGCCCTGATGCAGCTTGGCAGACAGGCTGTGCCTTGGCCGCTTCAGCTCAGGGGGGAAGTGTGTCAAGCACCTGTGAGCAGGGATGGGAATATTAACATTTTGCACAGTTGCAGTACTTTACAACCCTCCCTCCCCCTTCTCCAGGCACATATGTTAGGATGTCTGATGATGCCACGACCATCTGGGCTGAGATATCAGAAGCAGTGTGGTCATTGTCTGCCCTAAGCAGCCCCTCTAACCCTTCAGGTTACACTCACAGGTCACAGGATGACACTGTGGCTAGGAGGGGTGGGGGAAAGGGTTGAGCCAAGGGGTCTGGAGCTCCAGCTGGCTTGGGGACTCAGGGTTCTCATCCTGATGAGGGAAGATGTCCTCAGCCTCCCGCTCCCATCTGCCCTGTCCCAGTGCCTGTGGTTCCTGTCAGTCCCACTCCTCCTAGCCAGGCACTCTGGAAATGTGTGTCCAGCCAGATCAGAGTGGGGGCTGTGGGGTGAGCGCTGGGGTAGGAGTGGGGATGGCAGGTAGGCATCCTCTGTAAAGACACTGCCAGTCTTGACCAGAGGAGGCTGGTGCTTGCCATTGCCCCGAGGTATCGGAAGCCATCTCTGCTCCATTTGCAGGACTCAAGCGCCTGAGTTCCCGGGGTGGCTCTCCGCTTACCACCAGTGCTCCCGTTTCGGACTCAGTTTATAACCAGATGTTAGGCCGAATTTCTGTTGTAAAGGTAAAAACCTCTGTACCGAAGCGCCTTGGGCCGCGACCTCGCTGCGGGCTTTGTGCAGGCAGGACGAGCGCCTCACTCACAGCACTGGGGGCAGAGTTCAGGGTCACCTGCCCAAGCTGCTCCCAAGGGGGTATTCCCTGCTTAGCCCTCTGCCAGCCGCTGATCCCCCCTCACTGCCCACCTCCACACCTGCCTTGTCTGCTTGCTCTGCCAGCCTGGCTTGCCCCAGTCCATCTCCTGCTTCACCTGGCTATCACTGGCTGCTTCCAGCTTAGGTGGTGAGCTCTTCCAGCAGCACCAGGGCCTCTAGGGACAGAAAATAGAAGGAGTGGGCACAGCATCACTGTATGCCAAGGGAAAACCTCCTGTTCCCTCCCCAGCACAAGTTAGAGCTGCCTCCTTCCATGGAAAGGCCCCTTGACAAAGGACAGAGCTTCTCCACAGCCCTTGGAGAGCGAGGGATTAGACCTGTGTGGGGAAAGTACCAGCCCCACGAGCACGTGTGGGAGGAGGACTTGCTCAAAACCAGACATGTTCTTGATTGCTCAGCTGCTTTGGAGATTAATAATCTGGCTGCTGTTATTGCAAACCTTCTTGGCATGTTTCAGGCTGTCCTCTCCTACTACAGGCTGACAGGCTGCAAACTGCCAGGGAGCCTGGAAAAACTCAAAAAAGTTTAAAAAAAAAGTCTAAAAAAGGGGCACATTGATTGCCCAAGACAAGCACCTCCTACTCTGTACTGAGGCTGCAGCAGGGGCCAAACCTCTCCCCATGTTTCCCAGCCATGAAAGGAGGAAGAGAAAGAGGACAGCACCTTACAGGATGGGTTACACCCAGCCTTTGTGCCAGCCGAGTGACCCCGGGGGACACAAACGCCTGAGCCTGGGAGGAGGGACTGAACCCACCGTGTTTGTGGTTGCTGTAGTTGCAGGCATTGGCCTCTGAGCTGAAGGCGGGTTTCACAGAAGCAATGCAGGAGCTGTCACGAATCCAGCATGGAGAGTATGCCCTGGAAGAGAAGGTCAAGAGCTGCCGCTGTGCCATGGAAGAGAAGGTGGCTGAGATGAAGAATTCCCTCAACACATTCAAGGTAGGAGCGTGACCTGTGGGGAGGCTGCGTACGTTCCACGTGAGCTTGCGTGGCAGGGGGAAGCATTCCCCTGCCTCCATCGAGACTTCCTGTTCGCAAAGAAAAGGAGCGGGCAATTGTTTTGGATACACCTGGGCTACTTCCTTTGGCTTTGGGTCTCCTCTGACTGCTCCAACCCAAAAGTAAACCATACTCTGGCCACGAGGCAGTGCTGGGAGTTACCTGGGCACGAGCAGCCCTTGCTCCGGGCTGCACATGCCATGGGTTTATGGCCTGTTCAGGGGCTACTGCTGGGCCACTGTCCCACACCTCTCCCTGGGTCAAGTCTCCTGCATTTCCTGCAGGAACCAAAGCCACTGGGGAGCAGCAAATTAACACAAAACCCTAAAGCCTTTTGAAGTCGCATTTCCACATGGCTGGGAGGAAGTGCTGCCTGGTTTGATCTGGCCCAAGAGGATAAAGACAAAGGGCTGGAGAGACAGCCTAGCAAGAAGGCTTGATGTACACTTTAGACCAACCAGCATCTCCATGCAGAAACTGGATGACTGCCTGTGACGAGGCAGGCAGAGGAACTCTTTTATTGTTTTTATTGCAAATTTTCCCCATGGGGTTTTGCTGAGTCAATAATACCTTGTGAAGTTAAAGTGGGCTGCTTACTGGAAAAGCCCATTACTAACCCTGTGACAGGGAGACAGATGGCACCAGGCAAAAGGAGTCCTTGGTGCCAGACGAGCAAGGGAGACAACAAAAAGGGTAAGGGCATATGGGAGAAGTCTCAGAGCAACCAGACACAGGGTTATCCAGGACATTGTCGCAGGGGAAAAGGGATTTAAAATACAGATATAAAGAACTATGCAAGAAACAAAGGGGCAAAGGCTGCTCTCCCTCTGCCTCATGCCTATGTTGGCTATTTAAATGCTGAGCTCCCAGTGAAGCCACCTCCTTGCTTGGGGAAAATCCTGTGGTTTACATTAAACTCTTGGGCATTTCTCCTCAATCCTGCTGCTCATGTTTATGAAACCTGCAGGAACTTCATGCATCAGAGCTCTACACTGGAGTAAGGCTTGGCTGAAACTGCCTGAGGGAGGATGGACAGGGAGGATATGGAGGGCCTCATTTCCTTAGGAAACCAGGCTAAAAGGGCAGATCCAAGGCTTGACTGGCAAAAGTGAGTGCTCACACTGGGATCTGAACCAAGTGCAACATGTGACTACACATGCTGGAAAACTGCAGAGAGAAATGTGCTCCCTAAGGTCCACCTCCAAATGCAGGAGGGTAGGAGTCCCCTCAGTGCTTTCAGCTGGTGGTGGATGAAGCCCTGAGTCTCATCTCCCACCAGTGCCTTGATCACGTGGTACCACACTGACTTGGGTGAGCTGCTGGTAGAATTAAGGATCACAGTGGTGTGCCACGTTGTGCATGGCACGTGTGACACATCCTGGACTTGCAAAGGAAGAGTGTCTGATCCCAGAGCCACTCCCCACAGCACCCTGAAGCACCTTTAGCGCACACCAGCCACCATTCAGAGCTGTGCCACGTAAGGCTGATGGGCACCCTGGGAATGTTGTGCTTTTGCCTGTTTCTCAGGAGGAGCTCAGCGATGCAAAGTCAATGATTGAAGAAATCAGTGCCAAGCAGGAGGAAATGCAACAGAAAATTGAGCAGCTGCAGCAAGAGAAGCGCCGGGAATCACGGAAAATGAAAGCTAAGTAAGGGCCCGAACTCCAAGGTGCTGAAAATGCTAATTAGCAGTGGTGTCCATTTTGTTCATTTCTGTATAGCATAATTTCTTAATTTTTTTCCTGGCTGGACATGTGTATCAACCCTGATTATGACCAGAAATGCTTCAGTTTGTTCCAGGCTTTTAGATACACACCCCACAGAGCAAAGACGGACGAAAAATGCTAACACCTCACTGTGATTCCAACAGCAAAACAGTGCCCAGCAGCTCCCTGGAAAACCAGGGCTGTGGTGGAACACACAGACCCACTAAAGACGTGCTGGGGCAGTAACACTGCTGAAAGTCAGAAGCCTCCACCATTCAGACAACAGCACTGCAGTTTCCCCTTCCAAGCTTGCAGGACTCGGTGGGCTCCTGATGGTGCAGTCAAGCTCTGCTTTCCAGAGCTTTTCTGTCACCAGCCTGTTCTCCTCGGAGCAGAGTCACAGAATGTTTGCACACTGCTGGGCCACGCTGATGCTGTGATGAAGCAGATGGTTCTCCAGCTTGGTCCTAATTAGACTCCTTCTGAAAACAGAGTTTTGATCATGAGTCTATATAGCTGCCTTGATGCAAACACTTTGCAAATCTAGGCTAGCCCCTCAGCTAATTAAGCTATTTAATTAGATGAAATACGCTCTGCAAAAGAATAGATCTGAAATAACCTTCTCCTATAGCCAGTGGAAGTTATTTCCAGAACACTGTTCATGAACTGCCAATTCCATCAAAGGCAGCTCCTTTTCTGGTCTTTGCTAGAGTTGTCCTATTTCTGACAGTGTTGGCCACAAATGTAGTGTAGGAGTTTCACCTGTAGCATTCCAGCTTTCCAACCACCTCATTCTTTTTGTTTGTACAGAAGAGCACAGAAGGATGATCATGGGTCGCAGACAGTGCCAACACCTCTCCAGGGCAGCCCATTTAGATCCATCAACCTCCCAGAACCTGTGCTGATTAATGAAGATTTTACGAGTCTTTTACACAACGTGACTTATGAAAAAGGTAGGAAACAGAACAGGCAAATGCAGTGCCTTCCTCAGGAAAAAAAAAACAGAAAAAGCCCACTAGGGTAACCTGGGTTTGGGAAGTATTTGCTTTGCAAACACTGTCTCAACAGCCATTTCTTGCCTCCTCCAAGGAGAGGGATGCAGGCTGGGTCTTTGTTCTTGTAGTGCCAGTGGCACAGATACAGAACCAAATGGGAGCTCTTGATAAAAATCCTGGGTTTGTTTCTGTGTGAGAGAGTGGGGCACAGGAGAGAGGATCACACCTTGATGAGGAAAACACTGTCAGCTGCCAAACACTTGAAAGTTGGAATCAAATAAAAGGTGATGGACCAGANCTCTTGCTGTTCAGATAGGAAGGTAATAAAAATATATTAATTTTAAATGTCAGCAAAGGCAGCAATCAGATTTCATAGCAAAACTATGAAAGACTGGAGCATTTAACCCTACTGACAGGGCTTGGCAGGAAGCAGCCTGCTCTACTGTTGTCTTCTCTTATTAAAGTTCCCTTTGTTCTTCAACAGTGTCTGACACCAGGATCATGCCCATGGGAGAAGGAGGTGTGAAAGTCATAGGAGGCCCAGGTAAGAAAATACCAAACATCAAAAGACAGCAGGACAATGATTCAGTTAGAGTTCTTGCTTTATTGCACTTAAGAAATGCTTTCAGGGAAGGCATTTCACAGGGATGTCTTTCACTCTGCCATGTACCTCCATTTTCAGACTTGCAGTTGAGACGTGAGGGCAAACCTGTGTCCCTGAAGGTCAATGCCAAGGATTTGGCAGAGGAAGCCTTTCTGCTGTTGCTTTCTCAGATTCTAAGTGCTTTTACAGAAAGGAAGAATTGAGGCTTCCTGATGTGACAAAGAATAGTGAGAGTACAATTTTTCCCACTTGGGAAGAGATGGTCTTTCTCCTTCTCTAACATATGTCTAATTTTGGATCTTATTTGGCCTGAAGATAAATGCTGGAAGAGTGCAAACTTTGTTCTGCTGAGGAGCTCCCCAACTGCACTTCCCTTGTAAATTAACTCTACAAGGCTACAGCCCTTGTGAAGCACAAAGAATGCTCCAAATTCGCCTTCCAGTGCTTCAGATGGATGGAAACACACCTTAACTGCCTGCTGCAGCATAATCTGTCAGCTGAGATGTCAGAGTCCATAGACCTGTTTGTCATTGCAGGAGCAGCCTTAGAGACAGATGACAGCCTCAAGCCTCCCCTGGCAACAGAGGGGCAGTCAAAAATGCATTTGCCATCAACAGTATGGAAGCAGCCCAAGGACACCAAGGACTGGGGAGATGAGTACATTTCCAAAGAGCAACCAGAGAGAGGGAAAGACATGGGCCAGAGCAGATACAGCTCAGCAGACAACATAATATGTGAACCCTCTTTGGCTGGTAAGGAGTAGAAAACTCTGGCTAGAGAGGCTCAGAGCTGTATCCATGCCTGGTGTGAGCTGGTTGGTGATCAGCATCCCTGGAGGGAGACACACAGGCCAGTTTCTCCTGCTAGGGGGGAATCTCAGGGCCTCACACTCCAAGACCTCTGGCCTTTGTATTTGTTGGGCTGTGTGACTGACAGAACCACTCTGTACCCAGGACAGCCCTTCTGCTTTCCAAGACCTGTCAGGTTCAGAGTACTGATGGGATTGCAGCAGTGTAGTTGCTTAAGTGGGTGAAAAATACAGTTTCTCATTCTGCAGGGATTCTTCAGGATGGGAAACCTTGATATGAGTTGCTTTGCCTTTGATTGCTTGTTATTATTAGAAAAGTTTGGTATTCATAGGGAAAACCACATTTGCTTTAGAGCTTTCTTAGCAAACTGTGGCTCATGTCTGGGGCACACTGTAGCATCAGGCTGGAGTCTTACACTTTGGGGAAAGAAGACACAAAAAGACGAGACATTGATACCACTTTTAAACAAGTTTCTCCTTTCATGATGCAATGTCAGTTCACCAGTCTAACATGCAGCTGTCCCTGAGGTCAGTATTTTCCTATTTTTAAACTTAAACATTATCTTCTGGAAGCCAAAAGGCAGAACATCGCCTTGGAGCTGCTGGAGTCAGAAAGGAAGTATGTCATCAACCTGTCCCTTATCCTGAAGATCAAGGCCACGCTGCAAGGGCCAGATGTGAAAAGAAGCACCAAAGAGAGAAGGTATTTGATGTAATGTGCTCTCTGTCTTTTGGGGAGTTTTCTTCAGTCAATATTATTTCTGCATTATCCCCTCACACACTTTTCTTTCATCCACACACAGATCTTTGAACACTTAGTTTATTTGTAGTTGAGAACTGGAGGCACTGGGAGGTTTTTTGCAGTCATTAAAGACTTTCCTGCCTGTCCCTTGCATCTCATCCACCATCTTCATTCTGATTCTGGGTGAAATCAACGTGAAGTGCCAGAAAGGCAGTAGCACATTTTGACCAGCTCTGCATCAGTGGGTTGTCTCATGAAAGGGCCTGACAAACAGGACAACACACAAAGATGGGGAGCTCTCCTCCAAGCTCTCAATGGGATGGCTCAGGACCATGGTCCTGCATCATCAGCCACAGCAGCATTGCCTGGCGCTTTTTGTTGCTGCTAATTCTTGTCAGCTACTCAATGCATTGCAAAGCCAGCCTAAGAAGCCTTCAAAACACTTTATTAATAGCCAGCTGGAGAGGGTACCCTACATGAACACAGCAGCCAGAACAGGACCCCCCGATGCAGCCACGGCTCCAACCACAGGAGTTAGTAATACATGTGCAAGGCTGTGCTTGCACACCAGAATGCCTACTTAGCAGTATTCACTTGTTATCGATGAGGGTTTGCTCTGTGTAACCAGTCTGATTTGGTCTCCCTTCAGTTTTTTCCCCAACTCTTTGCGGTTCCTGGTCCAGCAGCACGTGGATTTGTTGCACGCTCTCCAGGAGCGAGTCCTGAGCTGGCCACGGCAAGGGATCCTAGGAGACATCTTCCTGAAGCTGACAAATGATGAGGTACGTTAAAGACCTCTCCAGAACCTTCTGTCATGATTCATGATGTTTTGTTGAGGCACAGGTGGGCCAAGACGCCTTGCAAGAGAGGGGCTGTGCTGTGCAGCTGTGGCCTGAAGGGTAAGGCCTTTCAGCAAGCCCCCTTGGAGCACAGTCCTGGGGCATGGCAGCCCCTTTGCTGTTCAGGGATCCCACATGCCAGACCCACCTGCGGGCAAGCAGCCTCATAGCACAGCTCTATAAGCAGTACATGAGATCTAGACCTGCTTGCAGGAGCCACACGTGAGCCTTGACAGCTTGAATGGCTGTATTTCCAGTGAGGGTGTGAAAAGAGAGTGTTTCTGATGCTCCCCTGCCCCAATACACCTTGCTCAGAGTTCTGATAAGCAGGTGGGCAGGCCTCTTATCACACATGGTTTGTTGCACCCACTTCTGCTGCACTGGTGAGCAGCAAGGATGTGTAAAATCCCATCTGATACTTTTTTAAGAGTCTTCTCTTAAAGAAGAGAGAGCTTCTTGCTGCCCAGCCTCTCTACCCCTCCCCACCTGCTGTAAAGCTTTACACTCTGTGCTCAACAGCTGAACACATTCTATAAAACAGACTTTCCTGAGAAGTTCCGAGCCCAGAAGGGGTCACGCAGCAGCTCTGCTGCACTGGTGACCTTGAAGCAGTGATGGTGGGGAATCAGCAGTTTGGCTGGTTCTGTGACCAAAAATCTCTGTTAAGTTTGTTGGTTCTTTTCTCTTCCTCTTTTGTAAGAATAACTTTCTGGACTACTACGTTGCTTACCTGAGGGACCTGCCAGAATGTATCTCCCTGATCCACGTGGTGATCCTGAAGGAGGTAAACTTCCTGCCTGCTTCCCAGGCACGTAATGGCAACATGCAAGCCTGGATCTCTTCCTGTTATGCCTGCCCATGATAGGACTCTCCTGCCAATCCACTTGTCCTGTTGCCAAATGCCAGTTTCCTGGAGGTTGCCGTGGCCGACAGGCACCTAAAAAAAGGCAGCTTTAACACCCTCCTCACTGTCTGAAACCAAAGCTGTTTTTTTGCTGTGCCATGAAACAATGTCTCAGATTAAACCTCCCAAAAGCCTGCCTATGCACATGCTATCCAGACCTTTTCCTGGCACTGTCTCCTGGAGAATGGAGGACTCATCCAAACAGAGAGATCGAGTGAGGCTGTAAGTCCTTTATACAGAAAAGAGTCTTCACTTTCAGCTTTAGGTATTTGGTCTCACACCCTTGATTCTTGGTTTAAACTAGGAAAGTTAAATATAAAGGCAGTTTAAATCACAATAATTTAACCACCTTTGCTTGCTTCCAAGGTATTTTACTTTAGAAGTCAATCTCATTTTGTTCAATTCGTTTGAGCCTAAACGAAGAACTTCATTCTGAACAACAGCATGTTCTTGGAGTTTCACTGAAACTTAACTAGTGCACTTTCAACACACACCCCTCTTAATTAGGCTGAGTGTCCCTAGCTGATAATCCCCAACCTAAATGCCTGGTGTGCCCCTGTGAAGTGTTGTAACTCCTTACAGCACAACTACTCATTAAAGCACAGAACCATCTGGAAGCAGACATGTTTTCTGAGTGGAAAAGACTCTTAAGTCACTTTCTGTCTTTCAGGTAGAAGAAGAAATCAAGTCTGATCTCTACATTCTGTTCTTTCATATAGTCCAGCGAATCCCTGAATACCTTATTCATCTACAGGTAGGGCCCCAGGATGGAAACTGTCTTGTTGAACTCTTATCACACCAGGTGACTTTTAACTCAGAGCTGGTATTTGGGCCTGCACAGGTACATGGCTTCTGGCAAACCCAGTGGGTTCTTTGAAGAAAAAAAAAAACTTTGAAAGGGAAAGCCAGCTAACAATAGCTTAGGTTTCATCTTTTTCACATGAGGCTTGCTTATATTTGCCTTTTTCCATTTGACCTGACACAAACAGCTTTTGTCCCCTGGGAAGCCAAAGGCTCTGCTGCCTGCTGCTCTGGGAAAACAGGAGGCCAGAGATGGGACACATCTGAGAGTGCTCCTAGGGCCCAACAACCTGTCCTACGCAGAGATGGCTGATAAAAAGAGTTCTGGTTCACAGCAGGCTTATCTGAATTGAACCGAAACATTTCAGACAAGGCAAATACACAGAAAGCAAGCCCTATAAAATCAAAACATTGGTTTATTCATCCAAAGCTAAACTCAACCGGTGCATCACCCACACATCCTGTGATTACATTTACAGTGGCTCCTTGTGCATTTGCACTGGACTATTGGGAGGCAGGCCCCCCATCCAAGTCCCTCAGAAACTCATGCTGCCTAGAAAAGCTCCCCCAGGGCAGTGCCAGGAGCACTCCAGAGCCCTAATCCATGGTTCCAATAGTGCCTTCTCCCCAGAAAGGGTCAGGACAGCCTCCAAACAGCCTGCTCTCCTCTGTGCCTCAGAATGTCCTGAAGTTCACGGAGCAAGAGCACCCTGACTATTACCTGCTGCTGGTGTGTGTGCAGCGCCTCCGGGTTTTCATCTCACACTATAGCCTCCTCTTCCAATGCAATGAAGACCTGCTGATACAGAAGAGGAAAAAGCTGAAGAAGTAAGCACAACATCAGCTCATTCTCTCTGTCACCAGAGAAGGGAGGTATGGGGGAAGCCTGGCAAACAGGGGGTTTAGGTCCAGGCAAGATCAACAGGCACATTGCTCTGTTGAAATAAAACAAAACCCTTTGCATCTGAATGCTGGACAAGAGCCACTATTGGCATTTGCCCTCCAGCTGAGGTCAGATTTGGGGTGGGTCCTCCTGCCTAACTCTGAGAGTGAAAGAAAAACCACTTCTAAATCCTTCTAAACATAGCAGCCACATATTTCATGTGGCTTGATTCTTTAAGCTGGTGGCAAAGTCACTTCCCAGTAGGAAAACACTAGGAGATTTAGCTCTGGCAGCCCCAGGCCCTGGTGAGGGTGAGGACTGTTTCCCTTATGGGCTGAGACTCCAAAAGAATGGTCTTCTCTTATTTTACTGGGGGAGGAGGTGGGAAAAACAAAAGCCTCCGGTAACCTGTTTGAGATGAACTATGACAGAAATTACCCTGAATGTAGATTCTCAAGTTGCAGTTCAGAACAATTCCTTCAAATCAAGGCTTTTTACTAAAATCAGAATCTGGTTGCCTCTGCTCCTTGTGATGATCTGCCTGAGGAGTAGGACAAGATCAAATTTCAAGGAAGGCTTCCAAGTATGGAGGGTGGTAAAGGGCTGGAGCAGACTGCTGGGGAGGGACTGCTATGGGGAGAGGCATTAAGAACACCACAGAAAGCAGGATGCCCTGCTGACTGGAACAGGCTAGGTGGAACAGGCTCTTCCTTGGGGTGGGCAAAGGTGAATGGGAATATTAAGGTCCTTCCCAGTCCTGTTTTCTGTGATTCTACAAGCTCGTGCTCATTCCCTGCCTTATTTCTTAGCCCGACGATGGATTTCTCCTCCCTCAGGTCATCCCTGGTGAAGCTGTACAAAGGTCTCACCTCCCAGTGTACAAGCCAGGAGGTTTCTCCAACACCCAGTGCAGCATCAATGCGGGACAGTGGGATCCACACTGAAGAGGCCATACAGTCATTCCCAGCAGCACCTTCCTCTGGCACAACCACCCCGTAAGCCTGTTGTCCTCGTGGGCAGCTTTCAAAGTAGGCTGAAAACTCTCTCCTCACCCACACCAGGTGCCAGTGACACCAGGCAGCTACAGGCTGTCATTTCCAAAACCTCTCCCTATATATGGATAGAGAGATGAAGGGCTGGCTCCATCCTGCTATCCCCTGCCATGTGGCTTACAAGCAGGGAGTGTTTCAGAGCTCTACCCAAGGCTGCCTTAGCAGTATGTCAGGGAGGACATGAATTTGTGTAGGCCTGACAGTGGTGTGCACAGTAACACTCTGCATTATTCACTGTCAACATTACAAGACCTGGGAAACAGGACCAAGGTCTCAGAGTAGGGAAGAAAAGCACATAATTGAGTGATGTGATTCACTGTCACAAGATACAAGTACAAAATGGGTTCCAAAAGACACAAGACCAATTCAAGACACACAGGGCTACTGGTAGCACCTGGCAATCTTCACAGAATCACAAAATATTCTGAGTTGGAAGGGACTCACAAAGATCACTGAGTCCAGCTCCTGGCCCTGCACAGAACCATCCTCAAGAGTCACACCATGTGCCTTAGAGCATTGTCTGAACACCTCTTGAACTCTGTCAGGCTTGGTGCTGTGACCACTGCCCTGGGAAGCCTGTTCCAGTGCCCAATCGCCCTCTGGGTGAAGAACCTTTTCCTAATATCTGTCGTGAGCCGGGGGGGTCCGGGGGGGGACGCTCACACCCCAGCTATTGTCACGACACACCAACAGCAAGGAGTCAGGAAGGGTCTCTGCATAGGATTCCACNCTGAGGCAGGGACAAGGGGATGAGAGAGGCCAGGGGCCAATGGGAGAACGGGGAGGGAGGAGCCTTCTGGACCGGAGCAGGGGCAGGGGCAGGGACAGGGACAGGGACCAACGCGGGGAACAGAACTGGGGCACATGCTCTTTGGCTCCCACAAATATCCAACCTAAACCTAAACCTAAACCTAAACCTCCCCTGACGCAACTCCAGGCCATTCCCATGGGTCCTGTCACTGGTCACCAGAGAGTAGAGATCAGTGTCTCTGCTGTCCCTCGTGAGGAAGCTGCAGACGGCGATGGGCTCAGGCTCAGGCTCCCCTCAGTCTCCTCCAGGCTTAACAGACCAAGTGCCCCCAGCCACTCTTCCTATAGGTTCCCTTTGGCCATTTCCAGCCTGACAGGTGCCAAATGAGATGATGATCAGAGAAGCACACTAGACTTTATTCTTATGCCAGCAATTTGTGGCTATTGTGCTTTCTTACCTCACTGATACTAACAAGAGTGGCTGCATCATTCCCAGTCGCCCTCTATTAGTAGTGTTATAGATCAGTCCTTAGCCTCCTTCTCCCCAGACTGCCCAAGACAATCTCCCTCCTCTCACAGACAGGATGGGCTCCAGGCCCACACCTTGGTAGCCTCAGCTGGCACCACCCCCACATTCATCCTGAACTGAAGACTCAGCTGGAACACAAGGAGGGTAGGAGCCCT
The DNA here is from genome assembly GCA_013400235.1 of Oriolus oriolus. Lineage (NCBI taxonomy): Eukaryota > Metazoa > Chordata > Aves > Passeriformes > Corvidae > Oriolus > Oriolus oriolus. Next base: position 139,531 of record VXBT01003571.1, on the reverse strand, counting down.
CCAAGCACTCCTGACATATTCTGGGGACAAAGTCACCCTTACCCAAGAGAGAAACCTAGTCCATCTGAAAAGACAACCAGACCACAGGAAAGTGAGGCACAGCTCCTACATTACAGAGAGAAAAGGAGAGTTAAAATCCAAAATGCAGATGAACAGGAGAGAGATGGAGCAGTTGGCTTCTCATCTCGGTTCCTATTCATTTCATGCTGTAGAGTACAAAAGTCAGACAAATCTACTGGATAAGCAGTTCTGTCTCTGCAAGTTTGGTCCTCCTAACCAGCCAGGCAATTTCTGTAAGTGGCAGCTCTGTTACTGTTCTGCAAGGCAGGAGAATACCTTTTGGCCATAAAATCAACACAATAGGGCCGGGGGAGTGAAGGGGTGGGGGGGATTTTTCATGCTGTCTCTGTCATCCTTTAGTATTCCACTTCCGTCTGTTTTTTTGTTTTGTTTTGTTTATTTTAAGGCATTTGATGCCACAGATGAAGAAACCCCAGCCAACCGTGATGGAGAACATCCAGGCTGTAAAGCCCCCTGACTGGGAGATGGAAAGCAGAAAACATGAGAGGCCAGAGAACATCCTTGCCTCCTCTCAGCTGACAGAGCAAGAGCTCAAGGCCTTGACAGCCCCCTTGCAATCCATCCCCGAAATGGAGTACGAAGCGCCACCGGCTGACGCGGTGGGGAACACCGAGAGAGCCATCAGAACCTCTGTGGAGCTGCTGCAGGATGCGAGGAACTTTGCACCAAGCTACGAAGAGTTTGACTACCCTGGGGAGGTTTTCACCATGCCCGGCCCCTACGAAGACGACACCTTCCAAAACCTCGCTCTCTTTGAGAACTGCTCCCCGGCCTCTTCCGAGTCCAGCTTGGATATTTGCTTCCTTAGGCCTGTGAACTTCACCTCAGAACCGGAGAGGACAGACCATGCCTTGCAGCCACTGCCTAAGAGCTGCACTCCCGTGAGCAGCAGCACCTACAAGCGTGAGATGTTCCACAGCAAAGGGAAGCAGCTGAGCAGGTCCCTGAAGGAGCTGCCACGGAGCGCGGAGGGCGTGAGCACCAGACTCTACAGCACACGGAGCAGCAGTGGGAGCCGTCTGCAGCAGAAGCAGGACAGGAATGTTCAGCCTCACTTGATCTCAGCCTCATCTCGAAGCTCCCAAAGGAGCTACTTCCCCCCACAGAGAGGAGCGGGTGAAAAACCGAGCTTTTTGGAAGTAAGGAGGCTTAAATAGGAGGAGGAAAAAAAATGGCACGTGGTGGTGCAGCAGCAGCAGCAGCAGCAGCAGCAGGAGAAAGATCTGAGATACAGTTAGAGTAGAACACGCCAAAACAGCTTTCAAGCCCACACATTCCAAGTCCTCAACTGCATGTTCATGCCCAAGGGAGGGACAAGACAGCTCCTTTTCACACATATCTTCCCCAGGGACAAGCACGGGGTTGAGGTGCACAGCTGGCTGAGCTAGAACACCCTTGAGACAAGGTAGCTCTTGTGTGTCTCCACCTGTCACTGAGCTTCCCCCCCAGGTTAATGTTCTGAGCAGGTCACAAAGTTTACACAAAGCTGTTCAAAATTAGAGCTGTGGTTGGCACCCTGTTGAACAGGTGCCTTTCCACCTGCTGTGAGGAGTGCTGGGTAAGTGCTGGGTAAGTCATGCCAGTGTAAACCAGCATGACTTAGCCAAGCTCAGCCCATTTACACCAGCAAGGATCTGGTCCATAGGTTTTGTTTCACCTGTGTTTGTTGCCTGGATTGTACAGACCCATGCCAAAGTCTGTGTGAGAACAGTCAGAGCCCAGCAACTGTGTCCCTCAGGTGGGACATGGCAAACAGCACTCTGACCCTTCAGGGACACCAGGCCCTGCAGGAGCAATGCTTCTGTAGTTTGCAGTGACTGTTCAGAGTCAGCTTTGGGCTGTCACAGCCGAGGAAGTAGAGGCCAAGGGTGCTGTGAGATGCTTAGATAGGAGGCTGTAGATGCAGATGATGATGGGAGGTAGGTTCCAGCAGTCTGACTGAAAAGGCAGCAAGGAAACGTCAAACTAAAAGGAAAAAAAGGCCTAGTGAGTAAAGGAGGTGGTGGATGGCTGAACAGGGGAGATGAGGCAGAGGAAGAAGAGTCATGGGGATGCAGCCACCCCAGAGAAAGGGGCCTGTGAGCTCTTTGGCACTCACCTGCACAGAGCTACGGCCCACAGCAGGGTGCACATGCGGAGCTTGTCCAGAACTGCAGGACGTGTTCTCCCCCACGGAGCAAAGGAAATCACCATGGCAGTGGAGGGCAGAATTGGAAAAAGGGGTCTTGTCCAGAGTCTTGCTGAGAGGAGCTCAGCACTCTCCTGAAAGAGGGAAAGATCTTTTAGTGGCACATTTACCACAAGGTGTGTGTGCTAATGAAGCCTTCTGCCCCACAGATATGAAACCATGCAGCAGCAGAGCCAGCAGAAGAGTCTTTCACACCTTATCACAGCTCAAGAAGCCTGATGCCTCCCTGCCCTAGGGGAGAAAGGAGAGGGTGGGAAGTTCTTCCAACTGCCCAATCTGGCTTGCTCCCTCACTGGCAAAAGAAGCTAGTGAGCTTCCCCTAAACAAAAAGCTTAGCAAGAAAGGCTCCAGTTCCCTCTAACAATGCTTATCCTCCTACTCCTCTGTCACTGCCTCAGCCTTAGAGCCAGCAACAAGCTCTCTGCAGAGGTACCAGTGTTGTTTCCCAGCCTTGTCAGCACCTCCTCACCCACCAGGTCCCTCCTAGCACAGAGAGAGAAATAGAAAGAGAAAGAAGGGAACAAGAATGTGAGGTTGCAAATCTGGTTAAATTGTCTTTTCCCTTTTAGGAGCTCCATGCAGAAGACAACACCAGGTTCTGCCAGAAGGATGACAATGAGCAAACATCCTTCAGCGACCACAACCCGCGGCACGAGCCCAAGGGGGGGTTCCGGAGCTCCTTCCGCAAGCTCTTCAAAAAGAAATAAGCAGCCCCAGGAAGGGCAGGCCACAGCCAAAGCACAGCTGTGCTTCCCCAGGCCCCCGAGGGTGGAGACAGACAGCAAGGCCCCAGGATCCCCCTGACTAACACAGAGGGTGGAGGGTGGGGGAGAGGAGACTCTCACAACTGCCTTACAAATGCATCCTGCTCTTTCCTAGCACAGGGCAGGGCCAGGCTTTGGGTTGCAGTGGAGCTCAACCAGCAGGTCCAATAAGCACAGGAACTTGCTAGCTTTAATCCCTACCTGACTGAACTTCCCTCAGTTTTGGAAAGTTTTGGCCGAACCCCACTATCTTCTCCTCCCCCTCATCCCCCAAAACTGCTTGATTTGCCATACATCTTTGCTCTTCCAAACTCAAGGCAGGTCTTATATGGGTTCACCCACAACAGAAGGGTTACCTTTGCAGCTCTGGCATCCTGGCCAGAAATCTAAAATTCCCTTCTTTCCTCTACTTTCCAAAAAATCCCCCATCAAAGATGTCTTCCAGGAGGCCAGCTCGCATTATCCAGGTGGTTTCAGAAGGTCTAAGAAGCATCAGCTGAAGCACCTGAGCATTGCACTGCTTAATCAGCAATATCCTTTCTTTTGGACTTCCATCACTCCCCAAAATCCTATTTCACCTTTTACATGAATGCTGTTTCCTGAATTGCCTCCTGCTGTAGGAATCACTGCTTCTGCTCTCAGAATTGCCCGTGTCTCCAGGCAGGTGATGCAGGCTGGGCCCAGGGCCTGCCACAAGAGACAGACTCTTCTCCACCTTATCCCCAGTGTGGATCAACGCAGACACTGGTAGTGCCCAACAGTGTCCTGGCTCCTGGTCTGTAACACACCTGGAATACACTTTGCTAACTCCTTGGCCTGACACCCTCACAAGCCCCATCACGTGCAGCTTTGGAACGGTTCTTCCGGCTAAAAACTGAGGCACTAGGGCAGGAAAGTTGATGGTGCACCATGTTCAGAGTCATAGCCCTCCTTCTTGTGCAAGGACAGATCAACGAGGCCAAAAACAAGGCCACCCTCCTCACACCTGGACATGACAAACCCTCAGTAACTCTGATCTCTGCAGAAGACTGAGAGAAGCTCTGCTGTGACACCCGTGTCACACACCAGCAGCAAGAGCATCACTGGCAGAGTGGTGTGACCAGTGCAGTACTGGTGAGCTCTGGTGTTACCTGAAGCTGGGACGTTCTGAGGGCAGTTTCAACAACAGCTCTGGTTTTATCACCTCGTTTTGACAAGCCTGGGACACTGCTCTGTCTAAAGGACAGCTTCACCTTAAGAAGTTGTGAACTGTCTCCATGGGGCCAACAGCAATGCCTTGGGGGAAATACTGTGAGATTGGGGGCTTGGGACTCCCCGCATCAGCGCAAGGGTGGCTGAATTTGGGGCCAAGAGCACCCACCATGCTGTGTGGCTCTCCTGGCCGTGGCAGCAGGACAGGGGAGGCCCAGAGCAGGTGCCCTTGGATGCAGTGGCCAAACTCACTGCAGATGCAGGGCCCAGAGCTCTCCAGTGTCGACTGACCTGCATCTACCACCTGCTTTTCCTCCTCTGCTGGAGGCAAAAGGGTGTGTGTGAAAAGGGCTATCCAGACAGACAAAACCCCTTCTTTACTGCAATCAAGGTTTTCCCAACATTTCAAGAATGTGACCAAGCAAAACATCACAGATTAAAATGTTTTAGCTGGTGCCTCTCCCATAGATTTTAATGAAACAAAAATTCACTTCTCCTTACAAAAACAAAAGTAGTATCATACTTTCCTCCCCTAGCTTTTGGAAACTACTCTGGAAAGATTTTTTTTTTAATGTAAGGCTTTTAATGGCAAAAAACTCCCCTTCCATCTCCTTCCCTTTCCCTCACATCCCCATAAAATTAACAATTCCCTGGCCCTTTCCAGTGAGGACTGCTCCATGCTGACCAGCCACTGAAACACAAAGACAGTTCCTAGGACTTGGCAGCTTTTAGTCAGACTGTGCAGGGCCAGGATAGAAATCATGTAGGAAGAGCCAGATCCTTGTAACTGAAGCATCAGCAAAACCTGTTTGTTCTGCACAGGAAATCAGCCACAGACAGAACTGTTTGTCTGTCCATGGAACCAGAGTTGTACCATTATGGATGAGTCTCCAGTGTAATGCACTGATGCTGTCAAGGGCTCTGATGCTTGTGGTTTTGGTCTCATGTATGTAATGACACTTTTATCCTTCATAGAACAAACCTGCTTTTCATATTTGCCAGGCAGGTGCCAGGACAGAAACAGGACGAAGGGAAAAAAACCTACCTGCTAATATTTCCTGGGTGACGAAATCCTTCCAAAGTGGCAGACCCTTGCTTGTAAAATGCATGTGGATTTCAGCTTCTATTTTAGTGATTTAAGGCAGTCAGAACTGATGGTTATTTCTTTCTGATTCTGAGTTCGTTCTTTCAGGCCTATACTTACCACTTGAGATGTCCTTGTACCTGCTCAGAATCTGCAAATGTAAATAATATGAATGAATGATGCTCAGCTGCACACACACACAACCTGTTGCAGGATCCATTTCAAATCCATCTTTAGTGTACATGTGTGCTCTGGATTATTTTTCTTTCTGTGCCAAATAAATGTTGCCTTTAAATAATGCTGTTGCCTCTTGCACTGAATCAGCCAGAAGGCTGCATCCATTAAAAGAAGAAACAGGTGTTTCTCTGGTCCCTTTCTGAGGCAACATTACTTACACAATCCTGTATCCCTACAAGTCCAGCCATGCAAGGAGACTGTTCCCTACACGAGGTTCTACGACTCTTACTCAGAACTCAGCTGAGTCACTCTCCAGGCTTCTGGTCAAGATCCTCTTGTTGGTGTAGCTCACTGTGACAGATCTTCATCTCCTTAGACTCTTCTAGACCACACCTCTCCATGGCTGTTCAAGTCAGCCATCCTAGACTCAAAACAAAAAAAGGCTTATTCCACTACAGATTCAACAAACTTGTCCAAAGCAATTCCAACAACATGTGCCATTGATCACCTAGCTTTGTTTACCTCCTTTTTAAAAATATTACAGATGTTCTGCACATTTGGCAGCTAACTTGTCATGCATCTGGCAAAAGGGATTTGATTTGATTTGATTTTTCCCTTTCAACTTCTCAGCCACACAGTACAGGATTTCACATTTGCTGGCTAGAAAGTAAAAAAAACCAACTTACTCTTTACTTTGTTTCCCTCATAATGCTCTATTTTCCACTGAACACAAAGGGTAAATTTGCTCTCTGTGGACAGAAAAATGCATTTAAGGGTGGTTTGTTTTTTTAATGGAAAATAAGGAATGGAATTTACAAAATAAGTTAAGAACACTTTTGTTTTTACCCCTACATTGGGCCACCCAAAGAAGGACTTCACCTGTGCATTGTCTGGGTTTAGAAATGACAATTCGACAATCTTTTCCATGAAGCACAATAATCTACTACATTCAACAGCAGTACCTCCGGTGATATCGCTGGGAAAATCTAATTTAAAACAGACACAAAAGAAAAATAATTAAATACTCCACAATGTCACTCTAAAACTTGAAGGATCTAAATCCAGTGTATTAGCATGCTCTTACTGAGACAGACCTCTCCCTCCCTGATTTAAGAGAGGCATATTAGAGAAACAAGTTAGTCCACACTGGAAATGGCTTCTTCAGGATGGAGCACTCCAGTGCTTCCATGGTATCAACCCTGAAGGAGGATAATGTTCTCCATTAGCAGACAAGTTTGTTATAGACAAATGTTGCAGGGGCTGTTGAATGCCGTGACAATAACATGTCACCTTGGGGTCACCAGGCAGCACAACAGCGACTTCCCATGCAGCAGCTGAACAGAAGCAAATACTTAGAACCCTCAAAATCACCACAGAATCATGGAACAGTCTGGGTTGGAAAAGAACCTTTAAAGGCCATCTAGTCCAACCCCCTGCAATGAGCAGGAGGGACATCTTCACCCAGAGATGGTTGCTCAGAGCTCTTCCAGCCTGACCTTGAATGTTGCCAGGGATGGGGCATCTTCCACCTCTGGACAACCTGTTCCAGTGGCTCACCACACTCATTGTAAAAAACTTCTTCCTTATACCTTGTCTAAATCTACCCTCCTTTAGTTTAAAGCCATTACGCTCTCTCTCCTATTGCAAGAGACCCTGCTAAAAAGGTTCTTTCTTATAAACCTATGAAGTTCTGCTACATAACTGTGCTTACACAGTTTGCAGTGATGTTGGCTGACTTTAGCCATGTATCAGCTCTCCACACTAATACAGCAACTCTCCAGGCCTCCACATAAGCATGTTTCATTGTCCAGGTCACATCATCACCCCAGGCCACACCAGACCAATCAGGGTCATTTTACCAAGGAGACAGAAAGCATCATTAAAATGATTTAATATTCTATGTGAAAAGTATTGTCACTAATGCAAACATGATCCAAATAAGAAGCCAGATCAGAAATTATTAACACAAAGCTGTTCTGACACAAACCAGTGGCTTAGCAGTTGTACTCAACTCCTAAAAGCCACAGGTTTGATTCCCACCTAGTCCTTCCTCTTTGCAGCTGAGTTAACACCATGATTTGTGCACTATGACTGACCCATTGGCTCCAAAGAATGTTTACTTTGGGTTCTCGCACGGTGACTGTTGTCACCTGTTGTCCAAGTATCTCACCAGGAAAACACTTCTATCCTCAACCACAAACGGGAAACAGCATTCCTCATTTCACAAAGGAAAGCAGAGACCTACTGACATTGCAGAAATCTGCTGATTAGCAGGAGCCATGCGAGGTCTCTCCTGCCTGCTCTGCCTTGCCTGCACAACAGCACAGACAAGAGTGTGCTGAAGAAGAAATACAGATCAGAAAGTCTCAATTTATGGAGTTTTCTTGGTAACCCACCGAGGAGCTAATAAGTTAGGTAACACTGCCAACAGTATGTTCATCATGGTGTTTTCATCCAAAGAACCCATAACCTAAACTACACCTCCTGTGGCTTGAGTTTTTACAAAGCTCCCATATAACTTTCTCCTCTGAAGCCAAGGTTTTGAGATCTTCACTTTGTTTTTCTTTTGCCAGAAAAAAAATGTTTCGAAACAACATTGTTAAAAGACATCAAAGAAGGAATACAGCTGACAATTTCAAGATTTGACTGTGGTGAAAACTGCCATTCCTGTTGATGAAATGCTTTCCAAAATGTAACACCCACACTAAAGGAACACAGGGCCCTGATCAATGGCATTGCCGAAAGCATTAAAAAAGTGATTTCTGCCATCATCCAACGGACACCATCTTTAAGCAACACAGCTTTCCAAGATGCTGAAATGTGTTCTTCTTCCAAAGAGGAAATGGGAGGGAATTTTACTTGCCCCATGAGCCATAGGAACTGAAGATCAGACACTTTATGCTTCACATACCTACTGCAGAGGAGATTATGGAGCTTCTTTTCTTCAACAACTCTCATCCATTACTGTCCCAGTTTGGTCTGGAGTTGAAGAGCAGCACGCAGGGTTATGGATAAACCATGTCAGAATACTTACACCATACCTGTTTTGTCATGTGTATTTTGGACAGAGAAAGCTACTGTAAAGATTAATAGAAGTTTGATTTTTTTCTAACGTGTCATTCAGGATGTGTGAAACATTTCATAAGGTATAATAATTCACTTTGGGAGTAACCCAGCTTCTGAAATATTACTGAATGATTATTTTGTAACATGCCAAAAACACCTCTTTAGTCTCTTATTACTAAAATACATACATTGAAGTGGGAAAAATATGTACCACAAGATGGGCTTTTATCCTCTTCAGTGCTTAACTGAAAAACTAAGTTGAACATTTGTCCATGTAATAATTTAACGTATGTCAGCCAAACATATCTTTATCTTTATTTCAATTAAATTAAAAACAATCTGCAAGTATATTTATGCAACATTCACTATATACACACGATTTATGCAACTGCAAGGCAATTCTATGTATGCTGATTAATCTATTGTTAGTAAAACATGACAATAGCTATGGAAGTTGACAAGTGACTGTTTTCATGGCATGACTGAAAAAGAATAGCTACTAGCCATGAAATGGATTATCAGTAAACCTTAAAAAGAACATGACATAACCTAGCAGAGATTAACAGTCTTCTAAATGTAGTATACTTGCTTCAGATGATAGTGCTGCTTTTAAAAAAAAATTCGCTGTCACCTTAATGATGTAAGACTTTCATCAGCTCTATCTAAAGAAAGCAATAATTAGACATTATGCTTCCTGGCAAAAATTTATTTTTGAACTGGCACCACAGTATTTCAGAAAATAATAATAAAGTACCTCTTTGGTGAAGCCTAGGTACCCCCTACTACTCATTGTAACAACTTGTAAACAGGACCGCAATACAGTGCTTTGCCTTAATTCTAGCTCGGTTAGGTACCACAGATCTTCCTCACAGTCCTTCTCACAATTTTAGGAAGGTATTTTAAAGCAGGGAGTAAGTAAAGCAAAGGAAAATTAAGAAGGATATAAAGTTCCCTGTTTGAGATTTAAAAAAAGTGCATAATGTTTTCATTCCAAAAACTGTGCCACTGTATGGAACTGATGGATACAAGACTGTTTTTCCTTCCTGTACTGGACATTATTGATCATTACACAAACACAGTCTCTGCTCATTGGCCAAAGAAGTCTCTCCAGACTGTTTTCTGGTACAATCAGCTGTCCAATTACTTTAGAACAATGTCCTGCATACTAAAACAAGAATAGCAAGTTAACCGGGTTTTCCACTAGAAAGTCTGTTTTTGCAATTCCATTTCTGTACACTACATTTCCAACGCATTGGAGAGTTCTTAGTGTTTGGCATACACATCCCAACTCCTTGACACCACCAGGTTCAGTGCATCCATTGCCAGCAACAGACATAGCACCAGGAAAATGCGACTCCCAGCGCGAGGGACAGTTCAGGAGGAGGGGGCATTCTCCAGCAAGGGTGGCCCATCCCGATGCATCGACGGGTGTGTGTGCTCCCTTTTGTAAGTTTTTGGAGGAAGCTTTGGGATATGTTGAGAAGTGCTTTGTCGTGGAGGAACGGGTGGCCCAGCAACAGAAGGGAGGTCCACATCCTGCGGTATCAAAGGCGGCGATGGCAGGTGCCTCCGTGCTACATGTGGAGAAGGTGTCTGGGGGGGAGGGGGCGTGAACGGAGAGGGGCTGTTTGGGAAAAAGGTGTTACCAAGTTCGCTTTTTCTCCCCAGGGGTGGAGGCTGGAGGTGTAGTGGTGAGCTAGAGAAAACATCTGGAGTTCGCACAGGTTCCCGTGGCGGTAACTCGGGAGGGTTCGCAGTGGTAACACAGGAGTCAGAGATGCAGGTCCGATCAGGCACCGAGTACCTCGGAGAATACACTTTAGAGGTTGGTTGCCTAGGAGGGATTGCTGGTGGGTTGTCCAGGTGCGCAGAAGTAATCTGAGGTACACAAACATTTCATTCAGTAAAATTCCAGAGTGGCAGCAAAGCACAGGACCCTGCTGTGAAGCACAAGCTGCCTCCTGCACTGCAGATTGGTCTTAGCAGGGGTGCACCAACATATGAGTGAACAGCCAAGGATGGAAGGAATGAAGACGCACAGAGAGGGAGGACAAGGGCAAGGCAAAGAATGGTCAAAGCAACAATTTCCATGCTAGTTCCAGGTCTGCTTGCTGGGGAGGTTTGGATATCTTCCACCACCCCCCCCAAGTAACAAGCACTTGGAGTGGGTAAACACACCAGATACTTCTTCAAGAAAATGAGGAAAAGGGAGAGGCCGATGATGCTGAACAGGGAAAAAAATAAACTATGCTCAGAAGATGGAGTTAAGTAGTCAGAATTATGGAAGTGAACAGTTCCCAAGCTGCAGACCACAGTGACAGGATAACTGGTCTCCAACACCCTATCACATACACAATGTTTTCAAATACACTTTGGTAGGATTTCAAATACATTTTGGTGATGCGGTAAATTCTGCTGACTGACAAAACAGTCGCCTGTAGTCTGAGAATAACTGCTGAAGAGCCACTCAAAAGCCCTCGTCAAAGACATATCTGCTCTGAAGTAATTTTGAGTGGGATTTTCAAATCTGAAGTCACAAATGAGCTTCCATTGAAATCAGGTGAAATTTGACACTGTCTGCAACAAAGGCTGGATCAGATCCCAGCTGCCAGACAAATGCAAAAGGAAAATGCAGCAATGGCTTAAGCAGGCAGGCAGACAGGACGGGTATGCAAGAGGGGAAAGCAAGCACTTGAGCACCACAGCATCAGGGTCAAATATTCTGGTGAAACTTTCCAGAGGACTGAGTTGTGTACAGCACTTTCCATCATTACTGTTCATCAGTTCTTACCCCTATTCATATATCCTAAAATGATACTCCGGAACAATTATCCCAGATGGAAACGTCTGCCTGAAGCCTCAAGTTCTCACATGCAGTGCAAGGGCCTGAGCACAGCACATCAGTAGCTGAGACATTTCTAACCCTAAATTTAGGTCCCATCTGTTTTCATTTGTTTGAGATCAAGACATAGCAAGTCAGAGCTGTGAAGGCTTGAAATATATGGCTGCTTACTCTTTCTCATACAGTTCTTAAAAAAAAAAATGTACTGTCTTTAAGAGTTACTTTTCTATCATTCCCTGCCCCTCTTCTCCCAGAAAAACAAATGACCTTTTTTCTCCTTACTTACTTTTGATGGGGAGGATTCAGCTGGGGCAGATTCTGGTCTTCTTCGTGGAGGAACAGGAGGAGGGACAGGAGCGTCATCTGAAGTTTTGGTAAAGTTTATGGATGACACAGAAGCAGATCCTAGTGGACATTAAAAAAAATGTTGATAATGATGAACTTTTGGCTCAATATTGCTGCCAATAAAGGTGCTATAAATAATAAAGCAATTGCTCATAAAAAGCATCATGAATCAAGGAGGTGGTAAACAAAGACAATGAAACAAGCCTCTAACTTGCAGCCGCCAGAGAAATTGCTTTTCTGAGCTGCAAAGATCTCTGTGGCCATCAGTTCCTGAACATTCTTAAGCAATCCTCGAGACCAAAACCACATCACAAACTTGTTCTTATGTCACAACAGCACTAAAACAATATCCTGAACCTGCAGTTGATGGACCCAACAACAAAGAAATCCTTTGCAAAGGCTTTCCAAAGACCTGGCTTGAACACTCTGCAATGTCACTGGTCTGCTAAGGAACTTCTGCTTCTAGCAAATCATTTCACCTCCTTGTGGCAACCAGCTGAACACAGGAATAACCTCTGAAAGCCCTCATATGTGAAAGGAGCCTATATCCATTATTAATTACTGAGAGCACACCATAAAATATGAGCTCCCTTGTATGTTGGGAAAGACAGAAGAAAAAAGAGGTGTGGATAGGTCCTGATGGATTTAAAGCAAGGAAATACTGATTCTAAGTTCTGCAGGAAAACCATCCATGTACACTGAAATCAGTTCTGAATTGCAGGCAGCAGAACAAGGCACTCACAAAAGATTCATTTTTTTATTCTCACTGTTCATCATCAGATACTCACCAAATACATTCACCACATACATACATATGGCACCAAATCCCACAGGTTTGTCTGGGACATCTGCAGGCCCTAGAGATTACCTCTGCCTTCTGTTTTGACAGTTTCTCCAAAAACTTGTAACAGCCTCTATGTAACACAACTAATTCTGTTCAGTTTCTCCTTTGTAATAAAAACTTTTTAAAGAAAAAGGAAGTAAGAACTATTGGAAGTTTTTGCTGCTCCAAGGAGATAAAAGCAACCATTTCCACAGCCCCTTTAGAAGACTAAACCTGATTTCCCCTGCCTAACACCACAAATGTGACTGGCACACACTTGGCAGGCTGTCTGTGAGCACGTACTTGTATGAAAAGGACTGGAGGGATCCGAGTCGAACACGCTGCAGGCGTCTGTGGTGCTGGAGGTGGCAGAAGCAGGGGGAGGGGTCAGAGGGGTGCGGGGGGAGTTTGGGGCAGATGCTGTGGCTTCCGTCTCGCTCTCTGGGATGCGGCTGTAGCTGATTTTCCTTGGCTCCTGCTGCAGGGGTGTGGGATGTCTCATGGTACCTGGCCTTGGATTAGAGGGACGAACACCCGGGGACTTGAGAGGGTAGCTGTACTTCTTGGGCTGAAACGACAGAAAATACCAACCAAAATCAAAAGGTGACGGGATCACTTAAATGTAGCTTTGTATTTATGAAGTCAGAGATCTAAAATGACTTTTGCCATCTATGAAAGACAAATGTAAGCACTTTTGGAAAAAAAAATTACAAAAGTTGAATACTAACAAATCTTGGAGGAGGCTTGACATTCCGTGGCTCTATCTCCAGTGACTTGTTGAACAGATAATCTGTAAATTCTGTCTCCATGCTGTTTCCCATTGGATTCAGGTTTTCAAAAAACCTCTGCAATACAAGAAGGCAGAAAACTTGTCAGTTAAGGTGCTTCTTAATACTGCTTGTTTCTACAGCACAAATGATCCCAGCTGTTCAAGAGAACAGAGAAAATGCTGGAGTCAGAGGTAATGACAGACTTTTAAGTTATTAAATCTGTTTGTCGCCAGCCCTTTTCTGGACATTGCTACTGCTATGCTTGGCCTGAAAACCAGCTGTGCAAGTACCCTAAATGCTTTCTGCACTGCAAAATCAGACCAGGTTTGCTCAAACACTTCCAGAAGAAGCTGCAAACAATCCATCTTTACACTGATGCAGGGAAGATTGCTCCCACAACGCAATCTGTCAAAGCCTGAGAACATAGAAAAGAAAACCTCGCAGAATTTCTTAGGATGACCTGTCCTGTGACTCTCTGAAAGTATATAGCTCAAAAGATGGTAAGAAAAAAGAAAAAAGGAAGGAAGGAAAGCAACCAGAGAGGACACTGCTTAGACAACATCTCAGACCAAGGAAAACAAATACCAGGAGAAAGAAAAATGTGAGTATCACCACCATCAACACATGATGTAAACACAGTGCTATCAGATAAACCTGGAAACATAAAGGCAGTGTAACAGAGGAGGAAAACAGAACTGGGCTCACTGGACAAATAAGTGCAACTGAGTGAAGGACAATGAGAATCTGCCAATTTCAGTTCCTGTATAACACTGATCAATAAGAAGATCTACCAATGTCCCAATAGCTGAGGAAAAAATGAAACAAACCCAAGAAACTGCAAGCATTGAGCTTTCTGCCCTTTCTTACAGCGAGACCCAAGAGAGGTTTTATGACAGGCCTTCTGCTCATCTCTGATTCAGTCAGACTGAATCTATGTGAATTCAGTCAATCCTTATGGTCTGTCAGCTGGCAGAATCACCACAGAAGGAAATCATGTCACTTACCCTGATGTCAAATTCCACTCTTAAACAATATGGCTGGTTCTGGTACTGCTGTATCTCCCCAGTTATCTCAGCTACCTTCCTTCTCTTGCTGAAGTTTATAAGGTCTTTCCCATGTCGCTTGAGAAATTCAGGATTGCCTTCTTCTGTTTTCAAAATGTTGGTTAAGTAAATCCCTAAAGGGCACACAGAAGAGGTTCTCAACACAGACAAAACAAGGAGGCAGTCACAACTGGACTACAAGGAATTATTAAAGAATTTAATTTGTGCACTGTAATTATTTAGAAAACTTCTCTGTTATGGTCAATAAGAGAATTGCACCTCACTTTCCAGTAAGGGCAACAATTTAAATATTTTAACATGCCTTTTCCAGAAAGCTGCCTTTCTGCATCAAAGTCCCAAAGCCTGTGCATCTTTCTATGGTTAAGGAAGCTCACACAACTGAACACTGAAAGAGGACACTGAACAGGAGTGCCTTCTCTTAACTCCTCTATTCCATTAGACACCCCAGCTAAACTCCAAAAATTATTTTCAGGTTTTATCCTGGCTTCATAATTGCATCAAATCATTTGAAAACTAGAAAGCAAAAAGTGCTCTCCACTCCACAGATCATGTATCTGGAATTGTTATTATGACTTGACAGAAATAACTGAAGCTATTCACATGTGATCCTGCTAACCTCTACTCATCTCTGAAGCAGGACAGAAGGTTTCTTAGTTGATCTTATCTTTCTTTGCAGAGCTCTGGAGTATATCTTTCCCCAATCTGTAAAAGGCCAAAAAAGCCATCAACACTATTTTCCTTCAGTTTTGGCCTGAAGCCTATGCTGGACAAGTGCAATGTCCAGACTTGGAACTGATCTGCAGCAAACATTTAAGTGGCTTGCTTAAGAACAGGAATGACATGTGCTTAACATCACAATTTGCTAAATGTCAGCAATCTACTTCAAAGGAGAACTGTTCAGTCTGATGATAAAGAGGAGGCTTTCTTCCCAAACTCTATTTTTACAGAAATAACACTTAATAGAAATGAGACTCTAGCTTTATTTCTTGGAACTGTTGATGAGGCAGGGGATCCTTCTTTCTCTCCTAGTCAATGGCAATACTATTTCTAATGTGACCTTGTACTGAGAGTACTTCTGATTGTAAAAGTTCAAACCACATTCAAAGTAAAAATTAGTAAATATGTAAATAAGATATTGAAGATATATTTATTTTTACTGCAAATAACATCTCCCATGAATAGTCACTTTAGGGGGTTTTTTCACATATTCGTGTCTGGGTATCTGAAATTCCAACCCACCTGTCTTGCTAAAAAGTCCTGCTAAAGCTGGCTTTTCTCTCTATCGCTCATACTCTGTTTAGTACCTTAGCTCAATACTTTCCAAATGTTAATGTGGGACACAGCTCATCCAAACCAAATGTACTCACCAAAGAAAGGCACACAAGGAGGATTAATGGACCTGAGTTTTGCCAAATATTTCTTATAATGGTCCTCACTCAGCTCATAAGCTTCTTCCAAGATCTTCTTCTGGCGACTTGGAATTTGCTTAAAAGAGATATCAAACAGGTTGTTTGGAAAGAGAAAGTAAAGGCATGGCCCAGCAACAATACTGAGAGAATGGTCTCCCACTGCTATTTGAATCAGGGACCACAAGAACAGTGCCCCACCATCCTGAGATGCCTTTTTTAAGCTGGGATAGATTTCTTGCATCTGAAACTGAGGAAAAAACCCTCTCTCTTACACCCTGATTGAATTATTTCTTGGGGGATTTACTTTCCTTGCTCCTTGGAAGCACAACGCTTACTGACAAAGACAGGCTTTCAGTGTAGCCAAGGTACCCTGCATGACACTGCCATAGCAAAAGTGGAAAACATTTCACTGTACCTCAAACGTGTGATCCAACCTATAAACTGCTGCGGAGTTCATAGCACTGACAATCTCAAGGACACCATTAAAGTTGTTTAGCTCTTGAAAAACTTGCAGGATCTCAATTATCCGGCTCACTACAATTACTCTTTCCTCTAGGTTTTCTGTTTCTACAATGCATCTAAATACACAAGAACATTGGGGTTTGTATTAAAGCGCTGATGAGGTTTCCAAAATCAGATATTAAGTTGAAACACAAACAAATATGATTTTATTGAATTACTTGAGATAGTTCTGAAAATGTCTTAGAGATTTGAAAATATTCTAAGAATAAAAATCTTGAGACAATTATGTTAAAATTCTCACAGGGACCAGTTTTAGCATCTAAACACCAAAACAGGGATTCTCTCAGAGCAGAATTTTTCACAGTATACTTGTGAATGGACTGTAAGTGTCTAGATATGGAATAGGTGCAGATTCAGGAAAGTCACTTACTTTTCAAACCACAAAGTTAGGTTAGTTGTATGCCTTATCATTTTGAGAAGGTTGGGAGAATTCATTTCTTTATCTTCCTTCGTCCACACACTTCCAACTAGTTCAGATGGCTGCACAGCTCTAGAAAAGTAGATGCTTTATCAAAAAATGTAATTAAAAGCAGGAAAGAAAATATTATTTTCCCAAACCCTCTTGATATTCGCTGAATTTGGAATTCATACTTAGAAATAAATTCTTAAGGTATCACTTTTATAGTGTTAGGCTCCCCTCATGACTAAATGACTGATATTTCTACACTTCTTTTTTTAGACTTTAGGTATTTCTTAATCTATGTAACTCTTAACCACCTCTGTTCATCTAAATGAAGAATGAAATCACTTCATTCACCATAACAAAATGTGAGCTTCCAATGCCTGAACAATTTCTTACAGACAGCTGATGAGATCTGACACAGCTCTTAATTTGCTTCAAAAACCAGGATGTGAGGAAAACTGATTTAGTATTTGTTCATACTTCTCAAAGTCTGATCTACCCAGAAAATACCGAGAGAAAGCTGGAGCACAATACAATTAACAGTATGCAATGGTCACACATACTGCACATTAATTTGGGGAAGATAAAACAAAAGCTGTATTTAAGAGGGCTTTTTCTGCAAAAATGGTAATTAATACACAGCACTGCTAAAGTCCCTTGATTTCTGAGGGGCTTCACATCAGAGGCCCCCAGAAACAATTTCAGGCATGGAGAATATTTTGATTTGTGTCACGTGTTTCTCAGTGGAGGAAAGTTACCTGTAAAAATCCGACTCCAGTAAAGTGAGCTGCCGAGCGATTTCTATGGGATGCAAAGTGAGCAAGTCAAAAGTCTCTGTGTGGCCTGGCTTGCTTATGTGCCACTCAATTGCTGGAGGGGGGCTCTCAAAAGTGATGTTGTGGCTTGGCCCAATGGCTTGTGCCTGCTTTTTCCTGTTGATTATCTTTGTGATGGATTCAACCCACTTCTTCATGGCTTTGCCTGGCACACAGAGAAAATTAATATTTAGCTAATGCTGTTTTTCCTAAGACATCAGTATAATTCAGGAATCCTTGGATTTAACCCCAAAATCCACTAAATTAAAGGAATCATATATTCTTTAGGATTGGAGTTCTCACACAAGTATAGAAGTATTCAAAGATAGAAAGAATTCCTCAACAGCCAATGACGAGCGCAATTTTGCCCAAGCACAAATGAGAACACCCAAATTAGGCTCCTGCTCTGATTTAGGTGCTTTTCTTTCTTTTCTGAGTTTACAGTGAGTCTTTGGGAACAAACCTTCTTTTGCCCAAAATGCACCTCTGCAAACACCTTGAACTTTATAGTCTGGGCAAGAGCACGTGATTACCTCAGATAACCTAGAAAGTCAAAATAACAAACAGGGAGAAGCTTCTGTCTGTACTGCATTTACCATCAAAGCTGAGAATAAAACTGAAAGGCCAAATGCCTTTTTAGCTCTGCACCATAAGAACTTCATGCACAAGTCCACTGAAAATTTTCCAGTAACACTCACTGAACTAGCTAGCTCATTCTCCCCTCTTTTTAATGGCTGAATAACCATTAAATACTTCTCTGACACAGTATTTTCCTAGAAACTGCTCCCGTGTCTGTCTTGTTTTTATTTAAAAGGAAACAGGAAAAGTCTGTACAATCACAACTGCAAGGTGTCCTACAGTTCCAATATGCACTGTGAAGTAGCTGGAAACTCTTGCTTCAAAGAAATAATGGCTTCCACCACCAATCTTTTACAAAAATTACCCCTGTGTAAAGTTTAAAATGACAATCAAAGCAATAATTCTGTCCTGATCATTGCTCAGTTCTTATTATTTTGCATTATTTCAGTCCCTTCACAACAAAACCCATGATTTATGTAAATAACAATCACTATTCTGAAAAGGAGCCAGATTTTTTAATAATAGCGTGTGTGTGGGATTAAGGAAAGTGTATTTCATGCTCTTTATGAAGTATTTAATAAGCAGTCAGTCCTGTTTTTCCTGAAAGCAGAACTGATCACATTCCATATCTTTGAAAAGGGATGCTTTAGGATAAATGTCAGCACTTAGGAAACTGTAAATACCTCTTACTGTTCCTATGAACTCCTCCAAACGTTTCAGAAGATCAGCATCTCTTTCAAAGTCATAGAAGTGGTGCTCTACCCAGTGTCGGCACACATTTAATACTCTGCAAAAGCAAAGAATAAATCAACACTCCACACCTCAGTCTATCTTCCCCATCAAAGCAGCTGCAAGAAAGGCCACTGGCACCACCAAGAGCCAGTGCAGCCAAAAGGTGGCACTTCAGAAGGAATTCAGAGTGGCTCACAGCGACGCAACACTCACCGCAGCTGCACAGGTTGAATGTACTCTTTCCTAAATCTTTTCAGCTCTGCACTAAGGGGTTGGTCTCCGTTCTCCATGGCAATACGGTCGGCTTCCGTTGGCTCAGGCTCTGGAATTTCAAATCTAGCACAGAAGATGGGTGTAAGCGCTAAGGCCTCTGTTACACCAGTCTCGGGCACAAGCTTCTGGGTATAAACTTGTACATTTTACTGGCAATCCTTGAATGGGACAACTTTTTAAAAGGTGTTTGAAGTGAATCAAAACCAACTGGAAAGCCAGAATTTTACACAGTCCACGTAGAAAGAAAAGAAATGCACTTCATAAGAACATATTTTTAACAGTGGCATACCTTTCTATTAGCAAACTCAGCAACTCTTGAGGTCTACAGAAGGATCTATATGTTGTGAGAAAAGTCCGAACAAAGTTGGGATCTAAGACAAAGAATAATTTTACACTTACGTCAGCAATTACCTGATTTTTTCTTTTTCCTTTACAATAACTTCAATTATCCTTTAAAATGAAGGATGTCACCCTATCAATTTATAGAGAAGATGACGTAACCCAAAATGGCTTTGGTAACAATTCAAAACCTCCTAAAATAGCAATACAAAGCAGAACTTAAAAACAATTTTCATTGTTGAAGGTTCACAACAACAACTTTTTTTCCCCCCTTCAATTGTTAAAAGACAGGATTCTTTTCCAATGACTTTGAAATTAAGGAATAGATGATTTTTTAAATAAGTAAACAACTTTGGTTTTGACAGTCAAAAAACACATCAAGTAACTTTGCAATGGGTAGAAATGGCCTCTTACAGGGGAGAACATTTCCCCTAAACTGGTACAACTGATAACCAGTCATGGTTAAGGCAGCCTAGGTATTTTTTCATCTGACAGCTATGTTTGAGGTTATACTTATTTCACTTCAAGAAAATCAAGCGGTTTTATTTAAATTGACTAATTACATATCAACTCATTTAAAATAAGAAAATGTGCTTTAAAAACAATCAAGTATTCAAAACAGAAAACTAAGGTGTCTCCCATAATTACAAAAGCAAACCCATTTGTTCTCAAATATGAGGAAATGCAGTGACAACTCAGTGGCACTGCACAGAGCTGACTAGAAACAAGGTTAACACTGCTATCACTGAACAGAATTAATGAGCAGATTGCAACAGATTTGTATATTAAATCCATATCCAGATTTTAAAACCAAACCCCAGTTGATAATTGTCCTAACACAGAGTGGCTGAAGAGGAGTGCACTTGAAGAAAGAATTCCTATAGGCTGCAATATGTAGGATAAAAAGGCTGCATTATTTGACTTAATGCTCTGTTGGATTTGTTTCCTGGAATATGGATTTTTAAGAGCTGCTTTAGAGTTCTCCCTAACTCTTTACCAGCATCTTGTCCACATGAAGGAACATTCTACCTTCCTCAGATCCCACCGAGTTGTTCATTTCAGCAACAGTTTACTGTAATGTGTTGCACGCCTTAGCTGTACCATGTAACAGCATTTCCTTGCAATTTTGTTGCATTATAATTCTCATTTCTGAAACAACTGGCTATTCTGCTTCACCCACGTCCTTCATTACTCCATTTTTCTAATCATAACCCCCCCTCCCACTAGTCCTTGAAATTGTACAGTCCAAAATTATTTTCAAAGGCAGAACTCCAATACTTTTTGCACAAAGGTCATCCCTGTTCCCATCATCTTCACCATGAAAACACACAATTTCTGCTGTGCTAAAGAAGCACAGTAACTCATGCTTTCACAGTTTGCAATCTGTACACAGCATCTACTCTAAATAAGAGATTTTGTCTGCATGAAAAAGAAAGCTTCCATAGCAATTAACATTTTCAGATCACTGCAAGCTCTGAGTCATCACTATTGTTATTTTTACAGGTAGGGTCAGCATATAAATCCACAATACATATTGAATTTCAGAAGAAGTAGATCAGAAAATCAAATCTAACTTTGTTCTCTTACTAGCAACGACTGTGACTCAAAATAGTGTACAATATATGAGTAAGTGTTAAAAAAATACAGACAACACTAGTTAGTCAGGATGTCTGCTCATGTGATAATTCTCTCTTCAATGCAGCCAATTTGAAAGCTAAAAAAGAACAATAACTGTTCTACGAGGATTTATAAATAATCACCCTTGAATTCCTTAAGAAAGGAAACGGACACTACGATGACGCACAAGCACTCTTAACATATCAAAGCTTTAAAAATAGAAGAGTGCTGCCCTATAGATAATAAAATGCCATGGCTTTAAAATCGCAGTACCACCTAGCCCAGCTGCTCTTAAACAAGAACCAGGCAAGAGGAGATAATGAATGCAGAAACACATTAAAATAAGGAAAACCCACCAGAATATGCAAATAGGATCAGAACCTGAACTTCTAATTGCGGGGCAGTTTCTCTCATGTAAAAATACATGGAAAGCTGCTTTTGCAGAGGAAATTTCTCCCTGTTTTGCTGCACAACCACAGGACAGTTTGGACAGTCTCACCCTGTGACCAGGTAGCCATCAGGGCTGTCTCCTTGTCTGAGCTGTTGCAGCGGTTGGATGCCTCCCACCCCCAGCAGCACTGTTTCTTTAAAAGCTGTCCCTGGTCCACATCAAAGAAATTTTGGCTGATAAAATGGTTTGTGCATTGTCAGGGGGGTGAGGGATGAAAAATAAAAGGTCCAACACCCATATCTACAAATGAGATGGATTGTGTGGATCTTCATACATGACAAAAAAGTTGAGACCTGATTTGACTACAGCAGCTAACTAAACTGCAACAAATTCATATGACCCCTGCAAGTGTATCTGTAATTATTCCTTACACCACTTGACCTGCAAAGATAAAAACCTAGAGAAAAGTCACAGCTATAGTAAATAGTCTTCAGACTGTCAGATCAAGGGCTGCCATAACCAGTCACACTGAATTTCAGAAAAATTGCCTCAGAAAAGTAAAGGCTTCCTGTTCTGGCATATGAATATAAAGCCAATAAAGACTTTTAAGATTACCATCACACATACACCATCCCGTGTGGGGCAAAAAAAGCACTTCTACAGTCTCTAGCTGTTCGGTTACACATCACCACAGCACTCATCTTCCCAGGTCTCCAAGCAAAGGAGAAGCCTTGAAAGAGCTAATCTGTTACTCCGGAGAGTTGCTGCCCTACTCACTGCATCTCACAAGATGCAACAAAACCCCGAATGATTTACATCACAAATCGACCACGTTTCCTGAACAACAGAGCATTTTTGGTTGAGTCACTCTATCTCTTATTTCTTTGCTGCCCTGGAAAAGACTGCACAGAATGGTGAGAACAATGATGTTTTTCCTCACAGATAACCAATTATAAAACAGAAGGTACAGAAGATAAGAGTGTTGAGAAATTATGCACAATGTAGCAATGCAGCATCAGGTCCACTAAGATCTTTAAGGCTACAAAGACAGGCTAAATAGATTATAAGACAACTATTATCCTTTTGGTCAAAGTCTTTCAGGCCATCTCACAGTAGCTATGTTCTCAGTTTTCTCATACAACAGTTTTCGCTAACTCTTTGGCAAAGACAATGCTAGATTTAAAAATAATAATAGAAAAGTGTCTTCCTTTCTCTAAGGCTGAGTAGTTTGATTTTAATTTTCAAGACCATAAAATTATGTCATAAATCATGCCTGTAAAATTCAAAGTCAAGAGCTAGAAGTTTATAAAGTTACAAGAAAATGAAGACCAGTACAAAACTGCTCAGGTAAAAACCACCAGCACAATATTGCACTTGGCTTTCTAGTAAATGTTAGGGAAACTCAAGAAAATTAAAAGAAGAGCAAGAAAACGAATGGAGCAAAGAGATGTAACTACAAGCATCTAAAAAAGTAAACAGAGTACTAAACTACAGACATTATATTCTGCTTACTCCTCCCTTCTTTCAAACAAATATTCCTGATCTATGCAGGGTATCTAGGACTGAGCTGTAGAAGAACAATCTACAGCAATTAAGAGTGTAAAAAGGAAGCGAAAAAAGAAACTGTTGAATATGAAAAGCACTAATACCAAGATGCATGAAGTTTCAGAATAACTGACATACAGACAGAATCAGAAAAAAAAGAAGATTCCAAACACAAGCCCATGCTTTGCAGCACAGCGTATGAAAATCCTGGGCTGCTATCAAGAACCCCACACACTGAGGTCAGCAGGGGTAACCACATAAATGCCTTTAATGTGTCTTCAACACAAACAGAAACCCTAAGTCAAAAGTCCTTAAATCAAATCCTCACTGAAGTTCTGATTAAGGCAAAGTTCTGAGGCCAAAGTATGCGAGTGACTGCACCTATCAGGTTGATACTGGTCTTTCCATGACAAGCCAGCATGGATACAGGTAATAGCTGATGGAGTATAACCCTTAACTGAAAACACTGGGCCCATAACTCTCTCCCACAATGCCACCCCTTCCTGTGTCACCCAGCTTTGGAAGTCTGGAGGGAAGGCAGCTCTTGTAGCCTGGGGCACAAAGGAAAAAGTATTGTCTAGAGCTCAATTGCTAAAGGCCCCCACCCCCATTCCTTGCATGAGAATAACCTTATGCACATATAATATCCCACGTGCACCACCAAGCATATGCACTTTTTACTCACTTTATGTATTTTGCTGCATGTATTTAACACAGCAAGAGAAGCATGAACGAGTCAAACTACCTTGAGTTTTGGACGCACAAACCAAGTGCCTCACCTGCATACATGTGGTAAGTCAGCCTCTCGATGAGCTTCACAACAGTTCCTGCCTTGATGATGGGGATTCCAGATTTGGGCTGCATGTTTTCTTCAAACACAATATTCTCTTCAGAGTCGGGTTCTGCAAATCTATAAAGCTCAGGATTTGGAAATCTCATCTGCTCCTCTTTTTCTTCCTGCAACATTGTTACATCCAACATCCTTTCCAGCGTGCTTCTATATTGCAAAGATATCAATGCTGCCATCCAGTTGTTTTTCTCTTCAGCTGATTTAGCAGCAAAAATAACACTGTTCTCATCTTTTAAGATGATTTCAAAAGCATGTCTATACTCATTAGTGTCATCTTTATCATTGATTTGTACCTTTCGCATGAAGAACTTCTCCTTGAGTCGATATTCTGCATTGCTAGCACCAGGAAGTCTTGGTTGGCCATGATTTGACTTACAGCAAATCATTAAGCCATCAAACAGGAATATGTGTCTCTCGTGCTTTGCTCCTACACGTGTGAGTGTTCCTTCCATGATGAACTCGTTACAGCACTGTCCAATGTCTTTACCCTCCCAACCATCAATATTTTTCTGGATTTCATTCATTTTCTTAATTGCTAGCTGCTTCCCCTTCATCTGCTGAGTATAGAACCGGCATGCGGATTCACTTCAGTGGAGGATGGGAGAAAGGCAGCCTGTTAGTACACATGTATTTAAAAAACACAACCACCACTAACACAAAACCACCAGATCATCATTCTGAGAAGTGAGGATTCCACTGAGAACGCAATTTCATCACTCAATATCAGCACCATTGCAAAGGCTTGACTAAAGTAGCTCATCTGATAAATTTTCTACTTATCTTCAACAACAGATGTTTTACCCAAACACAAGTAACCAGAGGCAGGCAAGCTGTTAGTGCTTCTTAGCCCAACAAGCCACTCACTTCCATAACCAACAGAACAATTTTAGATTGCATTAATTTGAAACAAGTACATTCAGAAAAAAATAAGCTGTTAAATGTATTCATGTTCAAGCCTAAAGATTACCCTTGGCAGCACAAAACTTGTTTGGCAAAGAAAACATTGAAACATTTTTAAGAGTAGTTTCAAAATTCAAGAACATTCCCTTCTAACCACACAAAAAGGTACTTTTACAGTATTTTTAGGTGGATATTTATTATCTGAGCACAATTAACCCACAAATGCCATAACTTTCTACTTACCAGT
Source organism: Oriolus oriolus (assembly GCA_013400235.1). Taxonomy (NCBI): domain Eukaryota; kingdom Metazoa; phylum Chordata; class Aves; order Passeriformes; family Corvidae; genus Oriolus; species Oriolus oriolus. The sequence goes on along the minus strand of VXBT01003571.1, from coordinate 114,514 downwards.
GAATTCCCAGAACGTCTCAACTACCAGTTTGCAAGGACACATAGAAATTAGAACTCTTTTAAAACAATAACAAATTATCTTGGCTTTGATGTCACTTCCTCTGAAAAAGCAGGCTTGTCACAAACTATTTTGTTCATTGTTTACTAAAAGAGGAAACCGGGAGCCCTGGATTTATAGCAAAGCATTAAGAGCAGAGAGCAGAAAAACCGGAAACGTTTACCTAAGCCTTCGTTTTGCAAGGCTTTTGGAGCATATCCGTTCCATACTGCTTTGAAGATTGAGCAGGGCAGTTATTGCTTGCTTCAAGCACTCCTTATCCTCTTCATCCTCACTTTTTTCTTCCAATTGCTGTGAACATTGAAAGTCAAAGACAGGAAGTGTTACAAGAATTTTTTGTACGTGCAAATCCAGAAGTCTGACCCAGGAAGAAGAAATCTAACCATCTGCTGATTTTCCATGCTCCTGCTTGTTATAAAAGTTAATGGCAATAACCAAGTGTGTTACTGACACAGGTGAGAGAGACAACTCTCTGCAAAGAGCTTAATCTCAGTAAAATACAGCACAGTCACTAAGGCCCTCCAGATACAAACACACCCAGACATGCAGTATTTATTTCAAACTGGTTTGATTCACCTTACAACTACATAATGGAACCCATTTCAGGTGTAAAATCTTAAGAAGAAGAAGCAAGGAAGGAGATCCCCAAACACACCGTACTACAGGACAAGATCAAATCAGTCTGTATGTTTGTAACACATATAAACACTCCTGGAACAGGCAAGCTGGACCCAAAGCTAAGCAAAATTCCTTCATCACATTTAAAAACAGAAGATTGCAAGGGCTCTCATCTCACTAATAACAGTGAGATTAATTTATTTAATTAATAAATCAGGTTGAAAGGGACCTTGGAGATTATCTCAGCCAACCTCCAGCACAATTGCAGAGCCAACACAGATCAAGTTGCCCAGAGACCCAGTGAGTTTTGAATCTAAAAACAAAACTAAAACTGGATGAGAAGGGTTAACACTAATATTTTGTGCGTAATTATTGTTATGACAGGTACATTTTATAAAACAAGATCTGTCATGTTTAAGATTGCTTAAATTGAAGATTTTAATCTCAAATCTTCATTTAAGCATTAAAATGTTTCACATGAGTGAAAAAATAGGTGACTACAGCGGAGGCTTAGATGTCAAATTGAAACAACATATGCAGAATTATTAACAGACAAGCATTTTAGACTATTACACACCAAGAATTAGCTCCACACAATTGAAGGATCTGTTTTGGTGGTAGAAATGAAGCAAAGGCCGGCACAAACCAGAATGAGACACCCTTGGAAAAAGTACAGTTGTGCTGTTTGATTCCAGTGTGAAATATAAGTATTGTCCTCCAAAATCCAACTGAACACAACATAGTCATGTTTGATATTTGAATGGGTCAGAGAACAGCATTAATTTTTTCCCTAACCAGACTTAATAATTCAGTGCAATAGCTGTCAATGCCAAAGACCACTTTATTTGTGTTTTCAGCCACAAAGGATGACCACAAAGTTTATTCTAGGCAGCTTTGGTTCATGTAGTGTCATCTGTCATACTCTCAACCTAAGCAGCATCAGGCATGAGAGCCTACTCACGCAACAACCACTGAAAGAGGTCTGAGAATGCACCACAACGAGCATTATATCCCAAAAGATCTCGGGGAAAAGACATCATTCCAAGAAGGAACAGACTACCCTCTTCATATTCCTCTAGATTTAGTAGAAGTATCATTTCCCTTTTGCTTCGGTTTTGCAGATCTGGGTTCAGAGAGGATTTCAGACCAATGAGGCAGGTACAGCACCACTGGAACAAGTCTTGAAAGAAAGCTTTGAAAAAGCTGTAACTACCTCTAAGATTTTGCATCTTTCCTGCACAAGCATTCAGAGAAGGCTCTTTGCCTTGTGTGCTGCCTTTTTACAAACTTCCATCAAAATAGTCTGGCTGCATTTCCTATAATTTCTGGGTTGTTACTCTTCAGCAGTGGAAGAGATTGTTTTAGCCTGGTCTCCTTGAACATAAGCTTTATTAGGTGCTACAATATTCTGTACGTTCTCTTCAGAAACAAACTAGTAGAGATTAACATTCATTGCTGTAAGCATTCTGCTCTTATGTTACTTTTTACAGCAACCTCGCTCCAGCTGCAAAAATGTTGGTATTCATCACAGAACAGTCCATGTTCCAAAGCAAAACACATATTTGCATATAGAGAAAGCAGTTAATACTTTCCCATCAGGATCTATTGGGAGTAACCTTATTTCCAAGGCAAACAGAAACGAAATCAGAATCCAATGAGCATAATTATGCTCCAGGTTTAACATTTAGAAAGTAGTGTATAGAAATATGTGCCTTCTTATGCGTAACACCAACACAAATGGCAAATCAGGCAGTACTCTGAACTACTATGAAGACACTTCTCTGGACACAGAAATTTGGAAGTTTATATTCCAGCATAGTACCGTACAATTACCAAAACGAGACTTAGTCAGAACTCAGTGTAAATTACAACAATGATTTCATCTTACGCTGCCCCTGGACAGTTTGGAAAAGGTGGAAAGTAAAATGGCATCACTGGAAAGCACCCAGAAAGTTTCTCTGCAAATCCCACTCATTCTTCTATAGCTGTGCAGTGCCCCCTAATGAACAAACCAGGGAGATGCTAAGTAAGTTGTGGTGGTGGGGATGTTTGTTTTGGGGTTGTTTGTTTGCTTTTGGGGATTTTTTTACAGAAAGTGCACTATATACTATAAAGAATACTATAATATTATGTGAAGGAAGTGTAGACTTGTGATTATCAGCAGTATTATAGAGATTGTGGTTTTTAACAATTTTATGAGAAAATACTGGCTTATAGCTCATGGGATTCACAATACTACAGGCACAGGACCCTGTTCATTCAAGGAAAACAAACTTGGAAAATAAACTGGTAGGGAAGTCTCTAATAAAAAGAAAGTACTCCACATTCTAGGCCACGAGTTCTGAAGAGATACCAAGAAGTGGAAGACAAGGTATTTTGTTCTACCTGTTGCATAACACGAGGATTAGACATAAATTCCAAAGATAGAAAAGAAATCCTTCGCACGCAGTGCACAATTAGACTATGGCAGTTGACCTCTGACACTGTCAGAGAAGCATCTCTGGAAATCTGACAGAAAATACATGAGAACATGCAGATACAACCATAGCAGTAGGTGTCACAATGGATATAAACTCTTGTACTTCAGTGTTTGCATCACAACCTAGACTTCTGTCTTCCTAGAAGATTATTCTGAGTCTAACCACTGAAATTTGTGAACTGCAAGTTCCCCAATTCCTCTGGGAATCAAGACCACAGCTTCATTACACAGAAGACAGAGGTATTTTGTAATCAAGAATAAAAACCAACAGGGTTTCTTCTCCAACAAAGGCAGGCAGGTCTGGCGGCACTTTGCCATAAAACAGTCCTGGAAGGTGGCTCAGTAGCACAGAGATACCTGAGGGCACTCCCTGACTTTTTGTAATTCCTACAAGTAATAAAAAACTCAGCCCAAAGCAGCAGTATACTGAGGACAAAAGAAAGTGCTCTCGTATCTAGAAACTTTAATTTTTAGAAAGCATCAGGAAATCATCTGGGATAGTGGGGACAACTGCAGGGAACACTGTGCACTTCTGGAAAATGCTAGCAGACTAAAGAGCACCTCACAGTTGAACCTTGAAGGAAGATCCACATGCCATATACCTGAACATACATACACAGCTTCAATGCACTGCAATTTGGAAAGTCATTTTGTTTTCATATAAACTCAGACAATCTTGAGCACAGTACAGTAAAAATATTCATACAGTTATCTGTTTATTTAGATCTACATTACAGCAGGAGTGTTACTTGCATCGACAGTGGAACAGAACTTAATGTATTACTGAAGCAATGATAAAAACCTTTCCTCCACTCAAAGTTTAACCATGACTTCTCAGTTTAATTTTAAAATGTTGCATAAAACTGCACATCAAATATCAAACCCCAGATATCAAATAATTAGTTACAAAAAGCCTGCAGCATTCTCTTAGAAGTACATTTTAAAAGACACAGAAGCTAAAAAGCCCTTATCTTTTACTTCACGTTAAGTTTAACTCACAATATAAAACATGATCAACCCATCGGGAAGCATACTGGACAAGTAAAGCATCAAAACAGAGGAAAACAGGAAGCATTTCAACTTTTAGTACAAGATTCCTTGTTCTTTCACCTCTTTACTATGTGACTTAAAATAGATCCTAAATATATGTTGAAAATTCAAGTATATCAAATGTCATCTGAGCCCAAAAACGTAAAAACATTTGGGCTAAAGAAACATGTGAATTTAAGGAACTGCTACTTTGATTACTCAGCGTGAGTGTTCTTATTTGGGAAGGAGTGTTGGGGTGTGTGTGTGTGTGAAATTAAAATAATTCTGTTTCAGAATTCAGTTACACCACTCTGAAGTGCCATTTTGCAAACCAGGATGGACACTGAGCAAAAGTCAGGAAGACCCACTCAGAAATACATGCTACACAAGTCTGTCAGCTGATGTGATGATGCTTTGAATTCAGCAATTCAAAGTTTACTGTAACAGGTTTCTCATTTGGCCATTTTGCCATTAGCATTCCCACAAAGGGGTATAGCCTGTCAGGAGATCATATTCCAGATTAGGTTTGCTCAAGAGTTACTGCACCCTGCTAAGTGTTTCACCTGGTGTCTGCTCAGCAGGAAGAGGTGCAATTTTGCTCTCAGTTTCTGCAATTTTGCTCTCCGTTTCTGCAGCTGGGAAGGAATTCATGTATGTGATCGATGTTAGCTTACACACTCAGCATCTCCTTCACCAAGGAAGGGATAGAAAAGCAAATCCTTCTTTCCGAATGCCTTCTCTGACGTTCTCACAAAACTATTTCTTAAACATTCAGACTTTTTGCAGGCTACTAGCAGCCATCTATGCATTTTACATTCCATTACTGGGAATGGCTACTTTGCCTATAGGAGGCCTTGACTTCTCCAAGTACAGAAAACTCATTTGCTCTGCATTTTTCAGAAATATGGGGTTTGGTTTTTTTGCATATGCTGATGTCTCCTCCACAGCAGCATCATTACCTTTCTGCAACAAATGTACAAGTTCACACAGATCCTTCCAGAGCCTTCATGCTCTGAAACTCTTCTTTCTTACTGTCACTTTGGTTTGTCTCATCACTATTAGCAGACCTGCAGAATACATTAGAAATTTAAAACTCATAATTTAGTTCATAACATTTAGTTAGATCAGTATTTGAAATATCACAGAATATTTACCTGTGTGCTTCCACACTTGTAATTGAGGTCTTCCATTTTCTTCCCCCAAATTTTCCATCAAAGTAAAGACAATGCACTTTGAAAACATCTTCCCTTTCTCTTTTGTAATTGCAAAGTGGAATAAAATTCACTTTTTCTGCTTTGACACAATTCAAGTCTGATCTTTGCCAGCAAATTTTGCAAGGCTGTAAGCAAAACTGGATGACACCTCTATGTTTGGATAGAAATGTATGAATTTTTGAACAAATGTATGAATGCTTGAACACTACGTAGGGTGAATTCACAACTTCAGAGCTCATTCAGGAAGCAAGGGTAGAACCCTGTTGATTTTAAGAGGAACCCTGGTGACTACGTAAAAAAAACAGCAAGTGAAATGAAGTGAAATGAAACAGACAGTGACAAGAAGAAACCATGAATGGAGTTTGTTGTTCCACTTGTGTTTCTTATTTCCTTCATATTTCCATCAGTTTCCATTGAGTATCTCAAAGTGTTGACAGAAAACATAAACCTCCACTGTTATAAGAGAAACAGAGAAAGCTGGTAGCAGGACTAAATCCATAGCTCCACATCCAGAAGTACTTCCACTGAAGAAATCAAGCATATGGAAGTCTCAGCCATAGCACTATGTCTCTCCAAGGATCTGCCTTTTGTACAGAAGGTGGCAGGACAAGAGGACAGGGAAATAAACTACTGTTTTGAAAAGATTATACAGCAATACAAGTGTTTCAGAGACTGTATCATGACTGCCACAGTCGCAAAAACGAGGAGCTGAAAATCCCAGCTAAAATAAGCTTCTTAACATTCAGTCCTCGATGGATTGTGTTGTGTCAAAACTTTTATTTAGTGGGGAAAAAAAAGGATCCAAATTTGTGCAAGTGCCTGTAGCACCCATCCATTTTCATGGGAGCTTGGCCTTGGGTGTTCAGCACAAGCTGCTGCCACGGAAGCTAAAGAGCTCTCTACCATCACCAATAGCAGCCACTGAAAAGTGGGAACAGATCAGTTACAATACAGCTCTTCTAACTCCCACAGGACTAGGGAGCGTTTGCCATGCAGGTGTTTCTAGGAAATTGATTGGGAAAACAGGACTTTGGAACCCTACAGTTAAACATGTACGTGAAGTCGTAAGTCTGGAGTTCAGGACATGCTTCATTTGACTTCCCAAAGAAGTCTGGCCCTATGACATCCTACTCCTGCCTCAAGGGATTGAAGTACAGCATTTGTTGTTACAGGTCCAGCAGGATTGACTGACACAGCTCAAGTGTCACTGAGGACTGTAAGGCAAAGGGTCACAAGGAATATTTTACTCTCACTTTTGTTAGATTTCATCCAGTTTCTGCAGAAAAGCAATTTTAGAGGGATAACAGAAAAAAATATGCTCAGAGGTACCTACTTAGAAAGGAAAGGAGATTATTCGAAATTACTAGAAAATTACCTGGAAAGAGACATCTGCTTCTCAAAAGCCCAGATACATCTGTATCTGGAAACGTGTGTATACGTACACATGTATACATGTGTATATGGAAAAAAGCCCTATAAAGCAAAGCATGCCACTTCATTACAACTCCACAACACATGACAGAAATCACTGACAAATGAAGTGACACCCATGTGCATAGATTCATCTGATACAAACACACAGGAAATCCACCAAAGAGTGCCACAGCTAGAAAGAAAACGAAGGACCAATTAGTTCAATTAACAATAACCAAGTTTCTGGGAAAAGTGTACTCACACACACAAATGTATGACAAAGTTTTATTTTCCCCTATCAACTTTTCCCTTTCGGCTGACGGACACATACATGACTTAAGGCATAAACCCACTAGCACTTAAAGGAGAAAAGAAATAGAAATATTGTCAATGAAACCCCACAAGCAAGAAATAAATACAGAACCTCATTTAACCTGGCTGTGTCAACTCCAGCTTCTGCCACATGACACAACTTCTGTAGCTTTACAACATTCCAGTTGTAATACAAGTTTTCTTAGCTTAACAATATGAAGTTTCTTAAATTTTTCACCTACTGTCATATTCTAGGAAACCTCTTCTTAGACTTCACACCAAATTTTACATCACCCCAGCCTTTTCTCCTAAGAAACACCCAAATACAGTAGTCCTTATCACACACTAGTAACAGTTTGGTCAAGCTACATTTCCCTCAATAGATAGACCTTCATCTGTCACAGAGACCTAGAACTGCACATTATCTCCAGTGGATATAGTAAGTCATCCACATCTGCAGTTACATACAAAAAGATACGTAAAATAGTAATACTTCTGCTTTTTATTTTATTTCAAACTGTATTGTGCATACAAGTTACTGTCTTTGGAAAGAAGCACTAAAGAAAAAGTGATTTCAGAAAGTAAAATCTTCTCCTGACATTAAGTGAATACTTTCTTAAAATAATTCACAGCTAGTTCAGATCTGTGATTCACTGGTTTTAACAGTAATTAAAGGATACCTTGAGAATTGACTAAAGCAACAGAACCTGTTAATCACAGTGCTCATACTAAAGACAAGCAGTCCAGACAGTGTTGTGAGACAATGATCTATAATTGCAGATACTGTAAAAGCTTTGCAGACTGACAAAGTTCAACTAATTAAGACTTGGGTTCTCCACCCTGGGCTGGGTTACACCACTTACAGATGGGATTGCAAACGAAATTCACTCAATTTATTACACTCTGGAACACGACACTGGGTGAAACAAGGCTGAGAATCGAAGTGAAGTCACAGCCCAAAACAGTTTGGAATGTGCTGCCCAATACAACAACCAGTAAGAAACTTTAGAGATCAAGCTCAAGATACTCTAGTCCTAAACTAACATTTTATTACCTTGTGCCTTCCTCAGCAACACGCAACACATTTAATAGCATCAGGTGGGGGAAAGGAGAGTTTATCATCCTGAAAGACCTTGCCAAACCAGAATTATTATTTTTACCATTAGCATGGTGAAAGAGGAAGACAAAAAGGTGTAACTGAAGAGTATTTCTACTTGATCTGAATTGCCAGTCAGTAAAGCCTGAAAAGTTATTTATCATGTACGAACAAAGTTTGAAAAAAAAAATTAGAATATAATAGATGCTGCTGTGAAATGAAAGCAACCTGAGATTTTTAGAACATTACAGACAGAATTCCAATTAAAATACATTAGCAAAGAGATGGTAGGTTACCATTCATAAGTCATTAGACTCAAGTCTGCACTTGGCTTAAAAAAATCCCAACCAAACAAAAACCCTATCAAGTTCTCCTGTTTTCCAGAATATACTGTTTTATCTAAGCAAAGTTTATATGTGCTTTGCAGCATTTCTACTTGGAAAAAAAAGAATTTAAAAGTAATCTATTTGCCCAATGAAAGAGTATCATACATGCGTACAAATGTACAGCATTTGAAACAGTGCCCAATTCAATTCTAAGGTCTTGAAAACCTCTTTCTTCAATTACTAAAGGTCATAGTTATAATTCTGTGATTTAGAAAAGCTCATTTATTATCTGAACATCTGCAGGAAATTGCAGTTTCACACAAAGCTGCTATTTTATATAGTTTCTATATAAAAGTTTGGGGACTTTCAGGTTGGTTGAAGGAAAACACAGCTCTTAGTCCTATGCTAATTACCCAACAATGTAACAGCAAGAAGCTTCAGCTAAAAATAGAAAGTGCATTTGTGCATTCCTGGTGCCCTGTCCAGCTTCAGGAAGGCTTTAGTTTCTAAATAGGATAACCTCCAGTGAATAGAAATCTACTTTTTTTTTTGTAGTCTGCATAGTTAGAAGGTAACTGAAATGCATTTTAAATAGATTACTTTAAAATATGCAACATTATACAACACAGCTCAAAGATAAATGCTAACCTCTCTATCCTTAAGTATATCTATATTCAAGAGAAATCAGATGTTTTGTCCACGTGCTACTTTCCCAACGTTTTGTCTCTTCACAACAAGAGATCCATTTTCATAGCATTTTTAACTTGATTATTCACAGATATGCCTGCAATCCCTAAATCAGGCCTCTTACCATCCAAGAGAATTCAATACAACCTTCTATCAGTGGAACTGTCAGGGCAATATGGCTAAATAATTGCACCGGTATCCTTCTGTGGCAGATAAAAATCAAGCTGGAATCTGTTCAAAGATTCCAGATATAAAGAAGATATAATCTCTGCTAGCAATGACTACCTGAGGCAGGGATTCATATGCTGAGTGCACACTGATGTACTCAACGACAGCTGAAGATGTTGCCATGAGAGATAACCTCTCTTCATGTGCACCTATTATCCATCACTGTCTATTTTGTGTACATAATATGTGTGTGCTGACAGACCACAGGTGTCCAGCTAAAATGTGACATGAGCAACACAGTGGGAAGGAAACCTGTGAGGTTATTATCACATGTAGAACAAAATCCAGCCCAACAATATCAGACTGACAAAAGGTAGAGGGACTCTGTGGGTGTGTAGAGCATGAATGTGAAAAGAAAAATTTTTCATAAAGCAGAGGTCACAAGGTGCAAAAAGACTGATAAACTTCTGGAGTGAGGTTTAGCTTAGACTCCAGGTTGCCCTATACAAGGCAAACACAAGCTGCTCCCCATTCCATAGGCACACATGCTCTCCTTTCCCCCCCTAAAATTGCCAGTGGCAAGAAGCAAGGCAGGATGCCTGGGTGTCAGACAACATTAATCCTTCATGCTTTGTCCATTAGGTAATACAGTGCCATGTTCACAGGGAAGTATGCAAAGCCTTCAGTGCTGCATTTTGAGACTGTGTGCTAACAGCATGAGCAGAGAAACCTTAAGTCTGTGCAGGTCGTTATCATACAAAATGCAAACAAGCTGTGTCAAACCTCCCTTCCACTGGACTGTCGTGAAAGGAAATACTTAATATTTAAAGCTGTCTGAAGTCAGACTAAATCCTATGAATGAGACAAACAGATCAAGCACACATCCCAAAATTTTTCAAAAAGCATGTTATATAAGACAAGCTACGTGCCAAAGGTGTACATATAGATCTAAGTCAGTAAAAATGGAGATAAAACTGTAGACACCTAGGCTCAAAGATGAGCTATTGGCTTATCTAAAGACAACCAATCAAACATTCAAGGAAACACACACAGATTTCTTAAAAATTGTATTGGTTTTTGGTTGTTGGTTTTTTTTTTACTTCTGATCCAAATTTCTGTAAGTAGTTGCTTGGAACACTGTATACCTTACGAATTTCCATTAAGCCCAAAAAAAGATTCTACTGGAAAGTTTTCCTCAAAATGCTTTATACTCCTTAAAGGCCATTATTCAATACCGATAAGTGCCCCAGGAAAACATTCTGCAGCTATTATGTTTATATGTGTATGTTACTGTTGCCCTGTCAATGCAAGGTCTAATTACACATAGCCCAAGTATAAATATCAACCAAGCCTTCCCTTCGAAGGAAGGATATCACCTTCACAATCTCATGGGATGTGCACTGCAAGAACACTGAAGCTTTTATTAAAATAAAATGGAAGTCTGAAGAGGAATCTTGCTGTGATTTCAAATTTATGAAGTAACAGCTTGAGAAAGGCTTGGACATTTTCTATAATACAGCCATGTGCCATCATCTCCTAGCACTGCTGAAACAATCATACCAAAAATATGAGTGTGTAGATATCTACTGCTTTCTAGATTGATAGATTACTCAACAGAAATCATTATCAGCTGATATTCAGTTAATTACAGCATGCACCTGCAGAGCACATAGCCTGCTTTTCTCTCAACACGGCAGTTTTATTATTCACTTTCTAGTAAACGATTTTACACCTAACTGAGCACACAAAGCTCTGATACCTAACACTGAGAACCATGAAAAAACCCAAACCCAAACCAAACACATCAGACTGACACAATATTCTTACTTTTAGCAGTTCAAAATAATGAAGACAGTGGTAAACAGGGGCAAGGAGCAGCCGGGGTAGAACATACTGAACAGCTTCTTTAAAGCCTTCACCTATTGACTAGAAACAAAATAAGTTTCAGTCTTAAAATAATACATGTACTGAAGCAACAACACAATGTAATTAAAATAGTAATATCAACATGTCTTATTTAAAGGCAAGTTACCTGTAAATAAAATGCTGCTCCTGGCTTTGATAATTGACTTAGAAAATGATCATGAAACCCAGGTCGCAAAATATCTTGTGCATATGATTCGTATGGATCAAATGCTAGTTCCTAAGAAGAGACAGAGAATAATTTTACAATCACAGAATGGCTTGGGTTGGAAGGGACCATAAAGATCATCTAGTTCCAACCCCCCTGCCGTGGACAGGCATGCTATCAGTTTACAAAACTGATTTAACAGCTAAACTTCCACATTTCTTCAAAGAAAATACATATCCTACACAGGAGAGACTTTTCTGCATACCTTTTCCAAAACACCTATAGAGAAGAATCAATACTTTTATGTGCACAGACTCATGGATTAAATCAGTCCAAAAGAGATCTCTGGAAGTCAACTGGTTCAATTCTTTGTTCAAAGCAGTGCTCACCTCAGGGCCAAAGACAGATCCATCATCCAAGCTGGCTGAGGATGCTCAGGGTTTCATCCTATTGAGTTCTAACTCCAAGAACAGAGGCACCACAACCTCTCTGGGCAGCCTATCCCAATGTTCAATTGTTCTCATTGCAAATTCCCTCTCCACCCCCCGGTATCTAATCAGGACTAACCTTTTTACGATCCTCATGTTCTCTCACCCATCTCAGAGTTCCCAGCTGAGAAGAGTCTACCCTGGCCATCCTCACACCTTCCCTTCAGGTAACTAAAGACAGCAATAAGATCTCCTACTTCAGCCTTCTCAAGAATCAACAAACCCAGCAGTGTCAACCCTTTTTCTGCACCGTGGGCCTAAACTCCTCAATCATCATGGCAACCTTCACTACAAGCCAATCTTGTACCAGAAAGCCCAAAACTGGACACAGTACACCAGATTTGGTCTCAAGCTCTACACAGAACTGCCAGCTACACATTCCCTAATATAATCCAGGAGGTAGTAAGCCTTCACATCCGATTCCCAAGGATCTCCCAGCCCTGGCAAGCAGTGCTGCTCCTCAGCCAGGCAGCTGAGACAGGGCATGGGGTTGTTTGCTCCCAGGTGCAGAATTTCATGTTTGCCTTTACTCAGCTCTAAGAGGTTCCCACAGGTCCATTTCTCCAGCCTGTCAGGTCCCACAAGAAGTAGCTCTGTTCTCCTGAGGGTCCCCCCACAATTTGGCAGCACCAACCAACTGGATGAGGTAGACCTCCTTCCCCAACACCAGTGCAGATATTAAACAGTACCAAACCCTGAGGAACACTGCTGACCACTGGCCTGCAGGTGGCCTTTGTACTGCTGATAACAGCCCTCCAAAAGCCTGACAGCTCAGCCAACTGCACATGTTCTACAATTCAACCAGCTAGGCAGCATCTCACCAAGCTGGCTGTACCCACACTGTGACAGACTGTGCTGAATGCCATGCTTAGTTCAGATAAAAGATATTAACTGCTCTTCCCTCTGTCCACAGACACAGCCATCTCTATGAAAGCAGTCAAGCTGGTCAGGTACAGTTTGTCCTTCGGAAATCTATGCTGGCTTCTGCCAACCACCTTCTGGTCCTTCACATGGCTGGATGTGAAGTCCAGAAAGATTTGCTAATCTTCTCAGGGACCAAGGAGAGGCTGACCAGCTTCTAGTTTTACAGGAACCTCCTTGTCAGTGTTGCTGAGTTTTTCACCTCTGCTCTCTAAACAGGCACTCTAAAAGCTGAGATTTAGAGACTAAAAAGATAAGAGCACTCTCAAAAATGGACAGTCCCTTCACCACAGTGTGATCGGAAGAAGAGATCTCAAACTGAACAAAGGCAGCTGGAACAGAGATCTAATTGCAAGTATTAAAATACATATGAATAGCAAAAAAACCCCCCCAAACCCCCAATCCCATTCTCTTACCTCTGCCATATCTTCAAAACAGCTGCCTACTAGTGGGTGAGGACTACCTTCATCTGTCATTTCAACAGTGTCCTCTATATGACCCAGTAACTTCACACTAAGTTCATGGATGTCTGATATACGACTAAATATATTTTCCACATCCTGCAAAGAGCAACAAAACAAGACAAAAGTCAAGCGTGCAAAGCTACTCTGTTACGTTGTCAAAGTCAAGGACTTCCTTAAATACCACAAGATTTTACAATTATTTTATAATACACTTCTTCTGTGATTTATAAATATATAAAATGTACATTATTCAAACGTGGCAAAGAACAGCAACAGATCTTAAAATTACAGGCCTGCAAATGAACATAAGTAAATGGGAAGGTTTATTCCACAGTCCTACAAAACCTGCCAGTGCTCTTTTACTATTTCTATTTCGAAATTCAAGAAAAGTGCTTTCTCTACTACTGATACATTAAACTCAACAACAATTAAGTTCCAGAAGTATCCATCTGTATTTATAGATATTATAGTAGGAGCTTTTTGTGTTTGTGGTTTGTACAATACTTACATGAGATGAAAACAGCTTGGAGTTGGAGGCATATGGCTCTCTAAAAACTCTGATAATGAGATTCAGTTCCCTTATATATTGTCGAACTTCTGCCATAAATGACTTCACTAGATCATAATAGGTTTGCTCCCCTGAGGTGGAGGGTTCTTCATCAGATAAAGTTAGTGCACTTAAATCTTCTACATCTTGATGGAACATATCCATTAATACCTAGGCAGCAAAGAGAGGGAAATCCACAAAGTGAGAACCCCTTTTCAAGATTGACCAGTGAGTTACCAATAAAGAAAACATATTTTTCCCACAATATCAGACTGATCAGCAGTAAGATTTATCTATTATCGCTCTGCAATCAGCTGAGCATTACAAAAGCAAACTCCATTGCTATGAATTTGCAAGTCATTATTTGCAGTGGCAATTTCTGAAGACTCCAGTCACTTAGACCAATCCAGGCATCTCTCCAAGAACGTGGTCCCAAAATCAATTACAATTTTAAAAGGTGAAGTACACAAAAACAATTAGCATTTAGCTGTGTGCTATTGCTCTGAATCAGCAGTGCACAATCTAAGTTTCTGAAGACACTGTACTATCTGAAGTCAAAAGGTGCGGGCATTTTGGCTTTTCAGCTTCAGCTTTATCAGGAGGTCGCACATGATCATGCTCAGAACCCTGTGATCTACCTGCAATGAACACTGGCCTGTCCACAGACTGTACATGGCCCAGTTTCTGTCCTTAACTGCTGAGCTCTCTCGTTAAAATGAACCCTTGAGGAAGGGCACCAGCTTCAGAAACCAGTCCTACTGCAGAACTACACAGACAACAGGAACCCTAGGAACAGGAACTCTGACTGCCAGAGGTCCCAATTCATACCCAAGCAAGATTTACCCAACAAAAGCAATCAATAATTTAAAGTTCTCAACAAAAGTGGATCACTGAACACTTCTTCCAAATGTGGTGCATGAGCCAGGAGTCATTATAATGACTCTCTAAAAGCAGAGCAATGCAGGACATTTTGCATTAAGCCTGACTTCTGAAGCTCTAAGAACAGAAGGTGATTCACGGTTCAGAGTGAGTGACTGTACATGGAACTCAGGTTAAAATGAGAATCCTAAGTAATTCTGGGGAATGGGACATGATAGTGTCACTGCTGTAGGAAATTACATGGAATAATCCAAGTATTCAAGGAGACCCCACCACTTCTAACTTTCCTTCACAGATACAGTTCTAGCACACTGCTAAGAGCTTCCAGGCTGTATTCACCAGGCCCATTCACTACAAAGAAGACTTAGGCTGAGATGCTAAGGAGATGGGAGTTTTGTTTGACCCACTGAAACACTACTTTTTATGTTCAATACAGTCTTAAGTTAGTGCTGCTTCACAGTCATTTTCAAAGCATTCACACATTGCTGAGATTAGGCAAGTGCAATCAAGAGGAAGAGAGACAACTATTAATAAGCAAGAGCTTTGAAAGCTCAATTAGCTTTCTGGAAGTTTTGGTCTATTACTGGAACCATATTTTTTGACACTAATTTCTTCTGTCAAAGGTAGAATATTCCATGTACTCACTAAGAAAAAGACACTGTCCTCTCAAAATTTAACTACTGCTTTAGTTGTTCGTTAACATGACAAACCAGAGTTAGGCTTACCTTATCAGCACACATTGCTACTTTAATATCTTGTTTTGTAATCTCATAATGTCTTATATTCCGCACATAATTCCCAGCCAGTTTTAAGATGTCTGCAGAAATGTACTCTAATACTGCTACTATGTAAACAGACACTTGGTGGTCAATTTTGTAGCCTAGAACTTCCTGAAAAGGAAAAAAAAAGAAGAAAAAAGCATTCCACTGTTACTCAGGTGATGAACCAGACACCGCAGATTACAACTCAAACCAGTAAGTAAGCTTAAGGCCCTACTCAATAAAGATTCACCACATATCCACAGCGTATTTTGGGAATAGAAACACGGGAGTGTGTAGGCCTAGAGAAGAAATAGTGCCATTGGAGATGCTGCTCTATTAAATGTGGAGGTGCCAAGAGCCAACTAACTGCCCCAAAAACCTCACTTAAACATTTAGGGCTATTTCCACAAATCTCTTGAGTGTTTTCTTAGTCACACAAAATGAAACATAAACAATCAAACTTATACAACGGGTTCTTGGCCTTGTTTGTCCAAAAGACAACTGAGTGATTTTTAACTCAAAAATAAATATATTCCATTAACTGGAACATTTAGAGCTATGTAACAAACACAGATATTCTTAATTCTTCTAGTTCACAGCTCAGGCAGCACACAGAAAGTACACAAAACAAAGGGGTCGACCTCTAAAAGCAAGATTCCACCACTGCTTACCTTTAACAAGGGATGGATTTTTTCTACTGGAAGAGATAACGGATTCCTTCGTTTCCTCTTCTCAATAGCAGACTGGGCATCAGCTATTGCCCACTTATCAATAGGATGGGGGAAACTTTTTTGAACACGATCCTTAAGACAAAAAAACATGACCAAGGGGTAAATGCACCATCTGAATGATCTCAGCAATGTACCTATGCTATCAAATTGTTTTCTATTACTTAAACAAATGGTTGCTAATATTTGTATTTAAACTACAAAAGCTTATACAAGATGTGTAAATGTTACCATTTTGGTACATGCTGCTCACTACATTCAGAAGGATGCTTCAGAGTATCATTATCAGAGAATTATCTAATGCTCAAAATTTAAGAAATGCCAGAATTAAGCTGCCATTGAAGGCACAGTTTGCTTCCCTTGTGCACATGCCTGATAGAAGACTATTTTGAAACCTGACTACATTTTCTTCTAGACTTCATTCCCTGTACAGGATAGTCACTGAATGAAATTATAACAGGCTTTCTGTTTTACCTTTACTGATCACCACATGGTCCAGCCTGTACACATGCAAATTGCTCTGACGATGACAACAAACATAACAGAAGAAAACATCCAACAGATCCAACATCCAACAGAAGAAAACATCCACATATTCTAGAACAGTTTCAGTCTACAGGTGGGCCAGATATGGCCCAGTTTATTTACTCCTGCCAGCAGTCAGACTGCTGGAGGACACCTGCACACTCCCATGCACTGAACAACTCTCCTGCTGGAACTCACACACAGATCTCTGAAGGTTCAAAAGCTTCACCATTTTTTTGTAGCCCTGATATTCAGAGATGCCAGAAATTCATTTTCTCACATAATTTCATATTCTATTTTTTCAGACCACAGTTCCCACTGACTGTTTCAGTTGCAAGTGCTTACTTACGTAAATATGGCTCCTGTTTGAGTAACCATGAAATGAGGAAGATGAAATTAATGACCACTTACAGAGAGCTGGTACAGGAAAAAGTACACAAACAAAAACTTTCTAACCAAAAAAAAAAAGTGACAGAATACTATTCTAAAAAGATAATACCCAGCTTTTCAAAGTGCAGGCTTTTTTTTCCCCCCCCTCATAACACGTCAGCAAAAGGAAAGCAGAGGTCCAAGAAAAAAAAAGTCTGATCCACTAACAACAATTCACACCCTTAACAGGGTCCAGTCTGTTGTCTGAACAGTGAAGGTGTCCCAAGGGGAAAAATGAATGTGTCTGACCATATAATTAAAGACAGCATCACTGTGCATGAACACCAAGCGGGTAAATGGTGGTTGCTTGATCATCTCTATTTCTTGCATTTCTTCTGTCTTCAGAGCCACAAAACTCATAACACAACACTTTGTGTCGAGTTTTTTGTCAGTGTTGTTTAAAACACCATTAAACAACCTTCCCCAAACCTCCTGTCTCTTGAGCTGCCAGACCAGAATGATGTTGCAAAACAGGTCAGCCATTAAAGGGGGACACTGGAACATCACTGGAGCTGTCAAGTGTTCAAAAGGGAAGAGGAAGGATGAAATTCATGAATCTTGAGCTCTAAGCCACAGGTTAAACAGTTTTTTGTTGGTGAGGTTTTATTTGTCATTAGTTTACTTTCTTCCAAATGTGAGGAAGTCACTTGGCACAGGCCCTGGCCCCAAGCACTGGCAACCAACAGGCACTCAGCAGACAGAGTCTGTGGCTTGGCACCAAAGTCTTTAAATCATGGTTAAGCACCAAGTGCTATCAAGGTATTCATGGTCCTACAAGCTTAAGTGATACAGCTCCACTCATTTGTTCCTCAGATGGAAAAACTCTTCAGGTCAACCTCTCTTCTTAAACATTAAGCTGCTTTGCTGAGCAGCAGATGTTGTAGATCTTTGAAAAGGCAATGGTAAGAGACGAGGTCTCTCTATAGAGGAAAGAAGTGCTCCTAAACTCATTCTGAAAAAGTGACTGAACTATTTTTGTTTTAATTTCTGGGAGAGCAGGGGGTATAACAGCCTAAATTACCATGCTGAGAAAGCAGCCTCAGACTAAGAAGCTGCAGTTTGCATACAGTATCAGTGAGGGGAAAAAAAAGGTCTTTTGAAAGGAACCAGCCAGCTTTATATACAAAATTTACACTCACCATCTATTAAAAAATAATACAGCTCACAGATAGTTTTGCTGTGCATTGAACAACAAATTCAACTGATAGGAAAACAGGCTATTAGAGAACTCAGTAGGCTTTATGCAGAAGGCTCTGCTACATAAAGAGACATAATTACTGCTTTCCTTTTTGCATTGTGAAATGATTAATATAGTAGCTTTCGTGTAATAGTTCAAATTATTTGCAATAAGATTTGTAGTTAGCGCTCTCTATACCTCTACATCCAGAAAACTTCTTGGTTGAGCTTGACACAACATATTTAACAACTGAAGAATTAACTCCTCCACATACTGCAACGCATCTTCAGTAGAGGAAAGTTTAGGATGGACTTGCACCTGAACCTATAGGAAAGAGAAGAATTCAAGCTTTGAGTTTTGTTCTTCCCCAAACCACATGCTTTACTTGCAAAAAAAAGATGACAAAACCCAAGGCAAACAGCCCAGAAAAATCCAATCCAAAACGTAGCTTTTTTAAGGCCCATCAGACAAACCTGAGTGAAACACTCACACCCGAGAGAAATACAAATCTCAAACACTTTAGGTACTCAAATCACTATAAATGATGTTTAATGTCAAGAAAATGGTTAATTAATGATTGTGCTTAGTAGTGCAATTAGGAAAACTTTTAAAGCCCTTGAATAAACTTATCTCTCCACTAGTTCTTAAACCACTGTTTTTACAGAGGTTTCAGCAGTGGGGGTTTTTCCCCTTTGAAAAGTCATTGTTCATCACAATCTATAATAATGAAATACAGAACATTTTTCACAGAGCACACTACAGAAACAACGATTTCAGCAGCATTTATTATTTCAAATTATTTAATCCATTCGCAGTTAGCACTGATAAGATCGGCTTAGAAGTTTGTTTCCATAGTGGTTTTTTTTAAATATGTCAGCCCCTATAGTAAAAAAAACACTTCAAAAAAGGCCACAGTGTTGTCCTGCCATTAAGTGGCAGCTGAGAGGTTTTGAAAATTCAGTCTCCATATGTTTACTTGTATGTCATAAGCGTGTCTAATTTCTTACTGGTGTAAATTCAACAAGGAACAATCCCCCTTGCTCCTCCCATTTTTTTTCCAGACAGTCACTTAACTTCTGAAACCTCAAGTATACCTTTCCTTTGCACTTCTGTAATTCACAAAAGAGCACAGTTTTAACCATCCTAAATTTCAGGCACACAAAGCTCAGTGCTTCAGAACTTAAACAGTTTAATCTCAGTCCTACACCGACGGCAAATATTATGCCAGAGCAAGCGGACTGCTGACTTTCGCAATGCATCTGTCAAGCCCCAATTTCATCATTTTACTGTTCCCCTGCACACAACTCAAAATGCCTTCAGTTCTCTCAATCACTAACACGAGAGCCTAACGACTCTGAAGCAAAACCCAACAATTCGCCTTATCCAAATGTTAAACCCATGTCTACATTCAAATAATGCTGCCATAATTATTTAATTTCACACCTGAGTCTTAATTCCTGTTTGCAGTTATAGCAAGAACTGAATGTTATGAAGTTCAAACACACAACAGCCTCAAACAGAAATCCACCTGCCTGCTAAGGCACTCATTAGTCTGAAAGCTTCATGTCTGGGCATAGTCTTGGTGCTCACTTAACTGCTGTTGAGATTCAAATACACTGGATCACGCGTTTGGCTTCTTGCAGACTGCACACCATTATTCAGCAGGTCTTAAAAAACACCTCCAGAAGTCACTGCTTTTTAAACTTAAAAGCAGCCTGGCAAAAATAGAACAGAAGAACTTCTCTCCATTTGACTAGCTAACACAAATATTTTGATTATGCCAACAGTTTCACTTTTCCTAAGAACTTCGCTACGCACAGCTACAGAGCGTGTTTGTGGAGCTACACGAATAACAGCATGCCAGGCAGTCCCAAACATTATTTACAATTCAAACACTGACATCTGAAATACTGTACCAGCTTGGAACACCTGAACACCAGAAATTACAGACTTGCCAAAGTGTTCTCTTAAAGAGCAGAGCTGATCTGAGCCGTCTGGAAGATGCTGCCTTTAATGTTCTTTTTTTTTTGAAGTAGAACTGAAAAAATTTGTATTACAGTCTCCCTATATCATACTCCAGCACTTCGTATTTCAAGAAGTGCTAAATTACCAGGTCAATTCAACAGTAAAAATACAGAGCATGATGAACGGGAGTGATGAAGAGCAGTTCTATTTTCTCCTTTACTTAGAAAACAGGCCAGACTTTAATAACCTCATTACAACTCCTTTCGTCTGTAACACAGAGCCTATAGGAATAAGAACAAACAAACAAAAATACCACATCAGGCCATAACCTGAAACATTATCCACAGTCAGCCAAAACAGAGTCAACAGTGATAACCTACTCTGAGTTCAGGAGATAAAAGTTTCAGACATTTTCCCTAAGCATTTCTGTTTGGGGCAGTGACGCCATCCTTCTCAAAGGCCACTGCCGAGCTCCACTTTAACAGAACATCCACCTTGGCAGAAGAAAACATCATGAGTTGCCATTGGCTTGCCAGCACAGCTTATCTATATTAGGTAGATGGTAAATAACCTTCATTGCTACGTGACAGTATCAGTTAGGGTTCAAAGTCATACAAGCGAACAAAAGAAAACAACCAGACTAACAAGGAAAAGTACAGCACAGTTCGGTGCACGGTTATCAGAGAAATGTGTAATTTCAGTATCTGCACTACTGTAGTACCCAAAGGCTCAGAATGAGAACGACAGAGTGTTATTTGAGGGTACTCAGTGCAAGTCCCAAGTCCATTACCTAACACATGATGCAAGGCTGGGTAAGACGCAAGATTTAGTAAGAGAAGACAAGAAATGGGAACATCTGTTAGCATAAACCATCACATGATTAGTTTCAAAAAAAAGAGAAGATCGAATTACCAGGGGCTTTCCATCTTTCTCATAAAGTCATCTCAGATTTTAAATTAAAAAACGTGGGCCACCCTGCCTTATCAACCTTGAAAAACAGGAGTATGGCTTGAATCCCACCAGATCCTTCAACCCTACTTAGGAATACACATGATAAAAACAGACTAACAACTTCTGAAGTGTTGTGATGTTTAGATCAGATTCTTATCTGAACATCTAACCTCTCCCTTAAATAATGACAGAACCATTCCCTTCCCTCCTACACATATAGTGAAATGTCTGTCTTATGATAAGAGAAATTACTAAAAAAGCAGCTTAAAAACTTTCAAAAGAAGCTTCAATTCTTCAAAATACCCCAACCAATTCTAATGGGCAAATACAATCCACATCAGCTACAAATCTCTGCCACCATGGCTGTTTCCACTCAACTCATGTATTCACTTTTTTGAATATCCAATCTTCTCAATCTTTGCTAATTCTCAAAAGAGAAATGACCAGGGTTTTCTTTATTTATGGATAAGCAGAGGCAACATTTCTTGAACAGCTTTTCAGGATCTGCTTAAGAAGATGAGCAGAGACAAACAGTGCCTGCTTAAAAAAAAAATAAAATTGTAACACTTAGAGAAAATCCTACAATATGAATACTCGGCTATTTTTCCCCCCTGCTTTTTTTCATCCTCTTCCCTTAAAACACACAAAAGCAAAGAATTTCTATCAGGAACACCAAGAGCTTAAAAATTAGGCAGCCATAAATCTAAACTGGCAGAAAAAGTCACTGACACCAACAACAAAGAAGAAAGTGCTTAATGTATAATACAAAGATAAATACGGCTGATCTTAGTTTATAACCCATAGCAGCTTATTTTATATAAAGTCTTCTCAAACCATTTTTTTTCCCAAACTCCGCATAATAAATTAGAATATAAACATTCCCACAAGCCTCATGGGAAGCAGTAGGAACTTAGACCAAACCCTGAGAAACGTTTCATTTAAAGGATTGCAGATCAAACAGCTTCAGGTTACACAGAGGCTTGGTCTCCAACAGGTCCAACACAACAACTCCTAGGCTGGTCACGAGATGACCAGACTGACACTCAGCAGCTTGTTCTGCATTAGAAAGAGGTGTTTGATAATAGATAAGACAGGAAGACACTGTGAATTTAACAATCTGATTGATACTAAATCTCACATCCTCAACAACAGTTTTCAGTTACCTCTTCCTCAGTGGCCATGAGAAAAAGCAAAACAGGCTGCTTATAAGCTGAAAAATTTCAATTCAGGATGAAAAAACCTGGCTCCAGAGACTTCTTAAAGCAACTTTAAGTTACATAAACACCAGCTTTGTGCTCCTAAAGCATCATTAACAATCAACACAATCAGGTTCACAGTTGTTCTGTTAAGTACAGAACACACCAGGCAAATCCTGCGGCTTGGGAGAGAACAATACCTGACCTGAGTCCATCAGGAGCAGCAGAAGCTCCAGCAGCTTCAGAAAACAGCATAACAAAAGGAAACGATTCTAAAGCTACGTAACAAACTGAAATAAAAATGAAGCACCAACTGCTAGATACAGATAATTTTTTCATAGCTGGGCTAGACTACCGCTGTACTGGGATTCTGGCAAGAAGTCACAGTATGAACCAAAAACCAACTCCTGCTGAAGAACAACTGTGCTTCACTGCTGAGCAGGGGCTATGCTACCAGTCTGCCCTGGTGGCAGCTGAAGGGCTTGTAAAAAAGGGTCTAAAGGGAAAAAAGCATCATATTTACCACATCATATTGATCATGGAAGGAGTTTTGTAATGAGACAACATGCCAAGCCGCCCTCCAAAGCACTATCAGAGAGGATAAAACTTGACTGACTGTAAGTAGTTTTCTAAACTGAAAATTTTCTAAACCTTTGCAGTTTATTCAATGGATTATTAGTAGAAATTATTTAGCAACAGAGGAGATCATTCTGGTGAGAATTTTCTCCAACTCAGCACCTTTGAAAGTCTTCACTAATGCTGTAACTCTTATTTTCACTCAACACATCTCTTCTTTATTTTCCCTCAATGACTAAAAAACCACTGACAAGCTTATCACTAGCTTAACCCCCCAGGACAAAGTACTTCATGTACACCTTGCATGGATGAGTGTTCTTATAGAGTCAGGACTCCTTAAAAAGCTTTTTCTTCTATTCTTGTACATCTCTCCTGATATTTGGTAACCATGACCATGTTTTGTTACCTTGATCAATTAAAAATACAGTAAATTAAATCAAATACAAATGTCTTGGATGCACACTTCAGAAACAATTCACCAAGGATGCGGGATTCGGATTTTTGGTAACATTCTGCTGATGTCTCAGAACAGCAGCAGTATTACACTGCTCCACTGAGCAGGTGAAAAAAATCATGCAGTAAAGACTTGAACTGTAGGAGGTTCTTAACTTTATCCTCCACAGCCATCAGAAGACCTGAGGACCCAAACTGATCAGCAATTAAGAATGCTCTACATCTTGTGTGAAACAATGCTAAGAGTAAGAAGTGCCATTCTGAGTAGCAAGTGGCAACTGGTTTGTCACCCAATTGGAAGAGCCAGGTAATTAAAAATCAGGTAGAAATATCTTCATCAGCAACAGCTTCCTGAGAACTCTGTAGTCACTGAAGCAGCTTTTCCCATGTCTTTTGCTCCACAAAAGGTCTGGACGACCGTCTAGATGGCACACGGAGTCCCTGGAAGCACGCTGTCTGGAACAGCTTCCTTAACTGAGGAAGCAAATCCCTCCAGTTGCCAAGCCACACCAGTCCAATCATTCTGACCACAATAAATTCCAGCAGTACCCCTGGTTAATTGCTCAACTGATTCAAAACAATTTGAGGTATACAAACAGCACAACATTCTTTTTTCTCCATCATCAAATGGCTTAAGGTATCCATCAGTAAGGATGACATGCTTCCTTCCTACTGCAAAAACCAATGGATCAGGGAACAAGCGCATCACACACCTGCAGAGAAAATCTGACTCCAGGAACAAGTTATACCAACCAGATGAAGCCATAAGGAATGATGTTCAAGAAAAACTATCCAAAATGTTATGACCAGAATAAAGTGTATAAATTCACTAGCAGAGGAACACCAGTGCTGGAAGTGGCATCACTTGGCAGGTGTCCCTTCTGAGTCTGTTTTCCAAGGTGCATTAAAAGCTGTGTATCTCCAGGTACCCGAGACCTCTGGTGTTTCACATGTCTTGAAGCCTTCATCTTCAGCCCCAGCATCTCACCTTCTGTCCATCCTTGCAACTACAATTTCAGACACCTGTTGTTACTCTTTCTTCCTTTTCTTGTACCTCATCACCATGATTACTGCCTTCTGCCAGCAAACAAAGATCTCTGCAACACTCCTCTTCTGCAGCTTCAAAATAATTGTGACCAGGCAGAGAAGAATCTCAGTTGACATCATTTTCTTCCTAATTGAGTGCACTGGAGTCTATCTTGACAGCATCTAAAGAAGAATCAGAAGAAAAGGGATTACATTATGATCTCAGTGGTACAAGAGCTGCTTTTTGCAAAAGCAGCTGTTCAAAGCAAATACAGCTTTACTGCTAAAGTTCATGTCTAACGAAATACAAGGCATGGTCTCCTAAGAACTGCCTAACGTAGGAAGAGATTTATTCTTACTCTGTATTCTTGGGATTGCTGCTTGATTAAAAAAAGAATAAAAATAATTCACTGGGAAAAAGAAAACTATTTGCAGTGATTCAACAACACCTATTTTTTAAGAAAGCGATCCTGAGGCTGTTGTTTGAGCTCTGCATTAGAAACCAACTCACAGTTACAAAAGGGCAATGGCATTTTAATGATTCAGTCCACGTGTGGCAGCTTTCCCCAAGAGCTGCAAACACTCCATCCTGGTGTATGTGCTTTTACAACGTTAACTGAAATGCCACTCTCCTCCATTGGACCTATTAATTCAACATAGGTCTCCACACACTATTAAGTCTAATTTCCAGCTGTGCAGGAAATCATCACAATTCTGCCTCTACATCTACCTGGTTTCAGGCATAGTTCAGCTGCTGTCACTATCTGAGAAGGAGTGTCAGCATCTGGTCAGCTAAGGGAGAAGTGAAGGAAAGGTTGTCCTCCAGCAACAATAGGATGCACGTGAGCTTCCAAAAATCTGACTCCTACAGGGACAGCAATGCTCCGGCAATTCAGCAAAGTCACAAGGCACCCGTTTCCCTCCGGGACAGCCCTGCCCTTTGACCCCACCGGGACATGCTGCCACCCTCTCCACTTTACCAGTCCCACGTGCTGGCCTGTGGGTACAGCTCAAGTCTTTGGTGAGCTACCCAAGGGGTCACTGACTGCAGGGCTGCACCTGCCTCGTGAACCACGACAGACGATGATCAAGGCAAGTGCCCTGTGCTGTCCATGGGTTAACCTGCCACCCACGACAGGTTCATTACTTCAGGGGCCATTATCAGGGCAACACGCCCTACTCAAAACTATCTGTACCCCTATTAAGTTAGGAAAATACATTATATGGTTTCTCCATCAATGAAGAAGCCAGTAAGATAGCAATTTAACAATTTCATCTGGCATTTAGTTTTCCTGCAACTCAAGTATTTGGCTCTTCGGTAAAGCTGGTGACAATTTGCACAGATTCTTTATTTCCATCTTTACAGAAACAGAAGTAGTAAGCAGCAACAGCCCAACATAAGGTAGGAAACAGGGGGTGATCTCATGAAAAGCTGAGGTCAAAAGAGTCAACACCTGCCAGACAGTTACAAGTTTCAGTGTGAAGCCTTCAGAACTAACTCCCCTTGACTTTGTCACCCGTCTACCCACAAAGAGAAACAGAGCAGAGGACAACAAAACCAAGACAACTATACCTTACAGGGCCAGCTCATCATCCTTGGTAGCTTGTCCTCGTTGGCATTCTCTGCTGACCTCAGATTCCAGAACTCCTTTTCCCACTGCAGAATTCATCCAACTCCTTCACGAAGCATCTTTAATGCAGGGTGACTTCACAAATGGTTTGTCCACTGGGAAGAAATCTGGCGCTTCAGCTGTCACAAGTTATTCCAAAGTTTTAATGCTTGCTTGCTTTGAATCCTCAGTCTGTGTACTCCAGTCGTCAGCACTGAGACTCCTTCCAAATTTGACAAACATTTGCTCCATCATGGAATAAACCATCCTCCAAAGGAACAAGCTGTCTATGGTTGAGACCTTGGGTAGCTCCAGTTTCCAAGCAGGCTTCAGGTGGCCGGGTGTCCAAGTGCTTGCAAGCACCACAAGTGAGTCCTACAGTTAGCGCTGAAGTTTCAAGGAAGCAACTACCCAGGGATAAGACATTAACAGCACGTGCTACGGATGAGACAAGCAAAAAGACTTCCAAGAACCGGACAAAGCCACACAGTGCTGGAGACCTCAAAGAGCATGCCCAGAGAAGAGAGGCAATACGTTGCAAGAGGAAATTAGGAAGAAATACTGCATGTGTACAACTGCAGCACCTAAGACCTCTCAACCAGCCCTAGGAAGGAGCCTTTCACGCAGAAGTTGCAGATAATCGCTGTAACCAGACAGTAACTCAGAAAGTGTTGCCGTGCACGACAAAACCACGTGAAGTTCTGCAATCTGAGGCCAGTTCAAGCAAGAGTGTCACAAAACTTGTTTCTTAAGCCTTCTACTTTCTGGGCTCAGGCTGCAAAAGTGGAAGAGGAGCCCTCACCATTTTTTCCTCTCTTCCGAATAAATTCTTTCCACGCCACAGGCACAAGCCTCACCATCCTGAGGGAGCAAGACTTGCTAGTCTGTCCTGATTAAGCCTTCTCAGCAAAAAGGTATTTAAACTAAGAGAAGGTTAACTAAAAGCCATTAGGCACGAACACTAATTAACCAAAATTCTCTCAGGAGTTGCTCATAACAATCCCCCCCTATTCCCAGTCGAGTCACCAAGGCAGACCAGCAGAAACCCGCAGCAGCACCACTTGCTTCCCTCCGGGCCGAGGGGGGACAGGACTCGCGTGCCCATCGCACGGTTTTTATCTACACGGCTCCGTCTGTCAGAGCATCGCCCCAGCGCGGCTGCCGGGCCCCTCTGCGCCGGGGCACCCACAAAAGCAGCCGCCTGCCCTGCGGGACGGCGCCGACCGACCCCTGGCAGCCCCGCAGCCGCTTCCGGAGCGCAGGGAGCCCCGGGAGGTCCCGCGGCCCTCCCGGCGCCCACCCCGATCCCGCGGGCTGGTCCCCGGGGCGCGGGCACCCGGCCGCCCCTCACCTTCTTGAGGGCGGGCACCAGCAGCCCCCGCCACTTGGGCGCGTTCTCCTCGCTGAAGAACTCGTAGA